>CAUJRU010000119.1:0-443337 GCA_963277665.1 Viscum album
ATAGTGTTGAGTGTAACACGAGATACACCCAATTTTTTCTTTAAATACAAAATTGAATACATCATCTTTATGTTATAAAAATGGGGTGTTACAACTCCCAAGTCTCGCCAAGGTGTCATTCCAGTATCTACGGGCATAGTACTCCCCTATTTCACTAGGGCATAGGTCCCTCATATTTTGTATAAGAATATAGAAATTATTCTCCATTGTATAGATTGAATTCCTCTATATATTAATTGCTATCCCCCTAGATTTTATAGGTTGTGTGTCTTCCATAATTTATTGATTTTGTGTAACAGCCCGAGATTTTATGAAAACTATTATTTTTAATTTTATTAATGTCTTGTGTTGTATGCTACACCAAAAAGAGCTTGCACAACACGCATTCTTGACTTTCCTTCCATTACACGCAATAACGAACTTCCTCGATAGCTTGCGTCGTACGCAATACCGAGTTTCACTAAACAACAATATGCAATTAAAACTAGCCGTTATGAATAGTAATAACCACTTTTTGAAATTTTATAAATTTTATTTTTCAAAATGGACTTCATTTTTGGATTCGGAATATCGAAATTAGCCTAGGGTGAAATTTTGGTATTTTTCTGAAAACTTTCAATTTTTGATGAATAGTGAAATCACTAAGTGGTAGGTTAAAAAACTGAATTTTGCATAAAACATAATTTTACCGCTTCTGTGAATGGAATTTCGAAAATCCGAGAGACATGGTTAATATCAATGACTAAAATGTGGTTCAATGACATGAAAATAATTTTTTGGTGAATAGTAACTTTTTACTTTTTTTACCGCGGTTAATAGTAAATAGGGTAACTAAAGGTAAATATGATATTAATATTACCCTAACACATGTCCTAATTCTATTGGACAAGTGTAATTCGACCAAAAACAAACTTAGGAATAAAATATGACCATTTAGGCCCACTTGGATTAGATTAGGACATTTATTATTAATTTATTTAAAGAAGGGTTAAAATAGTTAAAATCAAAGTTTAATAAGTAAATCATTTTTTTTAATATGGGGTTATACATAAGATAAATTCGATTGTAAATATTCATTAGAAAGCTAAAAATATTTCCTACATGATGGTATTTTATTTGTAATTTTTAGACATCAAATAATTTAATTTATATATGACACAAAGATGATGCAGTAATTATCTTATTAATGAAATATTGACATAATTGATAATATAAATACCAAAATAAATGTAATTTAAGACTTTTTATGAATTAAACTAATTTTCTAGGTTACTATGATATATTAGTGTTGATTTAATCAACTTGGTTCGAACATATAATTATGTTATGACTTTCAAAAAAATAATATATCAAATAGTGTCAAAATTGACACAAAATAGTTTATAAATCAAATATTATATTATTAATTGTTATTTTATTCCTAAAAATCTAAGGTTCGGCCAAATGACTTAGATAAGGATATATTTATTAATAATATACAATTTTGGGTTCGTTTGGCATGTTATAGTAAGTGTATTAACCATATAGTGAATGAAAACAAAAAGACATGGTAAAAGTTAAATTATTTATCTTAGAGTTAAATCTAATTGATAAGGTTAAAATAATATCCTAAACTTGTCTAAATTCTATTGGTTGATAGTATTTCGACCCATTCCCACTTTAGCTTCGAAATAAGACCCTTTGGAACCATTATAAACCGATTTTGACTTTAATATAAAATAATATTTTGAGATATTCCTAAGGTGCCCCTCTCCTCCCTTATAAAAGGACACCTCCTCCCCCTCCTCCTCACACCAATTTGAGCATTCAAGCTCGGCCAACCCCTGCCAAAATCTCTTCTCCACTTCCCTAGAAACATCCTAGAGGTTCTGGTCTTCCTCAAATACCAATTCTAGTGCCCTAAGAGGAGGACTCAAAGAGGCACTTCAAAGAAGAGGTAATTACCGTTACCAATTCTTTCATCTTTATTTATTCTTCCACTTCATCTTCTTAGGTTGTTTCATTATGAAGTAATAACATCAGTATCACTCATATAATGATATTTTATTATAAGTATGAAACAACCCTATTTCACCATCTATCCATCCTACGGAAAAAGAAATCACCGCGCGTGCGTACGTACGGAATACCGTCTCCACGCCGTGGTGTAATCTATTTTCCACCACCACCTTACATGGATGGGTATAATGGTGTAAAGAATAACTATACATAGTTATTACAACATCATATTGATTCTGATATATTGTATAATTCACTCCAAGTCAATTCAATACTTATAGAAATGATATCATCGCTCGTGCGTACGTACGGACTACCGTCTCCACGACGCGATGAGATTCATTCTCCATATTAACCATTTAAGAATGATTATAAAGTATATATAAGAAATAATAATGAAATATATGACATTATAAAGCTACTGGATTTATGTATATATATACATATGTATGTCATCTACTTACTTCCATTTCAAGACAATAAGGAAAGGAAAACAACGTTCATGCGTAGGTACGGACTACCGTCTCCATGAACGGTGTTTTTCATTTTATTTATCTACCTATTATATATATATATATATACTGAATATATATGATATATAAATCATATTTTATATTCTGTAAGTAAGTAAATCATGGTATAAGTAATAATGATGTCAAGAACAACAAGTCAAAACACCTACGATAAATGAAATGATTTTACCCAAAACGCTTCTTTAACATTGAATTTACAAAAGAACGGGTAATATAATGTCATAAGTGAACCATATATGATATAATAACAATGAATATGATTCTGTAAAAAGTCAATGACATTATTTAAATCATTATACAGGAGGTTCGGACACATACGAAGAAAATCGGACCTAAGGTAAGGGAAATATCACAATCTCATTTTTATCCGAGATTGTTTATTCGTAAGTATTTACTGGGGTGTATTTTATCATCCACATCCATGTTCCCTCAATACGTAATATTGTTTCCATCCACCTGCAATAGTTGAAATCCAATTTTACCCTTAGGTGAGTTTTTAGTAAAGAATATGAAAGGAATCTTTTGTCGTTTTTCCGTACGAGGTACTTTTTGACTTTTCCGACAAAAGTACGAAGAATGTTTTTTTAACTTATACGGCATGAATGGATTTTTAAAACATTATTCCCAAGAAGCTTCCTTTACAAGTTTTCAAGTTTATTTTTAATCAAATTCTTTTAGTTTATAATTGTATGACATGTTAAGAAAAGAAAAGTGTTTTTGAAGTAGAAAGGATACTTTCCTCAAAAATGAAGTTCAAGTATTTTATCAAAATTATTTTCCATCTAAGATAATAAAAGGGTTCTGTTTTTATCCCTATTATTACATGGATTTGATTATGTTGTGATGGAAATATTTTTATGAATTCCTTTATCTTATATGAATTGTTTTATGATGTCATGTTGTTTAAGAATCCCATTTTTGTTACATGGGTTATGAAATGATGTATGATTTATGATTATGTGTCACACATAAGAAAGGATTCATTATAAGATGGGTGGGACCTATATCTCCCTCCAATGCATTGGGTAAAGATTTTATATCTCATGAGATAGACATGGCTGAAATGGTAGGTTATACCGGTTCAGTGAAACAGGACTGAAACGAGGGTTACTCGATTCAGAAAGGGACTTTGTCCACTAAGATAGTCTTGGCAATGAGTCTTGACTAACAAGAAATGATTTTCTATGATTATGTGTGTATGCCACAAAGTTTCATTTTTTAAGTTATGATTATTGGGATTACATTTCACTTCTATGATTTATCCCATGTTATGATATTATGAGCTTTTTGCAGGTTAAGATTTCCAAAAACTATGTTCTTATATATATGATGTGATTGATATTTCTTCTGTTTACCCATACTGAGCATTTGAGCTCACCTTTTTATGTTTTCTTTTCCCCAGGATATAAAGAAAGGTTTTAGGTAAAAAAAAGGGATGACCTTTATGGGAGATATTGAAGAACATTCACCACGATTAGAAGATTACGTTCCGAGTTTCCAAAGACACTAAACTATTACGATCCTTTAGTGTGTGTTTTTGTTATGTACTAAGTATTCCGCAAATGTAATGTAATGTCCATGTACGTCAAGCTTCGGGTCTCTACAGTTGGTATAAGAGGAAAGGTTTAGTCAACCTTTGGAAACTAGGATGCGAAAACGTTAGTGAGATCCCTAGAGATATTTCTAAGGTATGTCTAGGGATGCCCCTAAGGATAAGTATACGTATAGGATATAGTTCTAGAACTATGGTAAGGAAATTAGATTAAACCAAAGATGATAGATATTTTAGTTACTCCCCCTTTATTATGATTTTTGCATCTAACACTATTCTGTTTGGGTTTTAGAAAATGGCTGGAAACAAGATGATTCACAATAATGGAGGATATGATGGACAATGGAATGATATTCTTCATGAGAAACCAAATGAAATGGGATTTGGATGTCCAAACATCATTATTATGCCGAATCAGCAATCTCACAACATGATCAATAAAGTAAAATTTGGTAAGTTTCATGACTCGACTAATAAGATAATGATGGAGTTCCATGATGATCATAGAGGAAAGAAAGTTCAATTTCCCCTATGTAAATCATGTGGGAAGAGGCATCAAGGAGAATGTTTCAAGGGAACTGGAAGATGCTTTGGGTGTGGAAAAGAAGGACACAAAGCAAGTAAGTGCAAAGGAAAAGGGTCGGTTAACACCATGGATGAGGATAATGGTATTGCTACGACATCAAAAATGGTTAAGTGTTTTAAATGTGGAATGTATGGGCATTATGAAAACAAATGCCCTAAGGGAAAGACTCATGAAGAGAATCAGTATGGTCATATGGGTAGTATTTATGTGGATGATGATGAAGAGACTACAAATGATATGTGAGATGAAAGAATTTTTGAAGCTCAGTCAATGGTTTGAGAATGTAGTGGAATGATTACATGTTTATCATGTGTAATTTTGGAATAAAGAGACATCTATGGATTGTTACACTGTTGTCTTTCCTTGTGTTTTGAAAGTGTATGATTAATGTTACCAGTATCCATGAAAGGTTATTCAGATATTTTTGGAATGTAGATGATATGCGCATAATGAAGGGATAAGGAGAAAATTAAATGTTTGATAGTATTCATGAGCTCATGATTGATATAAGGACTATGTGATATCATGGTTTGAGTATAAATAATTTTGAGGATTTTGGTATGTGGAAAGAGTTAACTTTTAACAGCACTCATGTTTTCAATAAGGTTCAATGGGTATTCAAGAGAATACATGATTAAGGACTTTGAATGTTTGGAATGTGACCAAAAAAACATATCTTATGATATATGGGGATCAACGATGGTATTAAATCTCTGGTAATCGTTTTCACTATGTTATGAGAGTGGACTGGAGTATTATGGATAAGCCTAAAGATTAGAATGGATTATGTTGGACATAAGTTAGTATTGTTTAAGGATAGAAGTTTTTTCGATATTATTGATGGGATGTTATAGTAATATAGTTTTATAAAAAGGACAACCTGCAGGACGGGCGACAGCCCATCGCTTCGGACAAGGCTGTAGGAATCGAACCCACAACCGAAGTGCGACTGGCCTTTATCGCCTACCACTGACCTACAGGAAGTCCCTGTTTAGTAGAAACTAGTTTTATTATATTAAGCAGTATGATATATGAATTATAAGTCCATTTTAGGAACCGTATATGATTAATCTCACTATAGAATGACTTATGTATATTTAATAACTTTTTCTAACCTTTTGTTTGAGACAGATGGAATGAACAGTCATTCTATCACATGATCTGCTAACACTTCATGAATACCAAATTCAACTTCATTTATTTAAGAGATGAAGTGGAAATTGTTCAAGGCACGAACAATAGTGAGATTGTACCAAAATAAAGTAAGTATTTATTCTAAGCAAATTTTCAACTTTAGGGAAATGATCTTGTAAACCAAAAATGTTGTCCTAGTGATCTTATACCTGATGAATCAGATGGTACCTTATATCATCACAAATCTATGGATTTGTGATTACTGGCTTTTCCATAGCCATGTTCTCTACCACTCTCCATCAGAACATGATGGTTAGATTTTTCTTCCATATCCATATTTTCACCTATGTGGAAACCCAGTGATTAGTTTATTTGGGTAATTGTTACATTTCATACTTTAGTTTTTAAAGCCATGTTTTGGTATTCCTTTTTACGATGTGGGTTTATATTAAAGAAACTTTCGAATAGTAAACTATTTATAACCCCGACGAATTTCGAGGGCGAAATTCATTTTAAGGGGGGTAGAATGTAACAGCCCGAGATTTTATGAAAACTATTATTTTTAATTTTATTAATGTCTTGTGTTGTACGCTACACCAAAAAGAGCTTGCACAACACGCATTCTTGACTTTCCTTCCATTACACGCAATCACGACCTTCCTCGATAGCTTGCGTCCTACGCAATACCGAGTTTCACTAAACAACAATATGCTATTAAAACTAGCCGTTATGAATAGTAATAACCACTTTTTGAAATTTTATAAATTTTATTTTTCAAAATGGACTTCATTTTTGGATTCGGAATATCAAAATTAGCCTAGGGTGAAATTTTGGTATTTTTCTGAAAACATTCAATTTTTGATGAATAGTGAAATCACTAAGTGGTAGGTTAAAAAACTGAATTTTGCATAAAACTTAATTTTACCGCTTCTGTGAATGGAATTTCGAAAATCCGAGAGACACGGTTAATATCAAGGACTAAAATGTGGTTCAATGAGATAAAAATAATTTTTTGGTGAATAGTAACTTTTTACTTTTTTTACCGCGGTTAATAGTAAATAGGGTTACTAAAGGTAAATATGATATTAATATTACCCTAACACATGTACTAATTCTATTGGACAAGTGTAATTCGACCAAAAACAAACTTAGGAATAAAATATGACCATTTAGGCCCACTTGGATTAGATTAGGACATTTATTATTAATTTATTTAAAGAAGGGTTAAAATAGTTAAAATCAAAGATTAATAAGTAAATCATTTTATTAATATGGGGTTATACATTAGATAAATTCGATTGTAAATATTAATTAGAAAGCTAAAAAGATTTTCTACATGATGGTATTTTATTTGTAATTTTTAGACATCAAATAATTTAATTTATATATGACACAAAGATGATGCAGTAATTATCTTATTAATGAAATATTGACATAATTGATAATATAAATACCAAAATAAATGTAATTTAAGACTTTTTATGAATTACACTAATTTTCTAGGTTAATATGATATATTAGTGTTGATTTAATCAACTTGGTTCGAACATTTAATTCTGTTATGACTTTCACAAAAGTCATATATCAAATAGTGTCAAAATTGACACAAAATAGTTTTTAAATCAAATATTATATTATTAATTGTAATTTTATTCCTAAAAATCTAAGGTTCGGCCAAATGACTTAGATAAGGGTGTATTTATTAATAATATACAATTTTGGGTTCGTTTGGCATGTTATAGCAAGTGGATTAACCATATAGTGAAAGAAAACAAAAAGACACGGTAAAAGTTAAATTATTTATCTTAGAGTTAAATCTAATTGATAAGGTTAAAATAATATCCTAAACTTGTCTAAATTATATTGGTTGATAGTAGTTCGACCCATCCCCACTTTAGCTTCGAAATAAGACCCTTTTGAACCATTATAAACCGATTTTGACTTTAATATAAAATAATATTTTGAGATATTCCTAAGGTGCCCCTCTCCTCCCTTATAAAAGGACACCTCCTCCCCCTCCTCCTCACACCAATTTGAGAATTCAAGCTCGGCCAAACCCTGCCAAAATCTCTTCTCCACTTCCCTAGAAACATCCTCGAGGTTCTGGTCTTCCTCAAAGACCAATTCTAGTGCCCTAAGAGGAGGTCTCAAAGAGGCACTTCAAAGTAGAGGTAATTACCGTTACCAATTCTTTCATCTTTATTTCTTCTTCCACTTCTTCTTCTTAGGTTGTTTCATTATGAAGTAATAACATCAGTATCACTCATATACTGATATGTTATTATAAGTATGAAACAACCCTATTTCACCATCTATCCATCCTACGGAAAAAGAAATCACCGCGCGTGCGTACGTACGGAATACCGTCTCCACGCCGTGGTGTAATCTATTTTCCACCACCACCTTACATGGATGGGTATAATGGTGTTAAGAATAACTATACATAGTTATTACAACATCATATTGATTCTGATATACTGTATAATTCACTCCAATTCAATTCAATACTTATAGAAATGATATCATCACTCGTGCGTACGTACGGACTACCGTCTCCCCGACGCGATGAGATTCATTCTCCATATTAACCATTTAAGAATGATTATAAAATATATATAATAAATAATATTGAAATATATGACATTATAAAGCTACTGGATTTATGTATATATATACATATGTATGTCATCTACTTACTTCCATTTCAAGACAATAAGGAAAGGAAAACAACGTTCATGCGTACGTACGGACTACCGTCTCCATGAACGGTGTTTTTCATTTTATTTATCAACCTATTATATATATATATATATACTGAATATATATGATATATAAATCATATTTTATATTCTGGAAGTAAGTAAATCATGATATAAGTAATAATGATGTCAAGAACAACAAGTCAAAACACCTACGATAAATGAAATGATTTTACCCAAAACGCTTCTTTAACATGGAATTTACAAAAGAACGGGTAATATAATGTCATAAGTGAACCATATATGATATCATAACAATGAATATGATTCTTTAATAAGTCAATGAAATTATTTAAATCATTATACAGGAGGTTCGGACACATACGAAGCAAATCGGACCTAAGGTAAGGGAAATATCACAATCTCATTTTTATCCGAGATTGTTTATTCGTAAGTATTTACTGGGGTGTATTTTATCATCCACATCCATGTTCCATCAATATGTAATATTGTTTCCATCCACTTGCAATAGTTTAAATCCAATTTTACCCTTAGGTGAGTTTTTAGTAAAGAATATGAAAGGAATCTTTTGTCGTTTTTCCGTACGAGGTACTTTTTGACTTTTCCGACAAAAGTACGAAGAATGTTTTTTTTAACTTATACGACATGAATGGATTTTTAAAACAATATTCCCAAGAAGCTTCCTTTACAAGTTTTCAAGTTTATTTTTAATCAACTTCTTTTAGTTTATAATTGTATGACATGTTAAGAAAAGAAAAGTGTTTTTGAAGTAGAAAGGATACTTTCCTCAAGAATGAAGTTCAAGTATTTTATCAAAATTATTTTCCATCTAAGATAATAAAAGGGTTTTGTTTTTATCCCTATTATTACATGGATTTGATTATGTTGTGATGGAAATATTTTTATGAATTCCTTTATCTTATATGAATTGTTTTATGATGTCATGTTTTTTAAGAATCCCATTTTTATTACATGGGTTATGAAATGATGTATGATTTATGATTATGTGGCACACATAAGAAAGGATTCATTATAAGATGGGTGGGACCTATATCTCCCTCCAATGCATTGGGTACAGATTTTATATCTCATGAGATAGACATGGCTGAAATGGTAGGTTATACCGGTTCAGTGAAACAGGACTGAAACGAGGGTTACTCGATTCAGAAAGGGACTTTGTCCACTAAGATAGTCTTGGCAATGAGTCTTGACTAACAAGAAATGATTTTCTATGATTATGTGTGTATGCCACAAAGTTTCATGTTTTATGTTATGATTTTTGGTATTACATTTCACTTCTATGATTTATCCCATGTTATGATATTATGAGCTTTTTTGCAGGTTAAGATTTCCAAAAGCTATGTTCTTATATATATGATGTGATTGATATTTCTTTAGTTTACCCTTACTGAGCATTTGAGCTCACCCTTTTATGTTTTCTTTTCCCCAGGATATAAAGAAAGGTTTTAGGTAAACAAAAAGGGATGACCTTTATGGGAGATATTGAAGAACTTTCACCACGATTAGAAGATTACGTTCCGAGTTTCCAAAGACACTAAACTATTACGATCCTTTAGTGTGTGTTTTTGTTATGTACTAAGTATTCCGCAAATGTAATGTAATGTCCATGTACGTCAAGCTTCGGGTCTCTACATTTTTTCCATTAGTTTTATGAAGCAATGGCGTGGTGCGAGACCTCATGTCATCTTTAGACAGACACATGCGGTGCATTGATGGCATTTATTTCTAGATCGTGCCTAATATAGGTGTGCTTGGGGTTTTTGTAGATTAGTCTTCCACCAGCCAAGTGCTCTGTGGTTGGTAAGGTTAATAAATATTTTTCATTCATTGAAATCACCAACAAAATTAGTATCAATATGCACAAAAATATTCAATTAATCAACAATTCAATATGGTACACCATATTGTATGGATCCATAGATGTATCTTAGTATTATTTTATTACATAATATATATGGTTATAATGGAACACTTTTTCATCTTTAATAGTATATTATATTAAAATACATATATGTTTGTTAATTTTTTCAATAATTAGAGATTCCATTCAACTTTCTGAAGACATTTTTAATGAAACTATGCAATATCTCTTCCCTTATAAGCTTCCTTCATGAAATCATATGTATCAAAATCATTTTATATTCCACTATGAAAAATTTTATAAAAAATTATTTCGATTATTATCCATAAAAAATGTATATTTAAGATTCTCTATAACATGTAACATAGGAAGAAACTAATTTTTTCAACAATTTAAATTTAAAATTAATATTCATTTTTTGGATAATTGTCAATAAAAATATTACCTATCACCTGTATAAATTATCCTATCCACATGAAAATTAGAATTTTGTTACATATGATTTTTACCTAATATATATATATATATATATATATATATATATATATATGTCTATGTGTGTGTGTGTTTTTTTAGTATTTTCTTTTAGGAAATAAAATTTTTTCATATAACATTCAATCTTGGATTATGAGGCTCAAATATTTATTCTAATAAATATAAAATTGTACCTTAATAATCAAGGGAATAAAATTTATCCTTATTAATATATAATTGTTCACTATATCCATTGAAAAAATTATTCTTCTCATCATTTTGAAATATATTTTATTTCTTGTTATATGAAAGAGCAATAAATTATTTTCATTCTTGAAAAAATAGAATACATGACAATGATTCATCAAATCGGACTCCATAATCCTAAATACTATCATTAAAGATGGATATATCATTACTTCAAAAAAATATTCAATTATTTTTTAGAATATTTTGGATGAAACATTTGTATTTGTTAATGATTTTTCTTGTGATATTGGAATATGATACAATGTGTCATTACATCCAATTTTATCTTAATCTTAAATCATATAACGTATCAACTATTTATAGACAAAATAATGTATTAAATAATAGGAATTGGATGTGTCCAACATTGAGTGAGAATTAACCAGTGTTTGTATAAGCCTAATTTAATTAAATATTTTCATCATCTGTTACCAATTTTATTATTTAGGGAATGTGTCGCTCATTTTAAATATCTCTTATGTTTCAGTTTGCTTATACATGTTTATAATAAAGAAAAAAATACAATCCCTATTGATTATTTATGAGGTATTCTTAAATAAGGATTATTATTTCACTGATGTAAGGTGGTCATTATCCCACTCAATGAATTAATCCTTATTATCATAAGAGAAAAATGCAATGAAAATAATATTATCCTAAACTCTATGAAATAAATAAATTAATAAGAATGAATTAAATTTATTTTCATTAATCTCAATTTAATTCATTATTAATCCCTATTAATTTCATGAAAAATGAGTCTTATATCTGTAATATTATTCTAACATGATGATCTATGCAACATTCTCATTGTTATATAATATTCATTCACACAATATTTTTAAAAATAAATTTTTTCCCCCAAAAATTATATAAATTACATATACTATAAATTTTGAAGCTATATCTCCCACTCACTTCTATCCAAATATAAAATACATTGTTCATGATCAGGATAACTCTTTTAATAGAAAACATAGAATAGGCAATTTTTAAACGTTTTATTAAGAAATATTCTTGATTTACTCGGTAATTTATATGGTCTGTATTTATTATTTCCTGATATAGTTTTCCATGATGGAAACATGAAAGGTGAGGAAAATAGAAAACATATACCATTAAATTCCTTGAATTATAATAACTTTTTGTGTATGAATCATTCTCTGCGTATCACAATCCATGATGTATGTAGTGATGGAATTACAAGAAATTAAATGATAAGATGATTTGCATATAAACTATAGCTAATGTATTGTTCTAATTTTATTTAATGCATTGGAAACATAGTGTAAGGAGGAAACATGTATTAAAGAATAATTACACATAGCGAGAAGTGTCAAACATCCGAAATCGTGATGTTCTATGATGGGAATCTCAAGATATTCATGTTGGATACAAAATTCATGAAGTAAATCTTGGATTGGAATGACATGACATGACATGTTTACATGTCATGAAAGACCCCAACTCTTAAGATCTTAGAAGCACATAGAAGTTGAAGAATATAAAGAACTATTTAAAGTTTTGTTTTCTCTCCCATTCAATCTTCTACTTATGTTCATCCTTCTATCTGAACTGAAATGAATGAAATTATGTTAACTACATGATATATATTGAATCATCGTGGTTCAATTTTCATGTTTTATCCATCCATTTTATCAAATCCAGTACATATGTTTTTTCTCTATTTCAATCACTATTTGATGAAAGATTATTGCACTTATATTTCATATTCCTTGTTTCACGTATCTATTTAGTTGAAAATGTGATTAAATTAATTTTTAAACTTATTTTTCTTCAATTAGAATTCCTTAACTACTTGATTTAAATTTTTATTGGTAAAATAAACATGTTTTAAAGTCATTACACAATAATGATTGATTCAACATGACTGTCTAAACCATTAAGGGTAGTGGATAGGATTAGGGGGTTTTAAACATTATAAATTGGAATTATTTCATCTTGGTGACCATATGGATGGTATTCAGGTGAAGCAATAATTTTTTCAGAAATTGTTTTAATGAGACCTAACTATATGGACTGTTTGAAAACACCCTAATCATATTGGAGTTGAATAGGTTTTCACCAATATCCTATGATACAATGTTCCTTAAAAGCTACTGTTAATGAAACAAGGTAGTTGTGTATCTCTAGATTGGTGAATAGTTACAATTTTAAAGGATATATTTTGTTTGACCATAGTCAAAAACTATCCTTTGATTACTTCAATGCCTAAACATTTGACAATACCATGTTATGATTATAATTTATTTTTATACTAAACTATTAATTTATCATTATTCCATTTTCACTCTATGGTATAAATTTTAAATAACTAATCATGATTTAATCTAAAAATAAACCAATTTGTAAGTAATCATACACATTGGGTTCAATGACTTACAATTCTAGTATACAGTTCAATGCTCTTGGGACTGACCACACACTATCGAAACACCATGATGTAATAGAATATGTATTTTTGGAAACAATTACATAATCTTACAATATATATAGGGTGAATTAAATTATGCATGCGGGAGTGTCACATTTTTTCACCATTGTATGGGATCAAGCATTGTAATTCAATATGAAAAACTAAGATCATTACCCATGATTACCTCAACCCTACCAAAAAATTTCCCATTTAAATATATATTCTTTTATTTTTTGGATACCATTACTTCCTTCTCATTGTGGCTTAGTGCCTGAATTAGGGCACTCTGATTCATCAAAATAACATTGACACAAAAAAACTACATACATTGAAATAGTAAACTAAAATTTATATTTTAACATGCCTCTTTTAAAAAATGGTTGGCTATGGAAATTATATATTTATTAACCTAGAAATAATTTTAAATATAAATACTTCACTACATGGAGTGAATATACTTTATCAAGACCACACCATTATGGATTATGTGTTTCCATAAGTCGATGCTGCTATGCAAAATAATTTTTAATTGTATTCAAGAACACAATATTGATATTAATCATATATACATTCATATCCACTTCATTGAATACTATTAAGAGTAGGTCATATAATTCATAGGGTTTTGGTCTATTTTTTTATAGTGTTTGGGGAATGTGATCATCATCAAATGTTTCAAATATAATACTTGATCTTCCTTTTTTATATTTGTATATATACAAGTCAATGACAAACTCCATCTATGGAGGATAATAATTCTCAATGGGGTATAGGTTCTTGATAAAATGTCATGAATCGTGATAATTATTGTGAAAGTGTCATTCCTTCTACCAACTAGTGTACACATGGGGTTGTTGGAGTCATGTTTCAAATTAAATTTATTTATATTGGGAACCAACGTGATGATAGAATATGAATTAGAATATTTTTTATCTTTCAAGGACTTTTTCATTTCTATATTGTACTATATAAATTTTTTTAAATTTATTATGATCAATTTAATGAATAATTACATCACTATGAATAATCAACCCAAATGGAGGAAGAAATTAATAAAATGAAATTAGATTGAATGGAAGTGAAATTGAAAAATAAATGTCGCAAATAAATAAAATAAAAATTTTCACTAACTATAATATTAATATCACTATTAAGTATGATAATTATATAATGAAAATGTAATGAAGTTCTGGTGAAAAGTATGTTTGTTATAAATGAGAAAGGATAGTGGAAACCCATATAAAGTCCTTTGATGAGGTAACATTATTAAATTTCATACGTTATTTTTTCAATTATGTACTTTTTAGTATATTTTATTATATATATAAATGAAATTGAATTAAAATGTGATAATATGTTATTAGGGTATATGAATTGGAAATATATAGAAATTAATGTGGAAGATAATTAAAATAAAACAAAACCAAAAACAGAAACAATTTTTAGATGGTTAATGATTAATTTAAGTGTATATGTTAGTGGGCACCTTTTTATATTATTAGTATATAATCTACACTATTTGAATTATATAATTATATAAAAACACTTCAATAAGAAATCATTTGTTCAAAATCTTATGTTTCTAAAACCCTGAATAATAACATAAAAACCAACTACATTATTCATGGATAACGAATATTAATATACCTACCAAGAATGTATTTTTTTCGAACTCCTATTGTCCCACATATAATATTAAATAAATTTTTTATATAAATATATCATATTTAAAATAATTTTGAATAAGATTTATAAAATTAATTTAACAATATATAATAATAATTTTTCATTAATAAAGGATATCACCAATAACCACCATCTCAGACTCCAAAATGATCCTGAAAAAACAAATAATGGGAATAAAAATATATACTACATAGGTTGAATTAAATTATGGCATCTCACATTCATTATCACAGCTTAACACAATTTAAATAATCTAAAACTAAGATAGAGGATAAGTTTATAGAGGAAGAAACACATTGAATAAAGTATCCTAGTAAAATAAATATTATATAATTTATAAAATGATAATTATTCATTAATGTAAAATAATTGAATAATGAAATAAAATTATGTATATATAATAAGGAGTATAGAAAATAGTCCCTCCCATACCAACTTGGATTTATTATGAAATTATATATCCCCAAAAATGAAAAATATATTTATAAGAAATTAATATCATATTTTCCTAAATTAATAAGGTTAATCATTTATTTTACTATTACTTATATAATATAGTGTCCTCAATCACATCATATCTTACTACGGAAAATCCCATAATTGATACATATCTTGTATAATGATGAGTATAATATATTATATTTATGAAATATTAATCATAGTTTCAACTAATTTATTTAATGGAAAATAAATTTTTTCTTACAAAAAACGATTCCCATAAATACATAAAGTAGGGGATTCCATGATTTACTATTTCTATACTGTATGATAAAAATATATGGTAATTTTCTCATGTATCTATGGATTCCTAGAGACACAATAATAATTTTTTTTAAATTTATCCCTAAAACCACGCTAAATAAATTCCATAATGATAATGTAAATTTACAGAAAATTCATTATAATAAAATATGTAATATTATAGACCATAAGTTTGTTCATTTACATTCTAGAATATATTAATTTTATTATCATTAAATTATTATTAAGTAATTTATTACATTAATAATTAATTTTATTAACCACCATTTACATTCTCACACTTCATGCATATAATTTAATAATAATTTGTTATTCTAATCGTCATGTTAAAGGATAAGGGTAAGACATTAATGATAGCATAAATTCTTCTAAATAGATATGTATCTCCTTTAGAAGATCACAATGTATTATGTAAGTAAAAATAATATATGAATAATCTATAACCCAATTGAATTTTAAGTAGCCCAAAAATATTTCACAAGTAATGTGAATTGAAAGATACACTTAAAAATATAAATATAAATATTAAGTGAAAAAATATATTTTTTGAAAAAAATATATATAAAAAAGAATATAATATGAAAACTGATTGTTTTTTATTGAATTTAAATTTAATCAATCTATATGTTAAATTATTTTCAATCATCAATTTAATACTTATATGATGAATGAAAACATTGATATTTTAAGTACATTATATTAGGGAATGTATATAATGGTTTTTATATACATTCAATACAACATTTTTATTACGATTATCCATAGTGATAGTAGTTAAATAAGGGAATCATAAAATAAATTTCTTAGATATATTATAAACATATAAACGTTAATATGGAAACTCTTTTTATATACACTATGAAAAGTGGCCTAAAAAATTGAATTGAACTCATTTTACATGTAGTATCCTGAATCATAGATAGGTTTGTTTCGATATATTGTTCATGAATTAGTGTATGCATGTATATCAATAAAATAATATGTTCATTAATTATAATTAAATTTTCTTATTGAGGAATAATTTTAATTGTGGATTTATACACTGTTCATTTTAAAATAAATTAATTATTTTGAACATAATATTTGTTGGGAATTATTTTTTTAATATTTTATAGGAAACTGGGATTTAGAGAAATTAAATGTGTGATGGAAATTAAAATAAATTAAAATAGAATACCAATGTAATTTTTTTTAAAAAAATATTTATGTTTTTAAAACCCCAAAGAATTATGATAATCTGTATCATGATTGATAATACTATTTTGTAATACATTATTTCACAAATAAATTCATTTTTAAAATACATCCAAATAGTGAATATAATAATGAATATATATAGTAATATAATAAAAATCCATAAAATATCGATTTAATTGGATTTCATCGATTAAAAATTGACACAATTAACACAAAACGATAAACTAAGAGTTGTGGATAGATCAACTAAGATTTAAAAAAAGACTGCTAATGTTATATAAAGTTTCCATGATGGTCAAGGATAAAATAATATCAGGGTTTATTATGAAAATAATTTACTTGTTATTAACCCTAATAAAATTAATATTGGATATTTTTTATCAAAAAATTGATGGGTGATCGTGAATATGGTTGGAAATAGAAAAATAATAAAAATTATATGATGGTCATTCATAGGATGGATTTAATAATCTATTTACATAATTTTTTATCATTATATATTAAATATGATTAATTTTTATAATTTTTTATATTTTAAATAATATATAATTGGGGTTCTATATTATGTGACATGATTATTTGGGTTGGTTAATTTTTATTGAAAAATAATCTTATGGAAAATAAAATTATTTTAAAAGTCGAGATATGTATTAGACCATAGACTATATCCAAAAAACCAATGATTATGTATTAAACAAAAAAATAATTATGAAGATGAATTAATCATTCCAAGCTATATGGGGAAATAATTAATCAAGTGGATAAATTTTAAAAGAGTATTGTCCATAATAATGGAAATTGATGAATTAATTATATGAATTTTGTAACATCACAATGATAGTTGTAGTAGAGAATCTATAAATAAATTAGTATGGGGTATAAGATCCAATAATTTAATAATAAAATATTATCATACTATTAGTGTGAGGGAATGAAACAACAAAATAATTATTTCACAAAATAATCATAACAATTTAGTGTCGAAGCATCCAAACAAAAACACAAATCATTAATGTCAAATAGTATGGCTGGTTGTGTTGGATGTAAATATCAATATCATAAACATGGTATCCATTTATAGGGTTTGTGAAAAAAATAACACCGGATAATATACTTAATATAATACATATAATAAAGGATATCATGATTAAAAAAAATTAATGTGTCTTGTACCAAAACGATTGAATAAAACATTGATCTCATTATTGTTTAATATCTGTTTATCCAATTCATTAAAAAAATTTAAACTCATATATTAGTTAGGATTAAAAGTTTAATAAATCTAAAATTATATTAATATTTCTACATTATTTGGATAAATTTTTTCAATGGAGTATAATACTTATCTTCTTCCATTATTAATGAAAATATAGAAATATGATTGAATATTTTTTTCATTCAGTTGGAAACTAATATATTCCTCATTGAAATGGATTGTATGTATATTTTTAGACTCATATTTACTATTATGTATATATGATTTATATTTTAATCTAAATTTAAATATAAATTCTATTTTGTTTTGTGGTATGTATATGAAGTCGATATAAGTCATATTTTTTGGACTTTTGAAAATTAACTCATTAATTAAAAGTGTTGGATATTTTAATTAATGAAATAATATATTAAACAATATTTTTTTATAGATTAGAAAGTAACATGATTTTATTCTTTGATTATTTTATTAAATTCCAATTATAATTAATGTTGACTTAATTCATAAAAAGTTTATTTTAATATGTCATATATAAAAAACATTAATCACGTAGACTAAGAGATATTTGGGGGAGGAATGTTGTATAATAAGGATATTATAAAATTTTTTTTTAATATTTTTTCACCCTTGTAATCCACTATTTTACATTATATAAATAATTATTTCTAGCCTATATAAACTTATTTAATATTAAATATTAATTTTTATTTTCGGTGGTATAATTTTCACCAATGATGAATCATCATTTATTTTAAAAAAATAGAAGCGGTATATTTTTCATTGATTGAATAGATATATAGATATCACATTATGTGGATAGAATATGAATTATTTAACAATAATTACATTTAAAGTGGTTTTGACTGTTAAGTATCTTTTAAATTTTATTATTAGTTATTAATTTTCTACCACCAATAATATATATTTTAGTTACAATTTTTTAAAGATATCATAATCAATTTTGAATGTGTTAATGGAATGAAACATTTTTCTTATTGATTATAATAAATCAAATTTATATACCATGCAGACATGACAAAGTGTTTTTCTGAACACATATTTTGGGTATATTATATGAATTATATTATTGGATTTTTTTGGTATTTTATTGGAAATGATATATATAATGAAATAATTTCATAATAATTGATAATAATAAGGTTATGAAACCGTTGAAAAAAAAATTTATCTAGATTTTATATAATTCAATAGTCAACTATAAATTAAAAATATTTTATTTTTCATTTTATAATTTTAGGGATACTAATGAAAGATTTAAAATAGAATTCAGGGATGATTTTTTGTATAGAGAAGTTTCAATGAAATTATGAACATCTAGATATAATACATAAGTCAACATTAGTATTGATATCACCATCCTCAAGAGATAGTTTTTTGGTCTTTTAGGGTTTTTCTATATCCAAATTAAGAATATGAAACATGTAATGATAAAAATGGTTCTATTGGGATTAGTGAATTTTTGAACACATGAGATGAATTATCATATATATAACATCAATTTCATTATGGTGGATACTTATTTTATGATTAAAATTAACTAATGATTCAGATTTTGATTTATTGTTATTTTAAAATAATATTTTTTACACCCCAATATTTTATAGTATGTTGTCTCCTTAAAGTAATTCAATAGCTTGCGCTACACACAACACAGAGTTCAGGCACTCCATAACATACCAAACTAGCGGTTCAAAAACCAATTATGATTATTATTAACTGCATTATTAATCTTATATAATCTATATAATTTTAATCCCAATATTATTTCATTCCTAGAAATAATATAAGAAGAAAATCAATTCTTCAGACAAAGTATGTATTTTTCAAAAATACAATTTTACCGCATATTAATAGTGAATTATTTTTAATTTAAATATCTAAAACTTTTAAATTAAATTTCAAAAAATTAAATTCTTATTTAGATGTGGGGCATAATAATTTAGGTGCAATAAATTTTCAGTGTTTTTCTGATAACTTTCATATTTTGATGAATAGTGAAATATGCTAAATTTTAATTGAAAACAACTTTTTAATCATAATATTTTGTAGTGTTAAATTATAAATTTGAATGGTTTTGAATTATAATTAGATTATATTATTATCCTTTAACATAATTTAGGTTATTATAAGTAATTTTACATTTAAATTTGACATAAACACAAGTCAAATTTTTGTAGTTTTTCCTTTAAAAAACACTCTTTGGTTTGGACAATGGAAATTAATTTTAAATTAATATATTCAAATTTATCTTTTTAATTTTTTAAAATATAATTTATTACTGAATTTGGAATATCAAAATTATAATAGCATGAATTTTTCATATTTTTTTCAAAACATTGAATTTTTTGATGAATAGTGAAAAACATTGCGTTTTTTTTATTAAAATTGAATTTCTATATAAATAATTATTTATTTAATTTAAATTTATTTAAATCTAAAAGTGGTTAAATAATACATATATGTGTTCAATGAAATTAATTGGGGTCAATTTATAACAATATTAGATGTCTAAAATTTTATTGAATTTTTAACGTCATTTACCCACCTTTTAGGCACGTTAGAAATTTGCATAACACATAATTTCACCTCTTTTGTGAGTTGAATGAAAAAACTCCAAGAGAAAATGTTGACCTCTTTAAGTAAAATGCGATTAAATAATATGAAAATAATTTTCAGATAATATCAACTTTTGACTTTTATTTACCCCGGTTAAAAGTAAAAAAGGGTAAACAAATTAAAAATGATATTATAATTACAGTAACATATGGATTAATTCTATATTAGAAGTTTCATTCATAAAAAAACCTAATGAATAAAATATGATCATTTAAATCAACTTGGATCATATTATGACATTTATTATTTTTTAATTTAATGAATAGTGAAAAATGATAAATTCAATTATTAATATCTAAACCATATTTAATATTGGTTTATAAATAATATAAAATTGTCAATAAATATTCATTATAAATATTTAAATATTTCCTAAATAATTTTATTTTATTATAATTTTTTAATATTAAATAATTAAATTTATTTTTGACATAATGATGATCCAATAATTACCATCTCAAAGAAATATTTAAATAGTTTATATTATGAATATTAAAATAAAGATAATATAAAAGTTTTGATGCCATCCACGAATTTTATAGGTTAATATGAAATGGTTGGGTTGGTTTGGTAATTTTTTTTGAAGTGATAATGTTGTTATGACTTTCATAAAAACAAAATACCAAATTGTGTGAAAATTGACATAAATTGGTTTTTGAAACAAAAACTATATTATTGGTTGATATAATATTCATAAAAAAATAAGGTTTGAAAAAAGTCCTTAAATAATAATATATATGTCATTAATGATCCCCTTAAGTAACTCTTGGAAGTTTATAATATGTTTACTGACCATATAGTGTATGAATACAAGAAGACACGATAAAATATAAACTATATAACAAGAAGTTAAACTTAAATTATAATGTAAAATGGTAACCTAAACTTGCATAAAACCTATTATATTAGAATATTTCGACCCAAAACCACCTATTTCTTGAAATAAATTAATTTGGAGACATTATAAACTGAATTTGATTGTATAATAAGTTAATATTTTTGATTTTTTTCACAAAATTGACCTTCACCCCTCTAATAAATGGGAACTTCCACGTCTCTCACAATCACACCTCCAAAGCAATTTGTCTCGGCCAACCCCTGACCAAATATCCTCCAAACATCCCTCCAATAAACCTAGTGTCTTTAAATTGATCATAAAGCCATCTTAAGGCACCCTTTAGATCAACTCAAAAAGAAACACCTCAAGAAGAGTTACTAATTTCCCCACCCTCATTCAAGTTATTTTCTTCTTCCACATCCTCTTTCTTTGTTGTTTACATACCAAAATAATAAATATATTACATTTTACATACTTTTATGTTATTATTTAAATGGTAAAACCATATTTTTTATACTTTCCATCTTATAAATGACAAAGTCACCATACTTGAGTACGTACCTCATACCCTCTCCACGTCGTGGTGTAGTTTGTTATTCAAACATTTCATTATTTGGATGGGTATAATAATGATGAAAACTGATGTAAATAATTAATATAACATGTTAATTATTCTCTGTACATGATAAAAAATCCAATTACAGATGATATCACCATCAATATAATGTTATAGTTGCTCGTGCGAACATACTGATTACCGTCTCCACGAACACGATGAGATTCATTTCCCATCATAATCATTAGACAATAATTGTTATTTTATTAATAAAAATAATTTTTAAGAACTTAATATAATTCTTGATATGAATCAAATACACCATATTCATAAGAAACATGGCTTACATAACCAAGAATATAAAGGAAATTGAATCAGATAACACCTAAAACGATGGTACTACTAAAATATTTTTAAAAAAGTTATATTAGAAGATAATTTATGATATCGTATTCAATTATATGATCCATGTATAACTTAATAACAATAATCTTACTATTATACATGTGGTTAATGTACCCTCTACCAAGTAAATGTATAAGGTAAGGGTTAATTACTCAATCTCTTTGTTATCTGAAGTTGTTTATACTTGATAATCTATTGGGACCTCTTTATCATCCACATCACTATTTATTAAAAATATATTTCAAAACATTATTAATATTTCCTAGACTATGGGTTAAAGTAATTTTTCCACATGTTTAACTTATTATGAAATTTTTATAACAAAATATTTCCTTTGTTTTCTAAACGATGTCCTTTACAACCTTTTCGTCAAAATTAAAGAAATAATGCTTTTTATATTATAGGGAGGGTGAGGCTGTTTTCGTAATTATAACACCTTTGAAGATTACCTTACAGGATAATATGAATATTTTCAAAATGAATGTTTTCTTTTATGATTACATTAATTCTATATGATTTCAGAATAGAAAGAGATATTTATCTCAAAAAGTTTTGATTTCATCTATGTCAACATATTTTGATGGATTTTAAACGTGTTTGAAGTTGATTTATTATGATACAAATCTTCCATATTGTATTGATGGTTTTGTGATATATTTGATTGTGGATGTGTTATTTTCTTTTACCATTCACCATTTATGGATAATTTATTGACATTTTTTATGGTAGTTTTAAAAATAATGATCATATTAGGTTTTAACCTTTTCATATGAGAAATGAATTAGACTTAGTAAGTGATGGGTGGAGCCCGATATAGCTTCTCGAAGAATCGGTAGGTCTCATGAGACAAACTAATGTCTTGGGAAAAGGCCTTGAAAAAAATATTATATTTAGTCATAGCACAAGGAATGACTATGAGGTTATAAAGTTTGGCGTTATGCATTCCATCATTATAAAATTGGATATTCATATTACATGTGATTATTCGACAAGTTGAATATTCATGTGAATATATAAATGGAATTATTTGATTTATCATTCTTATATTATATTAATTTTTAGGTATAAAAGTATTTTGTTTTATTCTTATACATTTCCATAAATTTTTATGCATATTTATGAATGTTTTGTCTATATTTTTATCCTTACTAAGCATCTGAGCCCACCTCTTTCTATGTTTTATTATTCACAGGATGTGAAGAAGCATAATATGACTAAGTTGGAGGAATAGTCTAAGAGATATGAATTTGGTAAATGGGGACAATATTGAATTATTTTTTAATTTTATAATGTAATGTAAAACTTATGACTGTATCTAGTACATACAAGGATACTAAACGGATCTGTCATTCATGATTATATCCCTTGTGTTCATGACAATGTTCTGTAATTTTACACTGACTCTGGGTAATTGGGGTTGGGGCGTTATAGTTGGTATCAGATTATGTTTAGTTCAAATCATGGAAACTAGATTTAGATAAAATCTAATTAGATCACATTACACTAATATAAACATTGAGGATTATTATAGAAGATCTTCATAAAATTTTGGTAATATAGAATTTTTTTTCTATTTTCCAAGAAATAAATCTCTATTTGGATATGAGCATGTAGATGTGGCCTTATAAAAGATGTACCTAGGAGTGAAAACTCTGACATGGAGTCTCGGGCTTGACCAGGGGTATCCTGATAGATGAAAACATGTGTTTCTTCACTCTTGTTTATGAAAATCCCGGGGATATTCTTAAGATAATTTACATTTTCATTATAATCCATTTAGAAGGATTTAGGAGAAAATACATCCTGAATGAAAAAAAATTATGATAAAATATTATATGAATACTCTTTTCAATGTACGTTAGTTATTTTCTAGTTTTGGAATTATGCATTATGATTCATAAAATAACCATGTGTATGAAATTATTTATAAATACTTCATTGTAGAAGTAATGGGAGATCCAACAATTCCCATGATCTAAAGATTAAGAAGGATCGTATAATTCATGGTATTATGCCACCATTTAGAAGGGGAATAGTATCCCAATGTATTCTCATTATATGATGAAATAATATCACGTGTTAATAATATAATTAATGAATTCTATGAGTCGTATAGATTTGAAGGGAATCAAGAGATGAAAAGGATGGAAGAGATAATTATGGATTATGGGAAGAGGGAAAAGAAAAAATTTCCCATATGTGATACATGTAGAAAGAATCACCATGGTAAATTCTTGAAGGTAATGTGAGTTTGTTATAAGTATGGGGAAAAGGATACTAATTACATAATTTTAAGGGTAAGAAAAATGTATCAAATGTACAATGTTTCATCTGCAAGGAGTTGGGAAACTATGTGAATCAATGTCCATATCATCACAGTATACCCTAAATGCTGCTATTGGATAATAATAATGTTGGGATACTACTGAAGATAAATAGGAATGATTATAGTTATTATGGTGTTATTAATGTATATTTTCATCTGAGTATTGTATTAATGATGTACATGTTTTAAGAATTATTGAATATATAAGGATTCTATTGTAGTGATATTTCATTAAGGACTAGAGATTGTGTGGAACCAAGAAAAGTGACTCAATAACAAGTCAAATTTTTCAATAAATATATGGTTGAGAGAAAGATAAATTTCAATATGGTTGTCATACTGAGGTAGTGAATTTTGAATAATATGTGATTGATTCGGATAAATTGCATTGGATATTGTTGAATACCGTGAAACTAATTGATAATTTTTATATTCCATCATTGTTGGAGTTTACATCATTTTTTGATATAAGGAGTATATCCAATATTCAATAAGGAATAAAGGTGAATGATTGTGTTCAGTAATATTTAATGATAATTCATGGTGTTGTCATGTTATACAAAAATAAATGATGAAGGTATTCACATGTTAATACATGGAAAAAGGATCTTCAATATTTTTACCATCCTTATAAACCGTGGACTGTGAGTGTGGTCATAAGAATTTTGGATAAGTATAATGGTTGGAATGGATTAATTTAACCATTGGATAGTATTTTTATGGTTAAAAAACTTCTTAATATTATATTTTGTATTTTTATAAAAAGGAAAACCCAGAGGTCAGGCAATAACCCTTCGCGTCCTGAAAGGCTACGAGACCTGATCCCGTAACTGAAGAGCGACAATGGTGCATCACCTACCACTTTCCTACTTGATGTATTATTTTTTATAATATAGTTTTTATAAATAGTGTGACAAATGAATGATAAATTAATTATAATTAAAACCCTATATTATTAGGATAAATAGAATATTTTTTAATTTTATTATCTTTTAGAGTGAATGACGAGTTTTTGGTAGGAATTAGTTAATGGATGAAACTCAATGTGTGAGGTATTTTTTTCTTCTTATTTTATGAATAAATTATTTCGTAAACATTATAAAAGGGATCTTAAAACCAAAAATTTATTATCCTAATAAATTATGTTTTTTCCAACTGATGATATTTTCAACCATCATAGTCTGATGTCTTTGAGGACATTAATTTTTCACTTGTTTGTGATTGATGACCTTAATCACTCCCTATAAATATTTACATTTTCTACTTTAATTATGTGTCTATAATTAGAACCAATTTTGTAACACCCCAGGTAAATAAAGGGTATGACATTTTCACATTTATCCATATTTGTTAATAAAATATTAATATTACATTAAAGGGAATGCTATTCTCTATGGTGTACCTAATACGCAACAAAGAGTTTCTTTTAAATCTTACGTTGCACTCTAATAATAAAATAATATTATTCTAAATGGTAGTTAATGCCTAGCCATTGTAATGGCGGGAATGAACATAAATAACTACTAAATGATTATATATGTTTGACAATTATTTTTACTTTTTTTCAATAAATTTTAGAGGATGAAAAATGCAAATGAATCCAGTTTTTAAGTGTAAACATTCTAATACTCTTTAAAAGGTTGATTAACCGCCTTTTGATGGTGAACCCCTTTTAAATACACTTTTTGAAAATTTTATAAGCTCTAATTTTCAAAATAAACATATTATTTATGATTGGTAAATTGAAATTTACCTTGGGTTAATTTTTGGTATTTTTCTGACAATGTTCATTTTTCAATGAATAGTGAAAAAATACTGCATTTTACATCAAAACTACTTTTTCATATAATTTAATTATATGGTTATATTAGATTTTTAATTTGTTTTAAAGTGTAATTAGAATATATTTTTACCATGTAATTCAATTATGGTCATTGGGATTAATTTCACTTGGAATTAGGCATAAACAAGTGCAAAACTTTTCATAAATATTGTTTCTAAAAACCCGCTATTTGTTTTGACAATGTGAAGTTTTTTTAAATTAATTATTGAAATTTATGTGTTTGTAATTTGGTAAAATGAATTACATATTTGGAATCATAAGGTCTAAATTATTTAATTAAGACTCTTTTGTTTTTGGACATTATGAATAGTAACGACGAGAATTATCTTTAATTATCTTGATTAATGAGTAATCGGGTAGTTAAAGATAATAAGCTAATATCATAATAATAAAAAATAACCACAAAATGAGTCATAAGGCTACTGGATGTCTCATGGCCGACCATGAGATTCCTTGTGCCAAACATGGGGGCCCCATGGAATCACTTTTGTGAGAAAGTGACTTTCTATCTTTTTATTTTTAAAGAATGTTAAATGTAACAAAGAATGTATCACCTAGTAAAATATTTTTAATTTTGTCCACATAAATGATATTTTAGACTATAAATAATAATTGGAAAGATAAAAATATTTCCTACATCAAAGTATTTTTTATAATTTTTAGACATTAAATAAATTAAATTATTTATGACATCATGATGATGCAGCGATGACCTCATTATTTAACGATTTAAATAAAATAGAAAGATAATGTAAAATCTAAGACCTAAACATTTCCAAAACCTATTTAATGGGTGGATTTAGAACCCTTATCACCTTATCCTTGAAACACATCAATGTGGGACCATTAAAATCCGAAACTCATTTGAAAATAAAGTTACATTTTATACCTTTCCAAGAGTGCCCCTCCTCTCCTCTTATAAAATGCCCCCACCTCTACCTTCTTACCCACACTTCCAAAGCCATTGGCTCGGCCAAACCCTACCCATTTTGTCTCTCCACTTCTCCCTCTTTCTCCTTGAAGCCTCACATTGGGCAGAAGTCTTCCCAAGGAAGCCTTTGAGCTCAAACAAAAGGGAGTTACCCGATTTTAAGGTAATGTCTTCACTTGTGTCCTTTTGTTTAATTTTTCTTCTCCAACCCCCTAAAATATTTTTATTAATTTCTTTTGTGACAAATACAGTATCTAAAATATACTAGGATGTTGTTATAAGAATTATTCGAGCTACACTTACACACACCTACATCTAATGGTTAATGAACATGTTATTTCTGTGGATGGCGAATTTTTTCCACCCGAAACGATGATTGTTCAGCATTATTTTAACACCATCAAAGGTGGCCATTAAGATGTCACTATATTTATATATGATATAAAATATGTTTATGTTTTCCTTAAGTTTCTGTATTTTTCATTTATGGCATACCTTTATGCTTTCCATTATGGGTAAACGCGATATCTTCATTTTAGGAAGTGTGGACTACCGCCCCCTCAAAGTGATTTGATCCGTTAATGCCATATGTGGGACGTATAAAGGATTGAATTAATGGTATTACATATGTTATCCTACAGGAATTATAATATACCTTTATATCTTTATTATTTCATTCAATTGAATAGAAAAAAATTAATGTAGCGTTCATGCGTACGTACGGCTTACCGTCTCCATGAACGGTACATTTCATTTCTTATCTCTAAATGTTATGTACTATTATTAGTACATATATATATAAGGGATATATATGTAATATATTACATCTAAATGATGGGTATCATTCTGGAATTATAATATATATATATCTCTCATTTGTTTAATTCCCTTATTATGACAAAAAAATGAAAGTAGCGTTCATGCGTACGTACGGCCTACCGTCTCCATGAACGATGATTTTAATTTTTTATATCCAAATTCTATTGAATAGTATAAAACTAATATATACTGGATATATATGATATTTTAAACATAAATACTATTCTGGAGATGATGTACCAATAACTACATACAAAATGTTTTTCCAACAAGGTCAATTTTTACTCATGTACTGAACATCGACAAAAACGTCTGATACGAACTCACTTTATTAACCAATTATTATAACATTATAATATGTGATATGAACTGAATAATAATATTTAAAGGAGGTACTTAAACAATTATAAATTGACCAAATTTTTTTACTCAGGAGATTAAAGAACGATCGATTCATGTCAGACATGAGGTAAGGGATCCTACTCCTCTCTTTCTTTTTAAGTACACTCTTTTATGTCATTCCTTTTAAGATAATATTTATTATGATTAGGATGTTCTTTTATATTAATACTACTGTACTTTTTATGTTCATATGATGACAGACCCTATTCTCTCTCATCAATCCATTTTGGATGTTTTGAGTGGCGCCGTTAGGTTGTCGAATTTTTGTAAGAGATCTGACCTCTCTCTTTCTTTTTAAGTACTCTCGTTTTGTCACTTATTTTAAGCTCATTTTGTTATGTTGGGGGATGTTCTTTTATATTCCCCTTTCTGTAAAATTTGTGTTAATATGATTAGAGACCCTATTTTCTCTCATCAATCCATTTTTGATGTTTTAAGTGGCATCGTTATGCTGTCGAGTTTTCGTAAGGTATTTTTCATCTCACATTTATTAACGTGACATTTATGCTATGTTTGCCACTATTTCCTTTTAGTGGTGTATGTACTACCCATTATTATACACATTTTGTAGTATAATTTCATTTATAGGTATTTACATCTTCATTGTATGACCCTTCTTCCATGGGGTGTACTTTTCGAAAGTTACCCAAGTCGGTAAGGGGACCTTTCACCCTCATTTTTTTTAAAAGACTTCTTTTGTTATGTCTTTTAATTCACATACTATTATTTTGGGATATGTTCTTCTATATCCTTATTTATGTAAATTTTATGTCCAAGTGATGATTTCCCCTTTATCTCTCTCATCAACCATTTTTGTAAAATTTTATGTGACGCCGTTAGGCTGTTGAATTTTACCAAGGGAACTTCTTAACCCAATTTCGATTTCTTTGGGTTCAACAAGTAGTTATTGAATATGTCATCCATTGAATATGTTTGAATAAACATTGATTGTTTTACAATTAATATCCACTTATATTGGGTGAATTTATATTTTTCACACATAATTATGAGATTGATTTATTCTTTAATTTAAGGATACCTTCTTTATAATGGATTTCATCTCATTTTACATTTCTTTTGAGACTTCATTGTTGTTATGCACCAATTCACTCTTATATGGTGTGTATACTGTCCTTTGACATATTATATCATGAATCCCTTTATTCTAATGATATTATAAAGTTTGTATTAAATATTATTCCGCTATTATGTGTATTCAAGAGTCTCTCATTTTGTTAAAAACTGTTTAAAAAAATATCATTTTAAACTTTTTAAAGATTTATTATTAAAAATCTTTATCTTTAAAGTCAATGTTTTCAAAATGGTTTTCAGTATTTATTTATATGGACATTAATGTTTTAAAATTATAATTCTATTAAAAGTTTCAATGTGGTATGGGACACTTTGATTCAAAAATCTCTTTTAAATGGTTTTTCAAAATGGATTGATTAATTCAATATCTGGGAAATACTTATTGTGATTGAAAATAAAATTTTGTTATTTAAATGTTTATATTTTAAATATTTTATGTGTAATGAAGGTACATGGACATTTTACGGGTGGTTACATGATAAAACATATGAGGGGTGGTGCCGTGAATACCAGGACAGGTGGTTGCATTATAACCTCCAATGAATTGGGTATGGAAGTCGGCCGTATGGCTATTCTATTAAGTATGTATGGAAGTTGGCCGTATGGCTATTCCATTAATTGATCTGCGTGGAAGTCGACCGTATGGTTATTCCACTTAAGTATGTTTATGTCCCAAGTTATCTTTATATGTTATGTGTTCTTTATATTGGTTTTATCGTAATCCTTTGGTTACAAAAGGGTAAGTAATGATATTTTATTCAGTGAAGAGTTTTTACTATTTCATGATGGTGAAGGTATTACTTTGATAAAGTATACATGGTTTACTTGTTTTTTTGAATAACTAACAGTTTTAATTCTTTGTGTATCCCTTACTGAGCTTTTTATGTCCACCCCATGTTTTTTTGAAATGTTTTTCACAGTACTTAATGTGGAATAGGGTCAAGGATGGGATCAAGGGAAAGTCATGCTATCTAAAACATGGAACTAGACATGTTTCTTATTAAGAGTATTTTTTTTGGAAACTTCATAGATGTTTCTTCTTGGTAATCTTTTGAGATGTAATAGTTATGTCCTAATTCTCTAAAACTCTAAACCTGAAAAGATCCCCAATGTGAATTATTCATTTAATTCAATATTAAGTAATGTTTAAGGTTGGGGCCTTATAGTTGGTATCAGAGGTCGGTTTAGATATCTTTAGAGGTTAGGGTGTCCTCTAAGCATAAGTTACATTACCATAATGGTTAGGATTTCAGAAAGAGTCCTACTTTTAGATAAAGTGAATGAGTATGTATATCTTAGTGTTTATCTTCCTCATTAGTACATGATGGTTTTTTTGATATACTCACACTGACATTTCTGTTTTTTGTGGATGGATAGATCTAGCAGGCACCAATGGGACAATAGATTTGAAGGAAACTATGGTGGTTATCTGATTAAGAGACTGAATGAAATGTGGTATTTAATGAGGAAACTCATGGTTGTTCTAAACCAACTATCCAGGAGTCATGATTAACCACTTGTACATTGGTATGTTTTGTAATGCATCATGTAAGAGATTACCAATCGATGTGGATGTTCAGGTAATAATTATAAAGTTAACCATTTGTGTTTATTTGATCCTTACTTTTGAGTTAATTATGGGTTATTACATGATATGCTGGAAAATGAAAGGCATGAGATAAACTTGAGGTTAAAATATGTTACGATTATTTTTGAAGATTTTATCTCGTTTTGGGGAATTTTTTAAAATTATATAGTTTTGGAAAAAGGACAACATGTAGACCGTGTGACAACCCGTCACGTCGGACAAAGTTGCAGGAATCAAACCCACAACCAAAGTGCGACTTGTATTTATCGCCTACCACTGGACTACATGAAGTCCCTGGATATTTTGACTAATTATTTTTTGTTAGATGATTTTTGGAATAAAGAGTAAGTTTATTTAGGTTTATCTATGAAAATTTATTAACCTATCATGGAGGATATGTGGATTAGGTTAATTACTTTTCAATATGAGACATTAAGAGCAACTGATGTTGTTTGGAGATAAATGTTACGATTTATCATGGAAGACTATGAGACTAAATACTTCAAATATTTGGATTTCAATCATAGTTTGGTTTACTTTAAATAATTTTTTGGACAAATTGATTATCGAATGGTCCTCGTTAAACTTTGGGTTTTGTTGGAAAAATTTTGGAGATTAAGAATAGATTTTCTTTTTATAATGGGTTATCCTTTTCTAGATTATTTGATCTTGTACTATCCTTTTTGAATTTGGTTTTGGTTAATGACTAAAGACATGGGAAGTATATAGTTCTCTTTTTTGGATTAGGTGATTCTCTAGAAGTTGATTATATTATTCTTAATGTGAACAAGTCTTCCTAAATACTCATCTTTTGGAGAAAATATGAGTCTGTGTAAGGAATCTAATAAAATTTGAAAGTCATCATGATAAGAAATTATGTTTCCTTATGAATAAATTCCTCAATAAAAAGTAACTTAAAATAAAAATGTTGTCTATTAACTTTTCCTACTGGGGAATCGAATACCATTTAACTGATCACAAGTTTATGATTTTCTTGTGGTTAACTTTCTCCTAAACATGTTTTCTATCACTCTCCATCAGAACATGACCCATTGTTTTTTCCTCCATGTCCATATTTTCATACTTGGAATCATAGTATGGGTTAACTCGGGTGACCTTTGTACTTATCTTTCTTTATTTTAAAGTGATTGTTTTACCGACTCTTGTTCCGATGTGGGGCGTTCCAGGATGTTTCCAAGATCAGTTTTAAAATTTCGAGGACGCAATTCCCAAAGGGGGGAAGGATGCAACACCCCAGATAAATAAAGAGTATGAAATTTTCACATTTATCCATATTTGTGAATAAAATATTTTATTACTTTAAAGGGAATGCTATGCTCGATGGCGTACCCGATACGCAACAACGGGTTTCTTTGAAATCTTACGTTGCACTCTAATAATAAAATAATATTATTTTAAATTGTAGTTAACGCCTAACCATTGTAATGGAGGGAATAAATAGAACTAACTACAATATTATTATATATGTTTGACAAATATTTTTACTTTTTTTAATAAATGTTAGAGGATTAAAAATGCAAATGAATCCAGTTTTTAAGCTTAAACATTCTAATACTCTTTAAAAGGTCAATTAACCGCCTTTTGATGGTGAACCCCTTTTAAGTCTACATTTTGAAAATTTTATAAGCTCTATTTTTCAAAATAAACATATTATTTATTATTGGGACATTGAAATTTACCTTGGGTTAATTTTTGGTATTTTTTTGACAATGTTCATTTTTCAATGAATATTGAAAAAATAATGCATTTTACATAAAAACTACTTTTTCATATAATTTAGTTATATGTTTATATTATCTTTTTAATTTGTTTTAAAGTGTAATTATAATATATTTTTAACATGTAATTCAATGATGGTCATTGGGATTAATTTCACTTTGGTATTAATCATAAACAAGTGCCAAACTTTTCATAAATATTGTTTCTAAAAACCCACTATTTGTTTTGACAACAGGAAGTTTGTTTTAAATTAATTATTGCAATTTATGTGTTTGGAATTTGATAAATCAATTACATATTTGGAATCAGAAGGTCCAAATAATGTAATTAAGACTCTTTTTTTTGGACATTATGAATAGTAACGACGGTAATTATCTTTAATTATCTTGATTAATGAGTAATCGGGTAGTTATAGATAATAAGATAATATCATAATAATAAAAAATGACCACAAAATGTGTCCTAAGGCTACTGTTTGTCTCATGGCCAACCATGGGATGCCTTGTGCCAAACTTGGGTGCCCCATGTAATCACTTTTGTGAGAATGTGACTTTTTATCTTTTTATTTTTAAAGAATGTTAAATGTGACAAATAATGTATCACCTAAATAACATATTTTTAATTTTGTCTACATAAATGATATTTTGGACTATAAATATTCATTGGAAAGATAAATATATTTCTTACATTAAAGTATTTGTTTTATAATTTTTAGACATTATATAAATTAAATTATTTATGACATCATGATGATGCAGTGATGACCTCATTATTTATTGATTTAAATAAAATGAAACGATAATGTATAATCTAAGACCTACACCTCTCCAAAACCTATTTCATGGGTGGATTTCGAACACTTATCACCTTATCCTCAAAGAACATTAATGTGGGGCCATTAAAATCCGAAACTCATTTGAAAATAAAGTTACATTTTATACCTTTCCAAGAGTACCTCTCCTCTCCTATTATAAAAGGCCCCCACCTCTACCTCCTTACCCACACATCCAAAGCCTTTGGCTCGGCCAAACCCAGCCCATTTTGTCTCTAAACTTCCCTCTATTACACCTTGAAGCCTCACATTGGGCAGAAGGCTTCCCAAGGAAGCCTTTGATCTCAAAAAAATGGGAGTTACCTGATTTTAAGGTAACGACTTCACTTGTGTCCATTTGTTTTATTATTCATTTCCAACCCCCTAAACTCTTTTTATTAATTTATTTTGTGACAACTCCAGTATTTTCAATATAATAGGATTTTTTTATAAGAATTATTCGTGCTACCTTTACACACACCTATATCTAATGGTTAAAGAACATACTGTTTCTGTGGATGGCGAATTTCTGCCTCCCGAAACGATTATTGTTCAGCATTCTTTTAACACCATAAAAGGTGTCCATTAAGATGTCACTATATTTATATATGATATAAAATATGTTTATGTATTCCTTAAGCTTATTTATTTTTCATTTATGGCATACCTTTATGTTTTCCATTATGGGTAAACGCGATATCTTCATTTTAGGAAGTGCGGACTACCGCCCCCTCAATGTGATTTGATTCGCTAATGTCATATGTGGGACATATAAAGGATGGAATTAATGGTATTACATATGTTATCCTACTGGAATTATAATATACCTTTATATCTTTATTATTTCATTCAATTGAATACAAAAAAAAATGAAAGTAGCGTTCATGCGTACGTACGACTTACCGTCTCCATGAACGGTACATTTCATTTCTAATCTCCAAATGTTATGTACTATTACTAGTAAATATATATATAATGGATATATATGTAATATATTACATATAAATTATGGGTATCATTCTGGAATTATAATACATATATATCTCTCATTTTGTTTTAATTCCATTAATATGGCAAAAAAATGATTGTAGCGTTCATGCATACGTACGGCCTACCGTCTCCATGAACGGTGCTTTTAATTTTTTATCTCCAAATGCTATGGAATAGTATAAAACTAATAAATACTAGATATATATGATATTTAAAACAGAAATACTATTCTGGAGATTATGTACCAATAACTACATGTAAAATTATTTTCCAAAAAGGTAAATTTTTACTCATATACGAAACATTGACAAAAACGTCTGATACGAACTCACTTTATTAACCAATTATTATAACATTATAATATGTGATATGAACTGAATAATAATATTTAAAGGAGGTCCTTAAGCAATTATAAATTGACCAAATTTTATTACTCAAGAGATTAAAGAATGATCGAGTCATGTCGGACACGAGGTAAGGGATCCTACTCCTCTATTTCTTTTTAAGTACACTCTTTTATGTCATTCCTTTTAAGATCATCTTTATTATGATTGGGATGTCTTTTTATGTTAATCCTTCTGTAATTTGTTTATGTTCATATGATGAGAGGCCCTATTCTCTTCCATCAATCCATTTTGGAAGTTATGAGTGGCGCCGTTAGGCTGCAGAATTTTCGTAAGAGATCTAACCTCTCTCTTTCTTTTTAAGTACTCTCCTTTATGTCACTTCTTTTAAGCTCCTCTCTGTTATGTTGGGGGATGTTCATTTATATTCCTATTTCTGTAAACTTTTTGTTAATATGATGAGAGACCCTATTTTCTCTCTTCAATCCATTTTGGATGTTTTAAGTGGCCCCGTTAGGCTGCTGAGTTTTTGTATGGGATTTTTCATCTCACTTTTAATCTCGTGACATTTATGCTATGTTTGCCACTATTTCCTTTGAGTGGTGTATGTACTACCCATTATTATAGACTTTGTGTAATATAATTTCATTTATGGGTATTTACATCTTAATTGTATGACCCTTCTTCCATGGGGTGTACTTTTCGAAAGTTACCCAACTTGGTAAGGGGAATTTTCACCCTCCTTTTTTTAAAAGACTTATTTTGTTATGTCTTTTAATTAACATAATATTATGTTGGGATATGTTCTTGTATATCCTTATTTATGTAAATTTTATTTCCAAGTGATGATATCCCCTTTATCTCACTCAACAACCCTTTTTTTAAAATTTTATGTGACGCCGTAACGCTGTCGAATTTTAGCAAGGGAACTTCTTAACCCAATTTTGATTTCTTTGGGTTCAACATGTAGTTATTGAATATGTCATCCTTTGAATATGTGTGAATAACCTTCTATTGTTTTACACATAACATCCACTTATATTGGGTGTATTTATATTTGTCACACATAATTATGAGATTGATTTATCCTTAATTTAAGGATACCTTCTTTATAATGGATTTCATCTCATTTTACATTTCTTTTGAGACTTCATTGTTTTTATGCACAAATTCACTCTTATAAGGTGTGTATACTGTCCTTTGAAATATTATATCATGAATATCTTTATTCTCATGATTTTATAATGTTCGGATTAAATTTTATCCAGCTATTATTTGTATTCAAGAGTCTCTCATTTTGTTAAAAACTAATTTCAAAAAATATCATTTTAAAAGATTTAATGATTTATTATTATAAATATTTATCTTTAATGTCCATGTTTTCAAAATGGTTTTCAGTATTTATTTATATGTACATTAATGTTTTAAAAATATAATTCCATTAAAAGCGTCAAAGTTGTATGGGACACTTTGATTCAGAAATCCCTTTAATTTTTTTTTTGAAAATGGATTGATTAATTCAATATCTGGGAAATACTTATTGTGATTGAAAATGAAATGTTGTTATTTAAATGATTATATTTTCAACATTATATGTGTAATGATGGTACTTGGACATTTTACAGGTGGTTACGTGATAAACCATATGACGGGTGGTGCCGTGAATACCAGGACGATTGGTAACATTATAACCTCCAATGCATTGGGTATGGAAGTTGGCCGTATGGATATTCCATTAAGTATGTATGGAAGTTGGCTGTATGGCTATTAAATTAACTTATATGTGTGGATGTTGACAGTATGGTTATTCCACTTAAGTATGTTTATGTCCCAAGTCACCTTTATATGTTATGTGTTCTTTATTTGGGTTTTATGGTAATCTTTGGTTACAAAAGGGTATGTAATGATATTTTATTCAGTGAAGAGTATTTACTACTTAATGAAGGTGAAAGTATTATTTTGATAAAGTATACATGTTTTACTTTTTGTTTTGAATAACTATCAGTTTTCATTCTTTGTGTATCCCTTACTAAGCTTTTTATGCTAACCCCATGTTTTTTTTGAAATGTTTTTCACAGGAATTATTTTGGAATAGGGTCAAGGATGGGATCAAGGGAAAGTCATGCTATCTAAAACATGGAACTACACATGTTTCTTATTAAGAGTTTTTATTTTATGGAAACTTATTAGAAGTTTGTACTTTGTAATATTTTGAGATGTAATAGTTACGTCCTAATTCTCTAAAACTCTAAACCTAAAAAGATCCTCAATGTGAATTATTCTTTTAATTAAATATTAAGTAAGGTTTAAGGTTGGGGCCTTATAAATTTTCTCATAATCGAGATCATAATTTAGTGGAGAATTTTTTATTTCTGTTTCCCTCATTTTAAGGCTAAATTTTATTAACCTAATTTTCAATGTGGGTTTCCCACAAAGGTATTTTTTTTATTTTTAACTATTTATTTATAAATAACAATATAAAATTGTGAGTCTATAATTTATTTAATGGGGGAGACTATAACACCCCAATATTTTACAGTATGTTATCTCATTAATGTAATTAAATAGTTTTCACTACATACAACATCGAGTTCGAGCACCCCACAACTAACCAAACTAGCCATTCAAAAAGAAGTTATGAATAGTTTTAACTAAAATTTTAATCTCATGTACACTATATAATTTTTATATTATGTTTTTCATAGACATAATATAAGAACAAATTCAATTTTTCAGATAAAGGAAGTATTTTTCCAAAATGAAATTTTACCACCTACTAATGATTATTTTTTTAAATTCATTGTGTGAAACTTAAATATTCAATTTGAAAAAATATACTTTTTATTTAAAAGTGGGATATAAAAATTTAGTTTTCATAAATTTTTGGTGTTTTTGTGTTAACATTCATATTTTGATAAATATTGAAAGCGCTAAATTTTAATTGAAAATATCTTTTTTAATAAAAATAATTTAGTGTGTTTAATTATAAAATTGATTTTTTATGAAGTTAATCAAATTATATTTTTATTATTTAATACAATCTAGGTCATTATAGATAATTTTTCATTTAGATTTGACATAGACACATGTCAATCTATTGATATTTTTTACATTTTAAAAAACTCCATGTTTTGGTTTTGACAATAAGAATTAATTTTAATTTAAAAATGAAACCTATATGTTATGAATCTGGTAAAATATAAATCATTTTTAAATTATTATTATAAAAATTATCTTATGGTGAATTTTTGGTGTTTTTCTGTTAACTTTCAATTTTATATGAATAGTAAAAAACACTACGTTTTGGTTTAAAATAAACATTTTATTTTAATTTTTTTAAATTAAAAAAAGATAAATAATACCCATATTAGTGAAATTTAATTAATTGATGTCATTTTTTAATAATATTATATGTATTGTTTTTTTTTCAATTTTTAACTTCTTTTGCCCACCTTTTAAGCATGTTAGCAAATTTATAGAACACATTATTTTACCACATATGTGAGTTGAATTTAATAAAATTAGAGAGTCATGATTTACATCAGTATGTAATATGTAAATCAATAAGATGAATATTGTTTTTGGTGAATAGTAAATTTTGACTTTTATTTACCACGGTTAAAAGTAAATTGGGTAATTAAAAGTTAAAATGATATTATAATTACCCTAACACATGTCATAATTCAACTGTGTAACTGTGTCTCCACCAAAAAAACCTCAGGAACAAAATAATATCATTTAGGTCAACGTTTATTATATAAGGACATTTATTAATATATTTTTTAAAGAAGACTAAAAAGTGTTAAATTAAATGTTTACTAACTAAAACATTTTTAATATAGGGTTATACAAAAGATAAATATGACTATAAATATTAATTAGAAAGATAAATATATTTTCTACATAATTGTATTTTATTTATTATTTTTAGAGATTAAATATTTAAATTTTTTTATGAAACACTGTTGATGTAGTAATTAAATTATTAATAAAATTTTAAAATTATTTATATTATAAATATCAAAATAAATAGAATTTAAATGTTTTGATGAAATCCATGAATTATATAGGTTAATATGACATGTTATGGTTGATTAGATAAATTTTTTTTTATGTGATAATGTTGTTATGACTTTCACAAAAACAAAATACCAAAGAGTGTAAAAATTTTCATAAATTATTTTTTAAAACAAATAATATATCATACGTTGTTATAATATTCCTACAAATCTACGGTTTAGTAAAAGGGATAAATATTATTATATATGTCATCAATGAACCACTTGAGGTTATCTTGAATGTTTTTAGTATTTTTATTAACCATATACTATAATAATACAATATGACATGGTAAACGTTAAACTATTTAAGTAAGTGTTAAATATAAATGAAAGGATAAAATGTTAACCTAAACTAGTATAAAAACCAATTTTTAGTGTATTTTAACCAATAACCACCTATGTATAGAAATAAACTCATTTAACTCCATTACAATTTAAATATGATTGTATAATAAATTAATCTTTTAATCTTTTCCTAAAGTGACTCCCACCCCTCTTATAAAAGAGCACTTACCCTTCTCTCAAAATCACACCTCCATGACTATTTAGATTGGACAAAACCTTCCCAAATATCCTCCCAAATTTCATAACATAAAATTGGTTTCATTACTTATATCATAAATCAGACCTATGATCCCTTTTGATCAACTCCCTTTTGATCAATTCAAAAAGGAAACACCCAAATAAGAGATAATTACTTTACCACCCTCTTTTAAGTTCTTTTATTATTCAACTTCCTCTTTCATTGTTTTTTCCATACCAAAATAATAAATACAGGACCATCAAAAAACTTTTATTTCATTAAAAATATGGTACAACTATATTAGTTATTCTATCCATTCTATAATTGGAAAAGTCTCCATATGTGCATACATACGACATACTATCTCCACGATGTGGTATAGTTTGTTATTCAAACACTTCATTATTTGGATAGGTATAATAATGAGTATAACTGATGTAAAAAATAAATATAGAATTATAATTTTTCATTATATATGATATATCATCCAATTACATATGATTTAAACATCAATATAATGATATTGTCACTCGTGCGTACGTACGGATTACCATCTCCACGAACGCAATGAGATTAATTCCCCATCGTAATAATTCAAGAATAGTTTTCATTTTATGATTAAAAATAATGTTTAAAATCTTAATAAAATTCTACATGTGAATAAAATATATCATATTCATAATAAATATGGCCTACTTATTAAATCATATAAAGGAAAACGAATCAGTTATCACCAGAAACGATGATACTACTAAAATATTATTAACAAAGTATTATTAGAAGATCATATATGATATCATATTAATGTATATGATTATTTAATAATTTAATAGCAATTATTTAAATATTATATAGGAGTATAACATACCGTTAACTAAAGAAAAGTTCAAGGTAAGGGTTAATTCAACCGTCTATTCATTATTTGAGGTTGTTTATTCATGAGTATCTACTGTGACCTCTATATCATCAACATCCTTGTTTCTTAAAAATATATTTCAAAAAAAAATTATCATTTCATAGACTATTGGATAATTTTATTTATACCCTTGGATTACTTTTTATACGATTTTAATATTGTAATCATTCCATCATTTTCAAAACAGGTTCCTTTATGGCCTTTTTAACAAAATTAAGGAAGGAATGTTTATAACTTATTCAACGGCTACAACAATTTTCCACCATTATAACACCTTTGAAGATTCCTTTACAAGATTATAAGAATATTATAATAATAAAAATTTTCTTTAATAATTACATGATTTCTAAATTATTTCAACATATAAAGAGATATTTCCCTAAAAAAGTTTTGATTTCATCTTTGTCAAAATCTTTTGATGGATTTTAAACTTATTCGAAGTTGATTTATTATTATAATATTATTCCATATTATAATGATTTTTTGTAATATATTTGCATATGGATTTGTTGTTTTAATACAATTCATGGTTTATGGATAAATTATTTACATTTCATATTCTAGTTTTAATACGAATGATTATGTTATGTTTAAAACAATTCATATGAGGAATGAATTAGACATAGTAAGTGATGGATGGAGCCCGCTATCGCTCCATGATGCATCGGTAGGTATCATTAGGAAAACTACTATCTTGGCACAAGGCCTTGAAAAAACCATACTTGTAGTTTGGGCAAAAGGCCTATACTATGTTGTTATTAAGTTTGGAATTATGCATTCCATCATTATTAAATTGGATATTTATATTACATGTGATTATTTAACATGTATAATATCCATGGGAATAAGTAAATTGAATTATTTGATTCACCTATTCCATATTATGCTGATGTTTATGTTTAAAATTCTTTTGTTTTAGTTTTATACATTGCCTAAAATTTTTATGATTATTTATGAAATTTTTTCCTATATTGTTATCCTTACTAAGAATCTTAGCTCAGCACTTTCTATGTTTTATTTGTCACAAAATGCAATGAAATATTATGACTAACCTACAGGAATATTCTATGGTATATGAAGTTTTTCCATAGAAACAATGTTGTAATGTAAAACATATGAATGTATCTAGTACTTACAAGGATACTAAACTGATCAGTCATATGATATTTGATCTCTTATGACCATGCCAATGATATGTAATAATGCACCGACTCGGGTTAACTAGATTAGAGATGTTACAGATGGTATGATAGGATGTTTAGTATAAAACATAGACCCTTTATTTAGATAAAATTTAATTACATCACATTACCCTAAGATAAACTTTGTGGATTTGTATAGAATAACATCCTAGAAGTTTGGTAATGTATTGATTTTGTGTATTTTACAAGCAATACATCCCTGTTTGGAAACGAGCTGGCAGAGGTGGATCAGGAACATATGTACCTGGGAGTGAAAACTCTGACAAGGAGTTTCAAGATTGACACAGGGTATCCTGGTCCATGATAACGGGCCTTGCGGCACTCTTGGTTATGACACTCTTGGGGGATATGCTAAGGATAATTCAAATTTTCATTACAAGACATTATGAAGTATTTAGGAGTAAATAATTCCTCAAAGAAAACATTTTATTATTTTAGAATATATACATAATCATCTCCATTTTAATTAGTTATTTTCCAATTTGGAATTATGCATTATCATTCAAATACTAATCTCTTTTATGACACTAGTTATAAATGGTTTTTAATAGAAGGAATGAAAACTATATCAATACACATGATCAAAAGATTAATAAGGATCATATCCTTCATGGTATTTAGCAATAATTTAGAAGCGAAATAGTCTCCCAGGATTTGTGTCTTATTTATTTTAGGGAAAACAATAGAATAAAATGATGGAAGAGAGAATGATGGATAATGGGAAGAGGGGAGAAATATTTTCCAATATATGATAACTTTATAAAGAATAATCTTTGGTAAATGCATAATGGGAATGGGAGTATGTAATAAGTGTGGAGAAAAATGACACTAAGTACATGATTCCAAGGGTAAGAAAAATATTTTAAATGATCAATGCTTCATCTATAAGAGGTTGGGGCACTATGCGAGTCAATGACCAAATCCTCTGAGTATACCCCAAATGCTGCAATTGGATAAAAATGAAGTTATCATACTACCTTGGATAAAGTGTAATGAGTATACTTCACATATTGTTGTTAATGTATTGTTTCATTTGAGTATTGTATGAATGATGTAAATTCTATAAGAATTATTGCGTATATAAGGATTGTACTGCTTTACTATTTCATTAAGTACTTGAGATTGTGTGAATCAAAGAAAAGTGACTCAAAATCAAGTTAATTGTTTTGGATAATATATTTTTGATAGAAAATAAACCTTAATAATGTTATGATACTAAGTTAGTGATTTTTGGATAATATATTATTCATTTGGATAAATTATATAGAATATTCTGGACTACATTGAAACAAATTAATGATTAGTATATTCAATCATTGTTGAAGATTACAAAATTTTGGGATAAAAGTAGTTTATCTAATATTTTATAAGGAATAAGTGAAAATGAATGTAATTAATAATATATTATGGTAATTCAGGGTGTTACCATGTTTTAAAACAATACATGATGAAGTTATTCACATGTAATTAAATGAAAAAAAGGATTTTCATTGTGTCTACTATCATTATAAATTTGGGACTGGTAGTTTGGACAGATGTGTTTTGGATAAGTCTAATGGTTGGAATGGATTATGCTAAATATAGGAAACTATTTATTAAGGGTAAAAAACTTCTTAATATTCTTCTTGTATTTTTATATAAAGGACAACCTGGAGGTCTTGTGACAACCTGTTACATCCGGCAAGGCTGCGAGACATGAGCCCGTAACTGAAGGGCGACAAGGGTCCATCACCTACTACTAGCCTACATGATGTCCCGGTTTTTGTAATGTAGTATTTCTAAATAGTTTGAAAAATGAATTATAAATTTACTCTTATTGGAACCCTATATGATTATGATATATTGGATATTTTGGAATTCAATTATCATTTAGAGAGAAAGATTCTTTTGTAGTGGGAATTAGTTGATGGATGAAACTCAACTTTTGAATTATATTTTATTCCTCTTATTCTATGAATAAATTAATTCTTAAACATTATGTAAGGGATCATAAATCAAAAAATTTGTTATCCTAATACCTTATGTTTTGTTAAACCTATGATATTTTAAATCATCATAGATTGATGGTTTTTAGACCCTTAATTTAACACTTCTTTGTTATTGATGACTTCAATAAATAACTATAAATATTTACATTTTTCTTCTAATTATGTGCCTATAATTTCCACTAATGTTATCTTAATTGAGATCATAATTTTGTGGGGAATTTTTCATTTCCCTTTCCCTCATGTTATGACTAATTTTTTTAACCCAATTTTTTATGTGGGTTTTTTACAAGGGTATTTTACTAATTTTAACCATTTATTTTCAACGAAAATATTCAAATTGCAAGGAAACTATTTATTCAATGAGTGGAGAATATAACAACCAAAAATTTCATAGTAATTATCTCATTCAAAAAAATCAATATATTGGCCTACACACAAAACTGATTTCGAGCGCACCACAACTTACCAATCTAGCCATTCAAAAAGCAGTTAAGAATAATATTATATATCTTTTGAATCTTATATACTATTTATAATTTTTACACCCAAATTATGTGTTTCGTATATATAATATTACAATAAATTCAATGTTATAGACAAAGGATGTATTTTAAAAAAATGTAATTTTACTACCTAATAATGATGAATTTCTTTAAAAGCAATATCTGACACCTTTATATTAAATTTTTCCAATTAAAAATTTTATTTATAAGTGGGACATTAAAATTTAGTTTCGATGAATTTTTGGCGTTTTTTGATAACTTTTCTATTTGCATGAATAGTGAAAGTTGCTAAATTTTAATTAAAACAACTTTTTTAATAAAAATAATATATACCGTTAAATTATAAAATTTAATGGTTATAAAGTTTAATTATATGATATTTTTTTAATTTAATTAAATATATGTCATTATAATAATTTTACATTTATATTTTGACATAAACACATGTTTATATTTTGATAGTTTTTTCTTTTTAAAAAACCCTGCCTTTTTGTTTTAAAAATGAAAATGAAAATTAAATTAATAAATGAAACTTCTCTGTAATGAATTTGGTAAAATGAAATTAATTTTTTAATTTGGAATATCAAATTATATTAGGGTTGATTTTTTGTGTTTTTCTGAAAAATAACAATTTTTTGATATATAGTTAAAAACATTAAGTTTTGTTTAAAATCAACATTTTATTTAAATAATTATTTATTTTATTTAAATTTATTTAAACTATGAAAAGATAAATAATACATATATTAGTTAAATTTAATTAATTGGAGACATTTTATAATAAAATTATATCTATAAAAATTTATTGAACTTTTTAACGTCTTTTTCCCACCTTTTAGGCACGTTAACAAATTTTATAAGAACATAGATTTACCACTTCTGTTAGATGAATTTCAAAAATACAAGAGACATGGTTGAAATTAGTAAGTAAAATGTGATTCAATAAGATGAAAATAATTTTGGGAGAATAGTAACTTCTAAATTTATTTACCATAGATTAAAGTAAATAGGGTAATTAATTGTAATAATGATATTATAATTAACGTAACACATGTCGTAATTCATGTGGATATGTGTAATTCGACCAAAAACTACATTATGAATGAAATATGATCCTTTAGGTCCAGTTGTATTAGATTAGGTCATTTTTTATTATTTTATTTAATGAAGAGTTAATATTGTTAAATTCAATATTTATTAAGAAAACCATTTTTAATATAAGGTTATATATAAGATAAATTCTACTATAAATATTGATTAGAAAAATAAAAAAATTCCCTAGATAATTGATTTTTATTAATAATTTTTAGAGATTAAAAAAATTAAAATTAATTATGACACAATGATGATACAGTGTTCTTACTCATTTATGTGATTAGCATGTTCTTGTAATCCTAGACATCAAATCTCATGACAATGGGTGTTACCCTCAGAAAATGAGTTCTAAGACATCCATCCATCCCAAAAAGCATGGAACATTCTGTTCTAAGAATAATTTAGATGAAAAAATGCACTAATAGTTAGACCGGATAAACATATAATAATTGTGATTTTGGGAGAGGGATGACATACAAAATTCAACTAGCTTGTCTCATAATCTGGTTTTTCACTGTGTAAATACTAGGACGTGGCCCCCTGTATATGGTCGGGATCTTCAAAGATTTTGGAATGGTCCCTTTGGGTGTCAGAGATTTAATGGATTTTGAAATTACCATTGTCTTAGATACCAGACCCAATTATAAGTTTTCTATTATATCAGTAGGGTACTTGAATATAATTCTCTCCAACATAGGAAAACCATCAATTAAGAAAGCTTAATGATCTGAGTAAGTACAATAGTAGAATGGTTTAGAGTTTCCTCATGGTTTTCAGTGAACTCTCCCATCTTTATGGCTGTTACATCACCTTCCTCATAAGGGATACCCCTATCTGCCTATTCTCTATAGGATGACTACGTTGATTCACCAGGTAAATGTAAATACTCCCTCATCTCAGTAATGAATAGTTGTGGTGGTGATGTTTGATTATTTAGTACATTGACCCAAACCATCATTAGATGTGGGGTGCCCAATGAATTCTAGAAGTCTTCCATTACAAAAATCTATTGTTTCCCTTCTCCTGAGACACCAGAAATCTTGCATTGTCATAGCTAATCTCTATTAGATACATCCTGAGATGGTTAATGTGGTCTCACATGTCATAAGGTTTAATAATTTCTTCTATGGTCTGATGTGTCCCTAGTTTTTGAAAAAACATCATTCATATGAATTTCTATAAGGAACATCCATATCCCAAGAGAAAGGATGGGTATCCTATAAAACCCTCTTAGTATTCTCCAACCCCTGGTTTTACCTAGTTGGAGCTACTCCGTCATCATACATTCCTCTTCCACATCCACATAGAGGTATCCTTGGAATCACTGACCTTGATCCTGCTTTACCAAAGAGTATTTTTTCAGTTGTTTGACCCATAACATAGGGTTTATGGTGCACTCCATCATCAAAATAGATTGTCCATTGCTTCATCACTTCCTATATCTAGGTTGTCTACTAGATCTTCACATACTCCTCAACTATCTCTTAAATGATGGTTGGAGGAGATATCTCATTATGCATTTTCCAATATTTCCATGTGAACATGAGCCGCATCTGTGTCAACAAACTTGGTTGGTCCTCAAAGATAACTCCCAAATGAACATGGGGGGTCAACATAAACATGCTTTAGAATATCCTTGAGAAATAATACAGAGTATATAAATTGCATATTGCAACACGATCTACCTATAAATCCAAAACTCCATCTCAGAACACCATGATTTATGATCAATGGTCCTCAATTCCCTGAATGTCATAAGTAAATACTCTCATTGATAGTGAGAATGGATGGAAATTAAATTCATATGCCCTACATACCTTGATCAGCGCTACATGAAATGTCATCTAGGTTGGGAAACATCCCATTATGTTATGAATTGATGGTTGAAAATCCCATTTAACATGGAAAATAGGGTTTGGATAAACATAAACCCTTATGTGTGTCTCTATCGAGCTACATAGGAACTAGTGTCGTTTGGATAACCACTGTGGGAACATTCCCTCGATTATGATTCACTAAATATTATACTGATTTTCTAGTACGTGGACTCCATGGTCAACGCACTACCCCATTACCAACATGGGCATAATAATGAGTGGTCTCAATCACATTCCCTTGTTCGTTTCATTAACAAGAATCATCCAGCCGCAAATAAGTGCTGAGATAATCCTAGAAAGCATAAAAATGAATTAATGCTCAATGTCAAAACTGTTCACCCATTTCCTTCATTGGCTATATATCAGGATTTTCTAGTATGAATATTCTTTGATTCACAAAGCTCTTTTTGAAAAGTGGGAGGCCTCACTAGTAGCTCCTTAGGTTCCCCATCCCCCCTTAGTAGTATGCCTTTGTGGAATGTATATAAAGTATCCTAACCTAAGATATAAATTGACAACCTTCATCCCCTATTTGTAATGTTCTAGAAATAGGTCCATCAATGCATTTTCTAGCCATGTTTTCATCTTCAAGTGTTCCCATGAGTTCTCTGTAGGAGGTAACCTGTCGTACATCTCCCCCATAATTAGATTCTATGAAATCTAGTAGGGATCACATTGGATGATGTCGAACTACCAATGATGGAAATAGAAGGTCATGGTTATTGATGATTTCCTACTCAACATCTCTGACATCATAAGTTTCATCTGGTAGATGTGTAATTGATAATTCCTCAAAACATCATAAAGGCATTACTGCCTCAACTCTACCCTAAAATCATTGCAAGGTGAAAAAACAAAGTAAGCTCAAGATGAGTCATCTATAATGTTGTCTCCCTATTGTAGGTCACAATAATCTGTCCACCACAACTCAAGGTTCCCTAAGCCTTCCTTCATAATATTTTAGTACTGAGAATCATATTTTTATAGTGTCAATGTTTTACCTACAAAATTATTAACATGGTTGTACAGAAAATCCATGATAATATTCATATAGTCCTTCAAGGTATAGTCGTCAGCATCCCGGATACACATGTATTCTCTTAGCATGCCCCTTAACCAGTAATCTAGTCCATCCCTACTTGCTTTAGGGATGAGAACATAATCCCTCATAATTAAATTGTACAATTGTATTCTCATATAGAGGGGATATCTCTTTTCCCTTAGGACAGTAGCTCCATCATGGAATCATGGTTAGAATGAATCGATGCATATTATCCAATTTTGGGATAGTCTAATATCTCTTCCCTTTAATCTGAATCATAAAGTTCCTCCTTAATACCATCTTGGTTGGACATTAAGTTTCATAACTATTTCATCTTTTCTTTCTATATTTTCGATTTTTTTTGAAAATCACTTTGGTAGATATCTTTCTCATATAACCTCTCACAAAGAACAAATTAATAAATCTTTGAAGCAATTCATGACCTTTTCTTTAAAAAATGGATTTTAATTTCACCAGTTCACTAAGAAGAATTTACACTGCACTGATCTGTGGAACCCATTTTGCCAGGTGATTGTGTAGGGTAACTGGAGATTCATGATTCGAGAGATGAAGAACATGTTCACAAATATAGTGGTAGAATAATGAGGGGTATGATCCCTCTATTTATATTTGATGACCATAATAGATTCACCGTGACCATGACCATGGTGATCTTCATAGCGATCTCAATTTTTTCTCCACCTAATGTGATCCTGAGCCAGCTATGTGATCTATGTGGTATTGTTGATATACAATCAGAATACGACCCTCTTATTCTCCTCGGATCCCATTCTAATAGGGGGGGTCAGTTGTTGGTTCTAGAATAAATACCTCAATATGAAGAATTGGAATCAAAGAAATAATCACCAATGAGTTTTGTTTTGGGAATCCCATTCACTAATCCATTCATCATTGCAACAGGTGGAAAGCCAGTATGTGGCCTTCTCTATATGGAAGTAGAGAAAAGATTCAAGCCTCTACGGGTCCAAAAAACTATGTGATCTCTATGTAGAAATGGAGGAATAATCTTTCAGTACTATTAACACTATGAATACCATATATAAATGACTGAACCCTCTACAACTCTAAAAATCTTGGTGACCACCATCGAGAAATAAAAGAAGCATCTAATAATCTAACAAACTCAAAGACCACTGGGGATAAATGATGGAAGGATTTTAGATCTGATAGAACTTCTTTTGATCATAAATCAACATTTTTTGATAGCATACCTTTAGATCATCATGGTCTTTAGTGCCTATAAATAGACACCCACACTGAAAAATATTGGCTCACTAACCTTTCATCTTTTGATCACTTGATTTGAACATCACCATTTCCTCTACAATCCATCAAAAAATCCATCACCAATGGTAGTTGAACAATTCAAACCCACATTCCTTTTACTCCATTTTTCCACTGATTCATGTGGGGATACCCTTCATGAATCCGTATGGCTATCATGAATGTAGGATCCCATTTTGGGTACTGATGTATTCATTAGTCATTCAAGCACTGCAAAGAGCCCTCTGAGGACATGTTGACTTCATTCCTTGGTTGGGTCATCATGATTTGAAAATATCTGCCCATTACTGGGCTCTATTTCACCATGATTCATGAGGCACTTTAATTTATGAATCCTCTACTCTTAATGAAGTTCTTGAGCATTGAAAATCTCCCTTCTACGAGGCCTTATGCATCGCAAACCCCTCTCCCTTGAAGCCCTCCAAGATCATGCAAAGTGGCTTCATGGTTCCTCTAGTGGTGACCCATGTTGTGGTGTTGTAAATCTTGTTTATTCACATGGTCATGAAAATTGATATTGTTCCATTCCATATCCATATTATCATGATCTCATCAAGTGACCACTCCTCCGCCTAACACCTATTGGGAATTTCATGTTCCTTCCCATCTGATGTTTGGGTTGGTACAAGTAATGTTTGTCCATGGGTGAGGAGAGAGTCCTCCTCATTCACGATATATGATGTTAATATACCATGAAAACCACATCCCTAACAAATTTTTTTAATCTATTAGTTGTTTATTGTGTTTTAGTCCTAAGGGAACCATAATGGGGATGGGAACGGTATTCAATCGCTTCTCACTTTTTCAATCTTCCACCTCACTCCATCTACTCATAATCAACAAGCACACCATGGTCATTATACATATAATCCTCATACCAACATGATGGGTTGATCCTGGTATAGTGGCCATATCCTCCCCATAAATTGTGACACCCTCCTTGCGCTTCCCTTATAGAGTAAGTACCAATATCCTTCTCTATAAACCACTAGTCATGTATAATCCCAATGCAATTCATCATGGATATACAATTTGTGAAATTATCGTTAGGATTGATGATACCTATTTTTTCACATACTCATCATAACTAACATTTTCCTAGAGATCGCATAGACCATGGAATCCTATTTGAGTTACTAGCCACACATATTCCCCATTAACCTCCCTGCGAAACTATGTGAACCTTGATCCTTCCACTTTCATGAAAGGTATATAAGAATCCTCCCTGAGATTAAATCACATCACCCAATATTCTAAAAAATTTCACATTAGTTTACACTCATCCTAGATGACATTAAACAACATCACTATCTCTAAATAAAAGGGTTTGGATCCCTGTATCCTAGGCCGGGTATGATATATGCCTCCCCCAGGATAAACACAACCAACGTTAATCATTGGTGATACCTCCTAGGGATGTTACCTATTGATTTGACACCTTTTATCTATGAGAGAAATATATGAGATCCACCACCATGAGGTTCTATGATTCATTTTTGTACCTTACCATGAATAAGCCTCACACTCAAACCATACACCTCCAACCATGAATATTTTTCTTGGGATGCTCTTTCTTATAATGTAAGTCATATCATGTCTCTGGGGCATTGTTATTTTTGCACACCATGATTCTATTCCCCACTCCATAACTAAATGGACATTGAATCCCTACTACGAGGATGTGTAAGAAGATTTTCTATGGTTCATGAGCATAATTTATGTCACATTATTCTCTCTCTCTTATACCCTTTTATTTAGGGAAAATCATTCCTCAACCCAAGGTTCCACATCCATTGGGCCCCATCCATGTTTCCATTCTCATAAGATGCCTCCTCAGGTGACTCATCACTACATTAAAAATATATGTGGACATTGATACCTATCCAAGGAGAAGTATAAGAAACCTCCCTGAGCAACATTCCCGACCATTTCATCTCTACACTGGTTCCCTTCACACCAGTTTTAACATCATTCATCTCCTTCCATCAACACTTATTCCTTCCCTTCAAGATTTTACAAATGGAACCACATCCTGGTAAACTAATTTCATCCATATGGGTTTTATCTATATATAATATCGATTCACCCAAATTATTATTACTCTTATCATCACTCAGAAAATATCTATGCATAAGCCCCACGTCTCAAGTTTGAAATATGTGGTTTTTGATCCCTGTCTTCTATGCACGGTACGTAGGAAGCCACCATGATGTTAAATCATAGTAAATTGAAAACTATGGTTTTTACCATATGGGATCTACCCTTTTTTATCCTTCCTTAGTAGTTTTCAGATCATACTTCATAGTTTGAGACTTTCCCTTTATAAGGACACACCACCCAAGATACATCCTCATTAGAATCTCTGATCCATCTGTCTGAAAACCATATAAGTTATTTGTCCACCGAATGCATCTATTTGATCCTATCTCATTAGTGTATCAATTAATCTGATATGTATCATCAAGACGTTAAAATCAAAGAATATTCTATTGTAAACATGGGAATTCAATGAAATTTTTAGAGACATTCCTTTGGAATAAGATACCCATCAACCGGTGTGGGAAGTCTCAGGTTTATGCACACTTGACAATCCCTCTTCATAGGAATAATACAGGAGTTATAATGTTCCATCATCATAACATGCCACTGATTCGTTACAGTGACTAAAATCCTAACCAAATGCTTCTCCCCTAACTGGACCCCTCAGAATGTCCCAATAGAAGCATTGTAATTAACCAGCATCCATGATGAGATGGAACTCATATAATGTTTTAAAATTTTCTTATTGATCATTAAGGGAGACCTAGAGTAGGAGACAAGTTCTGATATGGAATCCACAAAAGGTGGAACCGACATCACATCATCTTGTTTCAATCAAATTGATAAACATCCATCAAGGGGCTATGGATGTCCCCCGCATTTGGAATGAGGGAATGCTAAATACAATGTGTTCCCCGTGAGTGTCCAATATTTTCGGAGGTAGGTATGACCCAATATAAAGCATTATAAGTAGATTCTTATTTGGAGAGTATGATCCTATGTATTCAAGTAGTATGAGTTTACTGAAAAAATATGATCACTTTTCGAGATTGATAATTGTTATTCTTCATTGATAAAATTTTATTAACCATCCCTAAAAACACTCATTAATTTCATTATCCTCTATTTATTCAACATATATCCATTAATTATTATCATTTTCTTCTTTTTGGTAGATATGATAATTATAAAAAAAAATTCATAAAATTTTGGCCAATTTTCTCTCGTTGGTTGGAAATTTGTATTATCTCAAAAAAGCATGTATTCCAAAAAAAATCATAATAGTTTTCAAACGACCCTTAAGGATCATTTTAAAGGATATGTATTATAAAAATGATTTATTGATTTTAAAGATATCATTGTAATTTTTCAATGAGAGTACCAATGAATATGGGTTTCAAATGTTATTATGTTTTAAAATGCATTTTCCAATGAAGAAATGATATTTTCCTCAATAAATATTTTTAAAATATCATTAATTTCTTGTGCACATATGATATAGCATCTATTTTTTAACTAATTCTATTTTTATTAAATTATCATGTTTTCATTTATATTATTTCTCACAATGGATTGTTTTTTGATGTCATGATGTTTATGAAGCATGTTTCTCTTTCATGGGTTATATTATTTTAAAGACCACTTTTTTATTGGTTATGTTTATGATGAAATGATTATGAAACCTATTTTTTTATAGGTTATTAAATGACTACATGTTCATAATATCCAATTAGGTTCATTAATTATGATATTATTATTTATGATATTGTGGAATGTGTATGTATGATTCCATTATTATATGGGTAAGACCTATATCTCCAAAAATGTCCTTGGGTGAGGATTTACATCTCACGAGATAGACATGTATGGAATGAGAAATGAACTCGGTTTAGTATTTCAAGGATACAACAGGAATTGAACTCAGCTTAGTATTATTGGGATGGAACTAGAAGCGAAATTGGTTCAGTAAGATATTATTGGAATGTAGTGTAATCTCAGTTTAGTTATGGAAATTTTCTAATAAGATGGTCTTGGATGCAATTCTATTAGGACAATGCAATTCATAAAATATAATTATGTGTTTACAAAAATAATAGAATTTGTTCCCATTTTCTGATTTCATGGCTTATGTTCCTTAATTTATTATGATTCATGACTTATGAACTACCAAGAGTTATTCCATGATTCATGTTTTTGTTCTATGATATGTACTGTATGATAAAATATTTTCATGATCATTTTCTCATACCCTTTATCCTCATGATTATGCTTACTTATATTAATTTTTTACCATTACTGAGCATCTTATATCTCCCCATTCGATGATTCCTTATCTCATGTTATGAATATATGTATTATGTATTATGTTTCTATGAAGGTTTTTAATCAAGAAGAACCTATTGGGAGGTTATTTAGATCTTTTCTGTACCCTTGTATATATTTATACATTTCCAGAGGCAGTGAACTAGTATTGTCTTTGGGAGATGATTTGTATAATGTTATATGTATTCTAAAAATTTTATTTAACTTTCATGTATTAAATTTGAGGGTTCATATAATAATATTTTTATATAACTTTTATCCATGTAAATGAAAGACTAAATTAATCTCAAGAATGTCCAATTTTTTTGAACATATATCTGGATTTTTTTCGAATAATAATTTCCAGTTTATACTGTTTTAATGATTACTAGAATTATTATATAATTACATGGTTTCAAAAGATAATATTGTTAGGAAACCTATTTTTTTTATATCCAATTTTATTATTTTTAAATTTTTAAACTAATATTATGTCTTAATTTTATTTATTGTTATAAAATTTTTATGATTGTTTTATAGATTATTTGGAATTAATAAAATTTGTGAATAATTATAATATTGATGATATATATTTGGATATTCAAATGTATCACATGAAAATTATCTAGTTATAAATGTATTAATATCTTATAAATCAAATTGAACATCATGAAAAATATAAAAATTTAATATATATACCTTAAAATGGAATTGATGTTTTGAAACTTCATCCAAATGATTTGTGGATTTTTTTCATTACAATTTTTTAAATGAGATATCATGAAATATAAATAATAATGATAATTTTTATTATTCTGAGCAATTTAAATAATATAAATATATAATTACTATGTACCCATGTATAGTTTTAATTTTTAGAGGGTCTAGAAATTCAATGTTATTTTTATTGTCGGTTTTCTACAGAAAATTATGAACAACTGTTTATATTATTTTTCCAGTAAAGCTCCCCTTCAATAATAATTCATGGTTTTTATAATCCTTACATATTACATGATGTATGATCAATATCTGACAGTCCCTACATCCATATATGATTCACTACATCCCTTATTTATAATAAATTATGATTTAATGTAATTTCCCTCCTCTCTCATAGAAAATATTCAATGGAATCATAAAATCAATACAGATTAACTCCACACATTCATGTATTTATATATTGTCCTCTATCACTTTTGGATCTAAAAACATCACTCACATGGTTCATTCTTATCTCTTAACATGGTTGGGATCCTCCCTCAATTTGGAATCTCTCTTATACTATTTTGGGTCGACTCCTTTTTCCCACACTAAAAAGATTTATTTTTAATTTTTACTTGTACAACTTTAACTGTCCACATGGTTTCATCTTCATGGTATGTAATACTACTAGTAGATCATGTATCCAATTTTCTCAATGGATGGTAGCTGATGACTTAATATAAATAGTCACTCATTTAAATGACTCATATAGAAATATTCTTCTTCAGTAACTACATTTCTATCACAATAGTAAAAAAAAACTAATAAATGAAATGGTAACAATAGAGAAATGGTAGAAACATCACAAAAATGGATTCTCTTTCTACCAGTAGTATCTCAATCTACCACATTATACTAGAGTTGTCATCCCTGATGATTGTAGAATTATCTCTTATTTTTTTGTACAAGATCACTATAATTATAGAACCATCAACTGTTCTTATTTTAGAAGTATATTTTTAGCAACAACACATGTGAAATGGAATTACATTAAAACTATACCGTTTTCTTGATTTCAATTATTAGTTTTATAATTATTTTTCTACCATCAAGGAATATATTTTTCCTTGATCTTCATGTGTTTTTTTCTCAAATTTTTTGTTCATTATTATTGTCAAATATCTAATTTTATAAAATCTATTTAACCTTTTTCTACAACTAATATATAAAATATTCAACCATTAGAAAATATAAGATAATTCTACATCAAAATTTTACACTGAAATATTTTTTATACATCAATATTTTAAAATCATAAACATCTAAAATAGAGACATTTATTATTATCTTTATACAATAATATTTTTCGTATAATACTTGGGTTTTGAAGGAAAAATAGTTTTCAAACATGTTTATATGTATCTTTAATTTGGATGTCTTAAAATTTATTAAAACAGGAATCATATATTTTTTATATTTTGATGATAATTATTCATGGATAATTATTGATTTTAATTCATCGAGAATTATTAATACTATGGTTCAGTTATTTCAATGATTTTTAATATAATATATTTTTGATAAAAAAATTATATTTTTTCAATTGAATAATAAAAATGTTTATTTATGGTAATTTATTTTATATGATATTTATGGAATTAATTAACTAATTATTATAGATGTTTTTCAGAAGGTTTAGTCTTCTCATTTTTATTAATATCATTCAAACATTTTATTTTAATTATATTGAAATCCTTAATATTTCCAGATATGATTCTCCGTCCATGAGATGAATGGATTTCTATGTTTCTATGATTTTCAATAATTATAATTTCCAACATGAGATGATATCCTAAATATATTATAATATATATAACTAAAATTATTCTTTTATTTTATTGAATGATTTATTATGTTAACACTCATGGAAATTCAAATCCATAATCATCTGTGATTATTTAAGAGATCATGTATATATTGTTTTACATATTTTGTAATGAAATATCAAGGGAGGATAAATTCTTCTTCTGTGTCTATATCATGTTTAAAATTTGAACTAGAAATTTTTCTATATCACCCATAGTACACAATATACAACATTCAAAAAGGTATACATGTACCATTTCAACCCCACTAACCTAGATGCTTCTATACAGTGGTACTATATATCCAATCTATTCTTCATGGGAAGATGTCAATAGTTAATTTTTTTATCAGATAGTTTATAATAATTTTATATGTTATTCCTTGGTAATTATAACCAGAAAAAAAAACGATGATAAACATTTTTTTGTGAATGATCTATGTTGAAATCCTGTATTTCCGTTTTCTCCCAAAAAATACTTATTAGATGTTGGGATACTACAAACAATGTTTTTTAATATGATCTATCTCAGTATAAATTTCTAGGATTTTATTTGTAATGTGTAAATAAAACACTATCTAATTAATAGTGGATTCAATAATCTATTAGAAATGGATTGAATAATATATTTAAATCAATCATATTTATAATACTATACAAATTTCATATTTTTTCTGTTTTCTTTTTTGATGACACTCTTCTCACATAAAATAATATTAATATTTTATTAAACAATTTTTTAATAAATTTAATCTCCAAATTTCCCAATTATTATTTAATAAATATGAAACATTTAATAAAGATCATTTCACCCACCTTCTAGACTATATTTCATCATTGTATCAAACATAACAACCATATCCATATATGAATTTCTAATGGGTGTACAACACCAACCGGTCATCGGTGCTCGACCATCACTAATTGATAGGCAGAGTACCATGTTTTATAACCAATTATGACTCACTTTATCCCAAGTCAATAGGACTACCTCTATATTTTTTTATACATTGTAGTAATTCAAAGATATATATCATACTTTTGAGGAATACGAGTCCCTTGGGTGGTCCTCATGCATTTTTATTGGGATGATGAACCATCCTTTCACATAAATAATCTTCTCTGTGTAGAGATACTAATCATATTGTGGCTTTGAATTATATATATAGTATGGAAAGACACAAATTTTATATATTATTTATCTCTATTATTTAGCCTATTATTTAGTAATGACTATATGTATAAAGATAAAATGGTAACAATAACTTGATTAATTAAAAATCCTTGATTTATCTTGGTAACAAATGAAATCAGATAACACCCATTACTTATCTTCTAGAATAAATGATTCCATGTAGTTGGGATACATGCATTTAAAACTGGGTTACCATTCATATTGGAATACTCCAACAGAAAATCAAAACACTATAAATACTCCTCCTGCATTCATTGTCAAATGTTTCTGTCCCCCAATAAAAAATGGATCTAAAGATATTATTGTTTTTATACAACATGAACCATTAAAAAAATTGGGAATTCAAAAAGAAATATAGGTATGTTACAGTACAGCTAATTCAATGTCATTTTTTTCATAGTTTCAATCATGTGGCCTCAGTTATCTAGACACATAATATACAAAATGACAGCATTTCCCAAATACATCTACCATCTTGACTCATGATCCATCAAAGTACATGGATTACTCTAGATTATTCTTATATATGGTAACAATTAATATATGCATCACCATTCCAGTAAAACCCTAAAGTATTCATTAACAATATTTTGACCATCAAAACAACAAATCATTATAGGATTAGTTATTAATAATTACTATTATTTGGGAGATGTCCTGAATGAATTTATATAGAAAAAAATCTACAAACTCCCAAAATATAAAAAATTGAAAAATTATTACGGGGTTTCATCATATTAACCACTTCATGAAGATTCACTCGGTCTAAATAAACATTTAATAAAAAAATATTACCACTAATGTAAACGTTGTAAATAACAAAATGTAACATTGATAGTTAATATACTCTATTAAAATAAATCAATAATAAATACATTGAGGTGGGTATCAATTCAAAATAATCATATATATTAATATCTGATAGTCTACACACTATGTTAATGATCTATATTTCTCCTTGAAAAATAGGACTTGGATACCCCAAGGATATTTCTTCATATATATAAACTTATTGGCCTCTATGTACTCCATATAAGACAAAAGGCCCAGAGTATCTATAAAATCAATTAGAAATGGTAGATTTAAAATAGTTTTTATATAGTGTATAATCATAATAATAAACTAAATCCCTCTATTTGGTAGAAATACAAATAAATCATACAGAAAAACACCATGTAAATGGTAGAAAATGATAAAAATATAATGATGTATACCCACATTATCAATTACATGACTAGAATTAGGTTCTATAATATCTATTATATAATGATGGTCTTCTGCTTCTTGACCTGCAAATATGTTTCACTCTATATATATGGAATAACATTCATGATCATGCAATAAAATTGAAAACCATCAAATTGTAAGGGTATATATATGATTAATAAAACTATAAACAATATATATTTTTAGTCAAGTAAAAAACTTATCATAACCAGAAATAAGAGATAAAAAAGGATCATAGATCCACTAATAACATTTGTGAATCCAATATTGTGGTGGATTTCCTAAAATTATAAACCATTTAGAAATTTCAATTAGCATCATTCAAAATAAATTTATTATTTCTATGACCATTCCATTGACAGAATGAGCTCATATGAGTGGTTATTATTCCCCTATGTCAAATAATTAACATGGTGAAATATCAGAAACTAAAACCAAATCTGTCATTATAAACCATATAGTATCCAATTTACTGGGAATAGGAAGACTATAAGGCCCCAACCTTAAACCTTACTTAATCATTAGTTATTACAAGATTACGCATTGAGGATCTTTTTGGGTTTAGAGTTTTAGAGAATTAGATCATAAAACTTGCATTACATTCCACATATAAACAAAGTGGTTAAATAAAGATAGTATTCTTCATTCCCATCAATGGAATCATATTTAAGATATAACGTGGATTCTTTCTTGACACTTCCTTGACACTATCATCATATCATGTACCATTCCCTTGACCTATGAAAATCATTTCAAAAAAACATGGGATGAGCATAAAAAGCTCAGTATGGGTTATAAAAACATGGAAAGGAAACATGGGTACATATATACATAAGAATGAAATCTTACTTTACCCACAAAACATATGCACTTTAACATACCTCATCAAATCATGAATAAATCATAGAAATCATAATACACTAAGATAACTTGAGGCATTCATAACATTCTTACGTAGGGAGTAACCCTCTTGATTACGTTTGGAATACCCATTACAGTATATTCCCTAAAATCTCTTCGGAGAAACCTTAACGTTTCACTCCTTCGCGTTACCCAATGCATTGGAGAGCTATATCGGGCTCACCTGCCCTTTGTTTATCACGGAACCACCCGTCTTCATAATAATTCCCAAGAACCTCAACATAATCATATCACATAAAACATTCATAAAGGAAACATTACATTTCCACCTTTCAATCACAAGATATCAATACAACACATTGATATAAAAACATTATGAAAACCATTTTCAATACCAAAATAAAAGAAAAGTAAAACATGGTATTTTTTTTCTTTTAAAAAGAAGGTGTGGCTTGTAGAGGAATCTGAAACTCAAATAATGGTCACGGCGGCGGAGAAGTCATTGTCGCCACATACGTACGACAAAAACATACTATTTTGTCATTTAGTAAACGCTTCATATAAAAAAGATTCCTTTTGGATAAATATAAAAGTAAAAGGGTTTTATACACCGTATAAAAAAGTGTTGTGTATAAAATAAAATATGCCTCAATGAAAGGAGATTGAGACGAAGTCCCATACCTCGGGTCCGACTTGACTCGGTGGTTCATTAATGTACTGAATAATAAACTTGATTTAATTTAAACTTTCTTAAGAACATTTTTCATGTTCATTATTCCTTTTATATCACTTATTTCCATGTCATGAACACTATGTAATTATTTAAGTTAAGAACGGTCGTTTTAACGATCATTGGTACATGAGTCAAAAATAACCCCTTTATAATTACATGTTGTTCATGTATCCATTATATCCAGTATTATAATCATGATTTATATATCATATATATCATATATATCAATTATATACGTGCATTTATAATATTACTTATTCATTTAGAGGTAAGAAATGAAATGCACCTTTCATGGAGACGGTAAGTCGTACGTACACATGAACGCTACTTTCATTTCTATTTCGTATTTTATAGAATGGAATCATAATGATATAAAGTTATATTTTAATTCCAGTATAATATCATATATAAAATCATATTTCCATCTTTTATACATCCCACATATGGTATTTAACGAATCAAATCACTTTGAGGGGGCGGTAGTCCGCACTTCCTTAAATGAAGATATCGCGTTTACCCATAATGGAAACCATAAAGGTATGCCCAAAATGAAAAATACCGAAGCTTAAGTAAAACATAAAAATATTATATATCATATATAAATATAGTGACATCTTAATTGCCACCTTTGATGGTGTTAAAGGAATGTTGAACAATCATCGTTTCAGGAGGCATAAATTCACCATCCACGGAAACCGTATGCTCTTTAACCATTAGATGTAGGTGTGTGTAATTGTAGCTAGAATCCTTCTTATAACAACATCCTAGTATAATTAGGATACTGGAGTTGTTACAAAATAATAGAATAAAAAGATTTTAGGGGGTTTGAGAAGCAAAATAAAACAAAAGGACTCAAAAGAAGACATTACCTTAACATCGGGTAACTTTCTTTTGTTTGAGCTCCGAGGCTTATTTGGGAAGACTTCTGCATACATTGAGGCTTCAAGGAGTACGATAAGGAAGTGGAGAGACAAAATGGGCAGGGTTTGGCCGAGCAAAGGCTTTGGGAGTGTGGTTAAGGAGGTAGAGGTGGGGGCCTTTTATATGAGGAGAGGAGGGGCACTCTTGGAATGTAAAGATAAGTTACTTTATTTTAAAAAGCGTTTCGGATTCAAAAGGTCCCTCATTGATATAATTCGAGGATAAGGTGATAAGGGTTTGAAAGACACTAATCCAATAGGTTTTGGACATGTTTAGGTCTTAGATATTTCATTATCTTTCCATTTTATTTAAATCGTTAAATAATGAGGTCATCGCTGCATCATCATGATGTCATAAATACATTTATTTATATAATGTAAAAAAATTATAAAAAAACTACTATGATGTAGGAAATCTTTTTATCTTTCCAATTAATATTTATAGTCAAAAATCTGACTTGTATAACCCCATATAAAAATTGTTTTTTTAAAATAACTCATGTTTGTGTCATTTTTACTTCAACATTAAATAAAAAGTTATTTATGTCATTTCCCAACCAAAGTGGATCCATGGGGTCCCCAAGATAACCCATGGCTTTTCGTGGTCGGAAATGACACATCCAATAAGGTTAATACATGTTTCTAGGTCATTTCATATTATTAAAGCATTATTTTTACCTTAAACTACCCTAATTACAACTAATCGCGATTAAAAACTTAATCAGTTACTATTCACCAAAAAATTATTTTAATCTCATTGAACCACATTTTACTTCTTAATGACAACCATGAATGTCATATTTTTGAAATTCAAAACACAAAAGTGGAAACGTTTCATTTAAACGAAAATCAGTTTCTTTAACTACCACTTAACAGTTTCACTATTCATAAAAAATTGAAGTTTTTCAGAAAATTACCAAAAATTTACCCTAAGCTATATTTGATATTCCAAATTAAAAAATTAAGTCTATTTTACAAAATTCAAAACATATAAGTCAAATTAATTAATTTCATAATTAATTCCCACTGTTATGCCAAATAGCGTGTTTTTATGAAACAATAAGTATCAAAAGATTGACACCAGTTTAAGTCCAGTTTCACAGTGAAATTGATTCCAATGACCACCATTGGATTAAATGGTAAAAATATATTCTAATTTAACTTAAAAATCAATTCAAAAGATAATCTAATCATATAAATAAATTCGATTAAAAATCAGTTTTGATGTAAAATGCAGTATTTTTCACAATTCATTAAAAAATGAACATTGTCAGAAAAATACCAAAAATTCACACAAAGTAAATTTTGATATCCCAATCATAAAGAATAAGTTTATTTTGACAAACATAGTTTATAAAATTTTCAAAAGATAGATTCAAAAATGGTTTGCCATCAAATGGCAGTAAAACAATCTTTTAAAAATATTGGTGTATTCCATGCTTAAGATTGGATTTATTTTTATTTTAAGCCTCTAAAACACTATCTAATTCATTAATAGACATAGATAAAAATATCTATTATTCATTACTTACTTGGGATGTTACATCCTTCCCCATTTAGCAAATTACGTCCCTGCAATTTATTTACTTATCAAATATATGGGGGTACTTATCCCTCATTGCATTTTCAGATTTCCATGTTGCCTCTTCAATCATGTGGTTTTTCCACAAACCTCTACCTGGTGAATCACCTTATTCCGTAACACTTTCTCCTTGTGGTCAAGAATCTGGACCGTTTGTTCCTCATAAGATAGGTTTTCTTCTAGCTGAACTACCTCTGGACTCAAAACATGAGATGGATCTGGCATGTACTTTCTCAACATCGAAATGTGAAAAACATTGTGTACCTGAGATAAACTCAGAGGTAAAGCCACTCGGTAAGCAACTGATCCAACTCTATCCAGAATTTCATATGGTCAAATAAACCTTGGACTCATCTTTCCTTTCTTACCAAATCGCATCACACTTTTCTATGGTGATACTTTGATAAAAACATGATCACCTACCTCAAAAGATAGATCCTTCCTCTGGTTATCCGCATAACTCTTCTGCCTACTCTGAGCTGTTCTCATATGCTTCTGAATCAGCTGAACTTTTTCTGCCATCTCTTCTACCAATTCTGGTCCCATCAACTTCATTTCACCCACTTCATCCCAGAAAGCTGTAGTTCGACACCGCTTCCCATATAATTCCTGAAATGGTGCCATCTGTATACTGGAATGAAAACTGTTATTATATGAAAATTCAACCAAAGAAAGATGTTGGTCCCAACTTCCCTAATAATCCAACGAACAAGCTCAGAGAATATCCTCCAAGGTCTGAATTGTTCATTCTGACTGCCCACTTGATTGAGGATGAAAAGCTGTACTAAATTTTAATCCAGTACCCAACGACTTCTGAAGGCCTTTCCAAAAAATAGAAGTAAACCTGGGATCATGATCCGATACAATGGAGAGAGGAACTCCATGTAACCTAACTATCTCTTTATGATAAAAATGGGAAAGTTGATCAAGAGAGAAAGTATCTCGTAAAGCAAGAAAATGAGCAGATTTGGTCAAGCGATCAACAATAACCCAGATTGCATTATTACTTCGAGATGTCTTTGGCAATCCCACAACAATGTCCATGGATATATTCTCCCATTTCCACTCTGGCACTAGTAAAGGCTGAAGCATCCCTTTCGGTAACTGCCGCTTTTCTTTAACCTATTGACATGTCAAACACTTCATAGTAAAATCAGCAATATCTCTTTTCATTCCATCCCACCAGTAATACTCCCGCAGATCTCTATACATCTTAGTACTGCCCGAATGAACTAAAATGGAGAACTATGAGCTTCACATAACAAATCCCTCTTCAACTGTGAATCACAAGGCACACACAATCTCTTCCCAAATCTCAAAACACAATCATTATCAATGTTGAATTCAGGCAACTTACCTTTCTAAACCAGCTCTACCTTTTTCTGCAACTCACTGTCTTGCTTCTGTGCATGATTGATTCTGCCTGATAGAGAAGATCTCACTGATACCTGAAACAAAATAGAAGGACTTCCTGCACCAACAACTTCTATGCCAAAGTTCATCAATTCCTTAACCAAAGGATCACGTTCCAAATGCAACATTGCTAATGTAGCATTACTTTTTTGACTCAAATCATCAGCCACTTTATTTTCTTTTCCCGGATGGTAATGAATTGTACAATCCTAATCCTTGATTAATTCCAGCCATCTCCTCTGTCTCATGTTTAATTCTTTCTGAGTGAATATATACTTTAAACTTTTGTGATCGGTATATATTTCACACTTTACTCCATACAAATGATGCCTCCAAATTTTTAAAGAAAAAACAACAGCAACTAATTCCAAATCATGTGCAGGGTAATTTACCTCATGAGTTTTCAACTGTCGTAAAACATAAGCAATTACCTGATCATTCTGCATTAGGACGCAACCAAGTCCTTTCAATGAAGCATCTCTGTATATAACAAACTCACCATTCCTGGAAGGTAGTGCCAAAACTGGAGCATTCACCAATCATCCTTTCTATTCCTGAAAAAAAATCATCACATTCATTTGTCCAGATAAACTTAACACCCTTCCGAGTTAGCTTAGTCATTGGACTGTATAATCATGAATAATTTCTAACAAACCTTCGGTAATAGCCTGTCAAACCAAGGAAACTATGAATCTCTATTTGATGGACCAACATCTGATGAAGTAGTTGCAAAGGATTTCACCACCCCTTTCTTCTTGTAGTATAACTGCTTCCCATCACTCATGCTCTTTATCGGACACTCGTTTGCATAGTGACCCATCTCATTGCACTTATAACATTTCACTAACTATAAATCAAATTTGTTCTTACATTCACATTGATACTTTTCAGTGCAGTCACGAGCCTTATGTCCCATCTTACCACATAGGTAGCACTTTCCAGAATTCAGAAGTCATTCCCCAGCATGCCTTTTGCCACATTTATCACAAACTGAAAACTTAGTTTTCTTACCATGAGACTTTTTTGAAGAATTCTTACCTTTCTCCTGCCACCTCGGTCTCTTCTTCTGTTGGTTGTTATAGAACACATGGTCATCGGAAAACTCCATTTCCACCATCTCAGCACATCGAACAAGCTTTTCATAAATTTTAAACTCACAAGAAGCTAATGCCCTTTGATATTTTGTCTTTAATCTTGAGTAAAAACGATTGATTTTACTATCATGGTCTCGGATAAAATTTGGAGCATACCTTGCCAATAGAGTGAACCTTTCTTCATAGGTAGCCACTGAATCTTCCTCTTGCCTCAATTACAAGAATTGCTTTTCCATCCTAAGTCGAACTGCCATAGGAAAATACTTCTCAAGAAACATACCTTTAAATTCATCCCAATCGAGAGCATCAATCTCATCAGCATCCCTGATATTTTTAACCATCGACCACCACTGATCTGCCTCACCCTCCAAAAGGTAAATAGAAAGACTATGCTTTTGATTGTATGTACACCCCATGACACCAAAAATCTTCTCCAGTGCTTTAATCCACCCTTCAGCTAACACAGGGTCTAATGATCCTCAGAATTATGGGGGTTGTTGCCTCATGAAATGTTCCACAACAGACATGTTCCTCTGTGGTTGATCTGGCTGATCTCGTGCATGGATACCACCACCATTTATAGCCTGAGTCAACTGTGCCATCACTACAAGAAACTATTTAGTTCCAATTCCGGCCATCTCGGGATGCTGATTCCGAAGGTTATTTCCTTCTTTATTCCTTCCTAGCACTGCTTCCCTGTTTCCTCTACGGAAAATCATTCTGAACAAACATGTCTTTGATGAAGCAACATGGTAAACTTCAAATTCTATATCATTTCAAAAAAAAATATTTTTGGATAATAATTTAATAGAATTCTGACTCCTAAAGTTATCTAAACCAACCTCTGATACCAACTATAAGGCCCCAGCATTAAACCTTACTTAATCTTGAGTTATTACAAGATTTCGCATTGATGATCTTTTCGGGATTAGAGTTTTAGAGAATTAGATCATAAAACATGAATTACATTCCACATATAAACAAAGTGGTTACATAAAGATATTACTCTTCATTCCCATCAATGGAATCATATTTAAGATAAAACATGGATTTTTTCTTGACACTTCCTTGACACTATCATCATGTCATGTACCTTTCCCTTGACCTGTGAAAATCATTTCAAAAAAACTGGGGATGAGCATAAAAAGCTCAGTATGGGTTATAAAAACATGTAAAGGAAAAATGGGTACAAATATACATAAGAATGAAATCATACATTACCCATAAAACATATGAACTTTAACATTCCTCATCAAATCATGAATAAATCATATAAATAATAAGACATAAAGGTAACTTGAGGCATTCATAACATTCTTACGTAGGGAGTAACCCTCTTGGTTATGTTTGGAATACCCATCATAGTATATTCCCTGAAATCTCTTCACAGAAACCTTAACGTTTCACTCCTTCACATTACCCAATGCATTGGAGAGCTATATCGGGCTCACCCACCTTTAGTTTATCACGGAACCACCCGTCTTCATAATAATGCCCAAGAACCTCAACATAATCATATCACATAAAACATGAAAAAGGGAAACATAACATTTCCACCTTTCAATCACAAGATATTGATACAACACATTGATATAAAAACATTATGAAAACCATTTTCAATACCAAAATAATAGAAAAGTAAAACATGGTATTTGCTTTTCTTTTAAAAAGAAGGTGTGTCTTGTTGAGGAAGCCAAAACTCAAATAATGGTCACGACGGCGGAGAAGTCGTTGTCGCCGCATATGTACGACAAAAACATTCCCTTTTGTAATTTAGTTAACACTGCGTATAAAAAAGATTCCTTTTGGATAAACATAAATGTAAAAGGGTTTTATACACCGTATAAAAGAAAGTTGTTTATAAAATAAAATATGCCTCAATGAATGGAGATTGAGACGAAGTCCCATACCTCGGGTCCGACTTGACTCGGTCGTTCTTTAATGTCCTGAATAATAAACATGAGTTAATTTATACTTTCTTAAGAACCTTTTTCAAGTTCATTATTCCTTTTATATCACTTATTGCAATGTCATGAACACTATGTAATTATTTAAGTTAATAACGGTCGTTTTAACGATCATTGGTACTTGAGTCAAAAATAAACCCTTTATAATTACATGTTGTTCATGTCTCCATTATATCCAGTATTATAATCATGATTTATATATCATATATATCATATATATCAATTATATATGTGCATTTATAATATTACATAATCATTTAGAGGTAAGAAATGAAATGCACCGTTCATGGAGACGGTAAGCCGTACGTACGCATGAACGCTAATTTCATTTCTATTTTGTATTTTATAGAATGGAATCAAAATGATATAAAGTTATATTATAATTCTAGTATAATATCATATATAATATCATAGTTCCATCCTTTATACGTCCCACATATGGTATTTAACGAATCAAATCACTTTGAGGGGGCGGTAGTCCGCACTTCCTTAAATGAAGATATCGCGTTTACCCATAATGGAAACCATAAAGGTATGCCCAAAATGAAAAATATAGAAGCTTAAGTAAAACATAAAAATATTATATATCATATATAAATATAGTGACATCTTAGTGGCCACCTTTGAAGGTGTTAAAGGAATGTTGAACAATCATCGTTTCTGGAGGCATAAATTCATCATTCACGGAAACCGAATGTTCTTTAACCATTAGATGTAGGTGTCTGTAATTGTAGCTTGAATACTTATTATAACAACATCCTAGTATATTTAAGATACTTGAGTTGTTACAAAATATGATAATAAAAAGAGTTTAGGGGGTTGGAGAAGCAAAATAAAACAAAAGGACTCAAAAGAAGACATTACCTTAAAATCGGGTAACTTCCTTTGGTTTGAGCTCAAAGGATTCCTTGGGAAGACTTCTGCCCAAAGTGAGGCTTCAAGGAGTAAGGGAGGGAATTTTAGAGACAAAATTACCCGGGGTTGGCCGAGCCAAAGGCTTTGGGAGTGTGGGTAAAGAGGTAGAGGTGGGGGCCTTTTATAAGAGGAGAGGAATGGCACTATTGGAAAGTAAAGATAAGTTACTTTATTTTAAAATGAGTTTCGGATTCAAAATTTCCAACATTGATATAATTCAAGGATAAGGTGATAAGGGTTCGAAATCCACTCATCCAATAGGTTTTGGACATGTTTAGGTCTTAGATATTACATTATCTTTCCATTTTATTTAAATCGTTAAATAATGAGGTCATCGCTGCATCATCATGATGTCATAAATACATTTCTTTATATAATGTCAAAAAATTATAAAAAAAACAATGATGTAGGAAAGATTTTTATCTTTACAATTAATATTTATAGTAAAAAATCTGACTTGTATAACCCCATATAAAAATTCTTTTTAGTAAAATAACTCATGTTTGTGTCATTTTTACTTCAACATTAAATAAAAAGTTATTTATGTCATTTCCCAACCAAAGTGGATCCATGGGGTCCCCAAGTTGACCCATGGATTGTATTGGTCGAACATGACACATACAATGAGGTTAGGACAGGTTTCTAGGTCATTTCATATTATTAAAGCATTATTTTTACCTTAAACTACCCTAATTACCACTAATCGCGATTAAAAACTTAATAAGTTACTATTCACCAAAAAATTATTTTAATCTCATTGAACCACATTTTACTTCTTAATGAAAACCATGTATGTTGGATTTTTGAAATTCAAAACACAAAAGTGGAAAAGTTTCATTTAAACGAAAATCAGTTTCTTTAACTACCACTTAGTGGTTTCACTATTCATCAAAAATTGAAGTTTTTCAGAAAATTACCAAAAATTCACCCTAAGATATATTTGATATTCCGAATTCAAAAATTAAGTATATTTTATAAAATTCAAAACATATAAGTCACATTAATTAATTTAATAATTAATTCCCGTTGTTATGACAAATAGCATGTTTTTTTGGAACAATAAATATCAAAAGATTGACACCAGTTTAAGTCCAATTTCAAAGTGAAATTGATTCCAATGACCACCATTAGATTAAATGTTAAAAATATATTCTAATTTCACTTCAAAACCAAATTAAAAGATAATCTAATAATATAAATAAATTATATTAAAAATCAGTTTTGATGTAAAATGCAGTATTTTTCACTATTCATTAAAAAATGAACATTGTCAGAAAAATACAAAAAATTCACACAAAGTAAATTTTGATGTCCCAATCATAAAGAATAATTTTATCTTGACAAAAATAGTTTATAAAATTTTCAAAAGATAGATTCAAAAATGGTTTTCCATCAAATGGCAGTAAAACAATCTTTTAAAAATATTGGTGTATTCCATGCTTAAGATTGGATTTATTTTTATTTTACGAAAACACTATCTAATTCTTTAATATACATAGATAAAAATATATATTATTCATTACTTACTTGGGATGTTACAAATACTATCATGTATATGTAACACACCACTCCATTGGGCCCATCTATATGAACTCACGGTTGTACCATTATTTGTTTGTTGCTTCCCATTTCCAAAGAACCACAACCGCCCCTTCCCACTCCCATCCTAAATTTTTGGAATTACAACATATACCTAAAAAGTATGTTATATATGGTATAACATCAAATCAATATACATATATCAATAATATTTCACTAATAAACTTTTGAGTATTAAAATAAAACCTTTATGAAATCCCCTTCCATCTATAGTTTCTTTACACAACTGGAGGCTAGTCAATCTATGGAAGAATATGAAATTCCCTTCCAAAAAAATAAAAACCCAAATAATTATGTCCTATAAGTTGGAAATGATAAATTTCAACAATTTGTAAACTATCTTTGACTTCTCAAGTACTATCCATCATAGTAGAACAATTTTCTTCCCAAATACCAAAAAATGATCCAATAAATAGAAGTATTTTTACATGCCTATTTTCAATCGAGTATTTTCCTCATAGAAACAATTTATCCATCAAAAAATTATTTAAAATATTTAAGGATATATTAATTAAACTTAAATAAATACTCAAAACTCATCCCATCATTATATGTATCCCAGTAACTATCATATTTCTGTAAAATATCATTGAAATTGTAATTTTTTCTTTTAGAGATCTCAAATAATAAAATCTTCCCCTATATGAGGAACATAAAATCAAGAACACTGTACATTAATATGGTAAAATGGATGAATTGAACAATTAAATTGGTTTAAAATTACTTCCATTATAATTGAATTTTTTGATCATCATAGACTAGAACATCCTTCCAAATATTCCCTAAAAACCAAAGCATATAGGGTACTATATTTTCCACCCTCAATGATGTTATCAAAAGATATTAAAAGATCATATAAATCATATTTATCAATATTTTGTTACCTATGAAACATTATGACCAGTAGAAGGTGTCTGTCTATGCTTCTCAATAACAAAATCAAAGTGCTTCACATGTGGATTGAAGGGAACAAAGTGGTGCATCACCTTGCCTCCATGGCGGAGCCCAACTCTAACATCTATTTCCCCTCGAATGTGGATCTCTTGAAGCAATAGGGTGTGGATCTCATACAGGGGGTGTCATTGGGTTACATTATTTTATACCTCCTTTGGTTTGTGCCAGTTCGTCCTTGTCCCTGGGGGTTCTCGGAAATTTTTCATCCATCCCCACTTTTTTATTTCATAATAATTAAATAACTGATGATGGGTCACAATACGCCTCTATAGATCAATAAAATTTCAAAAAATAATACATTCTAGAAATAAAAATAAAACAACTATATAGAAAACACATAGGTATTTAACCCATATTATAATGGGTTGTGGTGAAATACCACCTTGTCACAATACAAGTGTCTTATTTACTGTGTTATATCTCTACAGTTTCAAACATGAAAGTAAATATATATTTATAAAATCCACTGAATATCATTTTATAGGAAAATTAATAAATGTAATATATTCCAAATATTATATACAATACATATCATGGAGGACTCATTAATGGAGATATCTGAATAGCCTCATTAACAAATAAATATGTTCAACAACATTGAAATATAGGATCCACATATTCTCTTCATTTTATTTTTCTGTGTTTTTTAATAAGTGTTTTATAACTCTATGAAAAATGAAATATCAATTTAATGATCAAAATATTTGCACATTATAAAATTTATTTTTAATTTTATTCATCTAATGTCATTGTGTATCCTGAATAAGTATTATTATTGAAATATATAGTCATTAAATGAATTTTTTTACCTAATATGACACCATCATGTTATATGGGAAAATAAAACATATTTTTATATAGGCAATGTAAATATCTAACCCACACACCATGAATATGTAACCAATTAATTAAAATTTTAAAAATGATATATGAATCATACATTCCTGATATGATTTATTACTATAAGCTTGTATTCCATACCATAAAAATAGTGGACACCAAAAAAAATTAACAATTCAAACAGATAAGTGGAAGAAAATCTATTATATTAATGGAATCCTATAATAATTATCCAATGCATAGAATCATTTCTTTCATGATATGTGTTTCATATACAACTTGATATAAGTTCAAAATTAATTTTATAAAATTTCGTATCTCTTTTACACCTCACAAAAATTGAAATATTAATTATATTACATTATAATTAAACTTTTAACCCCAATCCACTATTCATATTCAATAATAAAATTAGATTTTCATTAGAGCTCAAGTTCCACTACCTTTAATCTAATGGCTGTTAACAAATATTTAAGGTCAATTTTGGCTATTTATGGAAACTAATCTAACATATAAATGTCTGAAAAAAGTATAATTTATAAAAATAACATATACACTAAAAATAAGAATAATCGATATCATTAACATATAAAATATAAATAAATTCAACCCTTTATATAACATATAATGTAATTTCATAAAAATAAAATTCCTACAAACATCAATTGGGTCAACCATGGGAGGATCATACATAGCCATGTGGCCTACCATATAGTATTATAATCTATGAACAAATAAGAAATTATTTTTGGGTCTCATCTAGGTTCCATAATCAATTTTAAAAAACATGAAAATAAATCGTTTGACCATATTTGGAAGCCTCTCTACTTCCTTCCTTTAAAATCAGTTTTCTAATCGAGTTTCTAAAGTCTCTCTTGGAAAGTGTTAGTGCTACCAAGTATTCGATCAAAAAAAAATCCATTCAGCATATAGTTTTTTATTAACTTTGATAGCTTAAGTAAATATTAAATAAAGGACACACAAATATATAAACCACCATTGATACATAAATTATATTTTGACACCCATGATCGACTATACCAATATACATATATTATAAATGTCCTCAAATAGCATATCATGTCATAATATGATTGGGGGGAAGTACAACCCACTCGGTAATCACATAATCCCTTAAGAATAAACTATTGTTCTGATATAGGTAATACAAATAAACCAATTTATCATTAGGAACAAACCAATCCAAGGATGTAATCCAATGAATCCATAAAACCTTCAGGATTATCTATATCAATTGATCTAATCACAAAAATCTCATAAATCCTCCTCCATAACTAGATCCTATAAGGAAATACCTTTAATACATAAAAACATAAGACTCTAAAAATGAAATGATATTTTAAAAAACATATCACAAATCCACTATGATGCATAGATCAAATTAGCTAATAAATATCATCTATAAATCCTATGGAATCACAAAATTCTTAGATGTAATCTTACATGTCTATGAATAGTTTTATATATTTAATTTGATTCAAGTAAAATGTCTTTGGTAATATCCCAAAATCATATGATACACACTTGGAATCCAATTACAATTACTCGATAACTATTTATTTAGAATAACTCATTAGGTAATATCAATAAATCCCCATTTTTATCAAAAAAATTACCCTACCTCAACATATATCCGAGGGTATTGGTCTAGACTGACTACAAGTATATTACAAGACTATGGGAAATAAAGTGGGAGAGGAAGGGACCTTTGTCTAGGAATATTATGTTCACTTTATAGGAGGAAAATTTGAGTATTCATATTATAATTTAAGTTATATTTCATATATTGACTAATTATATGTTATAAGTAAAATTTTATATTTTTTATACCCATGTTTCTAAATTGTAAACTAACTATGTGGCTACAACTATCATGGGAACTAGATCCTTTCATGGTTGAACCTCATAGCTATTTAAATCATACATAAATGTATCATTTAAGTCAATAATTTATTCTAAAATAATATTATTTTCTAGTATTCCTCATATAGTTTGAAGGAATTATTTATAATAGAAAAAATGACATTTTATATACTCTCACCCACCCCATGGTTTTGGTACATGGTTAGTTAAAACAGATCATAAAATATGAAATATACATCCTCATAATTGTAATATCACATGTCTTTTTATATGTATTTACTTTTTATTTTAGGCATAACTCCACAGTTTTGACCAAATGTGACAACTTAACGACAAAAACAATGTTTTGGGGCCATTCGGGGCATGTTAAGTGCATGAAGGAAATGTTTTTTCTAAATAGAAATATAGTCATATTGGTACTAGAAACCTTGATCCCAGGATTTTAGTAAAGGATTAATCATCTAGGGATTGACCAAGAATGATCTGAGACCACATGGTATTATAAAACCATGTGGATAGGGTCTCACAACCAGGAAAAAACTGTTGATTTTTTGTAGTGGAAAATCAAATGTTTTTCTAAAAATGTTGTTTTCTCCATGAGGTATAGAAGGGTTCGTGGTTGGTGTATTTTTTTCCAACTATAAAAATATACCATATAAACTACTATTGAAGGGAAAAAATTTTATATTTGCATTAAATTTTCAAAAACCTAAAATATTTTCCTCATTTTTCTCTAGATGATAGAGGATATGATTTTCTTATATTGAGGAAATCAAATCCCAATCTTTAGTAATAATTATTCATATGATATATATTTTAAGAACTGAGCATCTTTATGGATCCAGGATAATAATTTATTCCATTATATGGCTTCTTTCATCATTTTTCTTCCTAACAAATGTGTTATTTATGATAGAGCTAATATTAACTACTTGTAGTATTTTCTCCTATTCTTTTTTTCTCCCAAACTAGAAAAAATCTTATGTAGATACTAGATGACGGTTTAACAACATTTATATGGTAGGTTGTGAATACATTTTACCTTATGGTTTAGTTTTTTAAATATCTACATAGTTTTTCTACACATTAGCCGTTCTGGTTTTCCACTAAAATAAATTGACAATAAAGATATAATTGATTTGGAACCTAATATGATTTTTGTTAAGTAATATTTTATTTTTGGAGTTTTATTTATCAACCACATATGTCACCCATTTTGTGTGCCCTCATATATACCCATAAATTTATATCACCATTTGGTGCCATTGAGTTTTACACATTTAATGGGAGAATTTATTTGAATAAAATTAAATATTGAAGGTTATGATCACCATGTTTACTTGTTTATTGTTAAATGAATAAAATTAGTTGAAATGAATTTAATGGAAAATTTTATTTAATCATATGAATTCTATTTATAACAATTAAAAGAGAAATATATTTTATTTTCATGTGTTGAATGAGTTTGAATAACTCTTGGGATTTGAATAGATATAAAATGGTTAATGAATTTTTTATTGTTTTGAAAATGGAAGTAGATTAATTATATGTGATCCTTCTTTCATGAATTCATTACATGTTGTGGATTCCCCTACAATATAGTTCGTGATTATGATAGTGGATTTCATGGCCTTATATACCTTGGATACTGATTCAATTGTAATTAAAGGGAATTACATCCCCTTGGATTGGGATTCCACATACTTCCAATGGACATGATTTTCCATATGATACTTAGAATCCTCCCAAGTCATTGTCATGTTTACATTGATCTTCGCATGGGGAAATATGAGGATTCTTTGGAGTTATATATCTTTGTTCTCTAACATCATTGAATGAATCTTCATATCATATCTAATGATATTGTGTATATTATAATTTTGATTACATTAAATGGTCAAAGTTGATTTTTTTATGGTATATAGATATACCTCATTTAGGTATCTAGCATCGAATATTAGACCGAATAGAATTATACATGATTATTTTTTCTTCACAGTTCGAACATTGATATTGGGAGATTATTATGGAACACCAGGAGGTATTTTTATCATGATGTGATTTTATCTTCATGAAAAATTAATTTTATTTTTATTAAACGTATTATATACTTCACACATGTTTTTTTAATAAAACACATATTGGTCATGTTATAGATAAAACTAGTAGTGGCCAATTGGGTTATCTCAAACCTTTTTTAGAAAGCCATTGGACAACTAGACTGACTTCAATCAATCATGTATGAATTATGGAAATTACCAACATTATGATCTTGACTATTTATTTATAGTATCAGGAGAGAAAAATACTGCTATTGACACATGCTACTATCTGTATATGGTTCATTTTGGTAATTTTTGTACCTTTTTATAGATTTATTATATTTAATTCCTATATAATTTTTTTCATCATTGTGGAGATAATAAAAATCATTTTTTACATTACATTTCTTTAGGTTGGATTATCATTTCATTCATATGGATAAATTACCATTGGTATGTTATCTTATATGATTTTTGTATTATTTATTGTGATTACACAAATGGATCACACTATGGATTGTTGGTATAGTCTCCCCACATATTCACCCTTGGCCTTTGAAACATTATATTTTCCTCTGGTGTATAGGGAGTTACATTTTATGATATGTTCCCCATCGGCTCCGGGAATCATTCAGTGGCATCCTAGATGAAAATTTAAAAATTTGTATTAGTGATTTTTTCCCAATTTACTAATTTGAGAAAATATAAAATGGAATTGCATGTCTTTGAATCATGTAATGATCTTTTCCTAGGTGAATATAACCATATGATGTAAAAAATAACAATTTTATGGAAACTGATATTTTTTTCCTATTTTTTCAATTACATTTTATTTGATTCCATCATGTGGTGATGAAATTGAGATTTTATGTTACTCATGGTTATTAATTTTATGGTTTTATTGATGAGATGAGGGTAAAACTTTTCATGCATCCGTTTAGTATCCTTTTATAAATCACATGCCATTCATTTTTCCTTTCCATTTAGAATGATTTTTTTGACTATGTGGCAATTATTATTATTTTCTCCATGGATGATATGCTTATTCTGTGATAAATATTTTATTTTAGGAATTTATAAATATTATTTGTACATAGTGTAACTACAATATCATAAATAGTGTTATCCTACATAGTCTAAAATATAAACCATATGTATCCAATTATTGGACTTTTATTCATATATCATTGGACAAATTAAATAGAATGTGTAATGGTTTGGATAAAGTGAATGATGCATTTTGGTTTCTGAGGTGTATGGGCCCTTATGGATCAAAAGTGGGGAAAAAATATTCCCACCATTCAAGGATAATTGTAAATAAATTTTAATTAAAATGAAATTGAAAATTTTTAATAGATAACTTGTGATTGACATATATTTTGAATAAGATGTAGGTAGGGTCTCTAGTGGTTTTAGGGTAGTCCATATTACCCTGTCCTCACTTTAAAAGCATGCATAGGGTTTTTTCTTATGTATAGGATGGATTAGACATGTATAACCATTTAAAAAATAATCTTCTACTTGTCAGTAATTGTAACATGCATTAGTTCATTGTAGAGGTTGCCCACCTTAACAACATCTTCTCATTTTCCATGAGGGTGGAGATGACCATACTCAAGATATGGTGGACCATGCTCTACCATTAGATACCTATTTAGTGACTCTTTTGGCACTTCTAGTTATAATGAACATTGGTGATGATGCCTAGTTTCTATAGAGTTTCATACACATTATACATACCATTCGAGGATCCCTACTACATGCAATGCCCAATGAAGATCTGTCATGGGTCTCCTTGCAATATAATATTTCCACCTTTTTGGGGGTTGGATATCTAATGGAAGTTGATCTGTGGATTGGGAATATATTTTAAATTTTTTATCATATGGGGTTACCGTATGAGATGATATTGAATCTCATAACTTATATCCTTTGGGGATCGACTATGCACTATTGGGATGTTTTGAACTGAGTTGACACACTTTTAGATGTGGTTGTGGTGTGTTTTAAAATCAAATGTTTATGATTATTTAACTCCTAATACTCCAAGAGATAAATTTTATAGTGAGTTTATTTGTTTTGATAAGGGATTGGTGACTGTTACACTCTATTTATCATACGTAATATATCTTCAAAAAATTTCACTAAATTATATAGATAATGATCTATCATGGAAGATACATATTAAGGAAGGTAATAATCATGTTCTTCCAAAATAGGTAAATATTTTTTATCTAAAAATGAATATATATATATATATATATAGTAAATTAAGAGTTGATCACTGACCAGAACCAGAGGGTAGATGGGGGTGTATACTATTGAAGTTTAACCTCTCAACCAAACCATTCATATTCTAGAGGTAGGAACAAACATTTTGGGACATCTTATGATGGGTGTACCAACCATGTTGTTTGTACTGATTGTAATATCTCAAGATCAGTATGGTAGATGATGAATAATGACTAATTAAGGCAATATAGACACATTCATGTTTTTATAATGTAGCTAGATGGGCCATGTGTAGTGATTTTAAGACCATACCCATAGATGTTATTTTAAGGGGTTTGAATAAGACTCCATATTCAGGAATAGATTTTACATCATTGTGTTAGGTACAGGGAAAGGATTGATTCGGTCATTTAGTCTGATGTGGTGTTCATGGAAGAGACATCTATGCACTGATTCTTATGAGAAATCAATATGGGCCTGCTCTGGGTAGTGATGATATTTCCCAAGGCCTCATTTTTGTCCATATATATTATCCATGTCATATACATGATATGTATTTAATGTTGATATCTACATTTATAATTACTACATTAGTGGCCTCTACCCTAGTACATTCTATTTTAAATAGTTCCATCATTACATGACATTGAGAACCTTGGCTTATTGTTCAGTTTTATGATAACATCATAACACTCAAAATGCATTTGAGAATCTTGATGGATGATGTTTGATAATGTATGGAGTTCCATTTTAATATATCAATGTTTAACATTCTTCGGTATCATTTTTTCTACAAGATGATAGGGTTTGACATCACACTATGGATAGAACGTCTTGTTACATTTCATATCTTGTCTAAAAATATCCTCAAAGGGTAACCATAACATAACCAGAAGACATAGGTTTTATTCAAATTGATGAATGTTATGTCCAGGTTGACCAATAGTTACATGAAAATCATGTTATAGGCAATATGACAGCCCATATTTCAGGTTTATATTTATATGAACAAGGAATGCATTAGATGGAGTTTCCTCTAGCAGTTGATCAGTTTAGTTATGTTTTTACTGATGATTTATTTATATTGACACCTATGATTGTTGTATATTTTTATTTTGTGGCAGTAAAAGTAGATACACTATTATCAATTCCTCGTAATTGGGCACATGCAATGATGATTCATGAACTAAAGATGAATCTATATGTTTTAGAAGAAATTTTATTTATAAAACCCTATCATTCTCTATGAGGATCACTATTTATTTCTATAAAAATAGAATATAGAAAATTCATGCTATGTATGGATGGTCTGAAATTTAACAAATTAATGGTGAAAATCCATTATCTTTTTCCATTGAATGATGATATCTTGATAGAGCTTTAAAAATAATTGGTTTTCTCGACGATTTATTTATGGTCGAGTTATTACCATTTACGCGTTCATCTTATATACATACCATATATCGAATTTGATAGCAAGTATGGTATCAATGTTTATATTGTTATGATGTTCTGTCTAAAAATGAGTTGAAAAATTTCATCGCACTGATAAAATGAGTTTTCCATTCATAACAATATTATTTTTTAGTGGTATTTGAGGAATATAGATTTCTGGAAACTTAGAATCAACCATACCATGAAAAAAATCACGAGGACAATATGAATACACTATTAGAGCATCAACAATTTTCTATGTTCAAAATGTTCCCCTCCAAAAAATACAATATTCAATTCGTATGTTATATAATCTCAAATACATGAGTATTAGATGTCCCAATGATGGTGAAAGTTAGATTTTACTAATAGAATTATATGTTTATCGACGACATTTAGTTATTTTGGTTATAGATGAATATTTCAGGTGCTTAATACATGAAACATCATTATCATCAACACCATAGATGGGATTGACTACGGAGGTTTTGAGTTTTTTATTTATAAATACATCTGAGATAGCCATTCTAGAATATAAATTAAGACTTAAATCAGCAAAAGTCTTAATTCTACTGGACCATTGATGATTCTAAACTATGTATTAAGATTCATTAGGTATTGGGTTGGGAGAATTAGTGATGTACGATGAGAATTTTCTGAAAAACTATTAATTCTAATAGTGGACACAAAAGATGAACATCTGGAATCACAATATTGAGTTATCCTTTATTGTACATGCCTTGAGTGGTTGGTTGCATTATTTACTTGGAGATTTTTTTTGTGTAAATAGAATGAAAAAGACTTATGTATATATTTACACAACGTGACATAAATATATGAATGTTAAGGAGGTTTTAGTACCAGATTTTATTATTATAATAATTCATACTTTTCAAATGAGGTAAATGCACTAGTTGATGCACTATGATAAAGGAATAAGATAAAAGTGTTTCAGGAGGCTAGTAGTGAGTGTAGTGTTATGTAATTATTTTCAGAGACGTACATGTATATGTAAGATAGACAATTAAATAAATTAATCCTATACATATTAAATATATACAAAACTCTGTACATAGTTAGGACGAGAGAGTTATTTATTGCTGATGGCCATGTTATATAAGAGAGTATGGAAGGTAAGGATAGACATTGTAAGTCAACCATAGGAATGGATAAAATTATTCGTATACATATCCACATTTGGTTTCTAGAAAACATACATTATGAGGTTATGAGAGATTTTCATGCCTAATATTGTGAACTGCATCCCAGTGTTATTATGATGAATTGGGATTTATGTCACTATTAATGGTTTATGCGAATGAAATTTGTGCTCGATAGTATTATATTGAGGTTTTACATCAATCATAATGTGATGAAAAAATACGTGGGTGTAACTAGTATATTAAAACATTTACCGATTCTCGAGTGGAAATGGGATGATGTTGGGATGGATTTTATGAATATATTTTCATGGTATCTTCAAGGTAATGAGGGAGTTCGGGTTTGTTTGGACAGGGTCATGAATGTCACACATTTTCTACGAATAATGGATGCCTTCTCAGTAATTTGGATTGGGATAAATTTTATGCTTGAGATTATGCGCCATCATGGGGTTCTTCAGACCTAAGTATCATATAGGGAGTCCTAATTAAATATCCATTCTAGCTTGTCTTAGTAATAGAGATGGGCATGCTTGTGCATCTTGGCATGAAAATCTCCCATGTGCTAATGGACAATTACATATAGGTTCTATAGTACATTATAATAGTATAATCCATTGATTTTTTTGGGGATTTTGAGATAGGAATATAAAACTATTTGGGTTCTCATAAAAAAAATTCCATTAGGAGACGGTGTATATGGAACCCCATGAGTAATTTTATAGGAGGAAATTTCAGTCATTACAATGTTTGTTGGAGGCATGAGAAGAGTCTTTTCTTGGAAATCATCATATTTATGACACTTTGAAGTATGTATAACTTAATAAAAATCATATTTTTTGGATAATATATTGAAATAAATCTTATTTAGATCTCCATTAAAGACCACTAGAGTTTAAGTTCACGGTTTTTACATTTTCCATATCTCATGGAGGCTGGGGAATTTAATTTTTAGGACTCATGGTATTCTAACACGAAGATATGAAGATAAATTTTTGATTTTGGAGAGATTTCAGTGGTTATCAATTCAGTTTCAGTTACCTCAGAGGTACCACAACCTAAAAAATGTCTTCCAGAAAATATAGTTGTACCATAATCACATAGACCAATCTAACACGCTGTTGTAGAATGACTTTGAGAAATATGTAGATTCGTAGTTAAAAAAAGTATCATATTCATATTGTGAATAAGATCCTGAATATATTTTTAGGATATTTGGTTTTTCTAGTATATATTCTATATATGTATGAATTTTTACAGGATGACACAGGGGAGCTGGAGGTCAAAATATATGCTTAGTAGGAAAAGTTAATCTCATAAAATTCTTTCCAACCCTCAAATGGGAAATTCAAAAATTAATTTTTTTAATAGGGTAAAATTTCAAAATATTATAAGTTTCTATGATGTAATGAAATTTTTTTTCAGATGAAATAATTAGTTATTAGTTGATGTGATTTCTTAATATGATAAGGTGTGTTATAGTTGTATCTGCGGCTTGTTCAAAGCCTAATAGCCCTATTTTTAGAGAATAGAAGATGTACCAATATAAAAAGTAGAAATCTTGTAGACCAGGATGTACAATTAGGAGTAACAATTTAGGAATTTCCTGACATAAGTAAGAGTCCACAGGATTTGAGAAAAAAATTCAAACATGGCCATAATCCCATAAAACTACACATTTTTAATGGTGAAAAATCGCACATTTTCCACAATTTTTCCCACAATAATCAGATGAAACATTTAAGGTCACCCTTATGGTAGATAATGGTTCATTTGTTATGTATAATTTTCATAGATGTGCATGGAAACTATTTTACCTTGGAATTTTTTGGAAAATTACCTGTTTACCCTAAAAATTCATTATAAAAATATGCTTTATCCTTTCATTAAATTTGTTATATGATATTATTTTATCCTATTAAGAATATAAAATACTATTTATATAACCCAATTATTTGTTTGGTGTCTCATCCAAGCGATGAACATCTCATTGGATCCGCATTGGTAAATTATTCAGTAAACTTGTGTCATTCCTTTTATGAATTTATATCGAAGAATTTATTTAGTTGATAGAAAATATGCCTGATTAGTTGTATTTGTGTTGATTATTAATTTTTATACAGATCTATAATAAACTAGAGGTTAATATTGGATGAGTATTCAATCATATGTATATGTTTTAATTTTTCACCTCTTCCCTTGTGGTTTGGTTATTTCATAGCTTTTCATAGTTGTTCCCACTCTATACCAATCGTAGTTTCCCCTAATATATGTTGAACACATACATATATTTGTATTAGTTATTTTTTGGTTTCCTATTGAGTGAGAATGTATTGTATGATGTAGTGTAGACTCATTCTACACCACCCAATTGGCATGACTCTGTGTCTTCCCCTTGATCTACAACAACATTCAGTGCATTTGAGCTCACTATCTATAGGGGAATCCTTGATGTATACATAATGAATTGTTTAATGATTTGATCAAATTTTTTCCAATTAATTTTAAAATTAAAATAATGAATTTAATTTAATTTATAGAATATTGTGGTTACATCGATTGAATTCAATTTTAAATCATTAAAATGGATCAACTGTGTATTTCTTAAATGTTGAGTGGTTTTAAGAACTCTATTGTTTCAAATAGTAGTGAATATGTTGATGAATATATTGATGAATTGACCATCATAGTTGATTCCTTCAAAGGGATCCCTGAATTCCTATTCCATTATATTTAATTGTAGTTTATACACCATAGATAATGATTATTGTATAGGATTCCTTGGTATTCTAAACCAATGATCCTAATTCCATAGGATGTTAAGGGGTATTCTACACATTGAATATGCTATGCTTATACTCACATTGGATATGCATGTGGACATGCTCCGGGGACATCACACAAGTCATTATAGTGGTCCTATCAATATAATCATGAGACATGATGAGGTTTCATGGGACTTCTATAACTTATATATGGCCCTTTATGGTATAACAATATATTATGCAGAATTTGTCATTAGGGATGTTATAATGTTCATTAAACTGCATGTACGATTAGGATATGTTTGTATGACTTGAAAATATCCCTAGTATGGTTATCTAACATTAGTTGCAATACTAGATCGTATCACACATAATTCTTTTTTTATTCATAGATATTCCCTTGTTTTCAGTGCTTTGTTTTTTATAATGGGGATCCTTGTTTGGCTAGAAAATATTTTATCTACATGGCTCCTAACTTTTATTATTATTATATAATTGATATATAAAAAAAGTCTTTATATAATAGTAAACATGCCATTATTTTTATAAAAAATTTTAGTGGTGTCAAATTGAGTATTGTCTCACTCACTATTTGGGAAGCCATTGGGTACCCAGAAAGAAATTACCTAACCCTATAAGGATTATGTAATGTTCATTATTTTTAATAATTAGATTTTTATACATAAGAAAAGGAGAGCACATTACAGATCATTTGACATTATGCGAAATGAAGATGGTTTCCTTTGGGCCTTTTTAACTTTTTTTATATGTATCGTACTGTATTTCTATATACATATTTAGATGATTTTTATAGGTATACTACATCATTATTTGTATGGTATTGAATTTGGTTTGTCTATAACTTCTATTACATAGATGATTTACTTTCTATCAATTATCTAACATGCATCCGCTATTAAATATTATTGTGAAAACACTATGCTATACTCTTAAATGGGAGCATTGTCTCCCCATAAATTAACCACAAGCCCTCATTGTTATTTGTATGCATCTAATTTATAGGGAGGTGCGCTTTAGGCCATGTTAACCACCCGCGTAGTGCACCATTTTTTGGCATTTGGGTGAAGAAGTTATTGTAATTATGGGCCTCATACCCTTACAAATATCATCAAGGAGGTCCTGACACCCCACAAACACTAAAAAATCTCGAAAAGTGGAGTAAAATAATAAACTAATAAAAAATTATATTGATTTTTCATAATATTATATATGTTTTTATAATCATATGTGTAATTTATACTTATAGATATAACATTTAAGAGATTAAATGTGGTTAAGATGGTTTAAAGATAGCTTTATTCATGAGTGTCGAGTAATGGATAAAAATATATTATTCTGAATATAATATTATATACGAAATAAAAGTTTTTAGAATGATATCGAACTATGGACTCCATGTGACATATAATCACCCTATTTCTCGAACATTAAAGTGGTTCCTTTGGGTCTATAGGAATATTCATTACATATATTCATAATTCTAGTAGGGTAATTCAACCCCATGATAGAAATATATATAATGATGTAAAATAATAGATAAATTAACCTAACTATAATGAAAAATATGATGGACATAAATTTTAATTATTTATTTATCAACAAGAAAATGTTTCACACAAACAACTAAAGGGGATATTAAATAATCTACATGTGTCAATTAATACGTCAATGAATGTCTCATTTTTTTAATATTATATTTAAATAATTATTTAAGTGTCATGAAAATTTGTTAGTTTTAGATGATCTTATAAGGTCATATCATTTAACACCAATTCAATTTATAATTTAATTAGATTATATTATTATATTCAATATGATGAAATAATTTAGGGTTTATTGTGCTCTAAAACCCATACTTTTTATTCACAATCACAATTTTAGTTCACGATTTTATAACACACTAGAAACTACTCTCAATAATATTTTGAAGAAAAGTGTATCTAATTTTCCTATGAAATATAGATAAATAATGAAAACTGATCAAATTTTAGAGTAAACACTTCAAAAATACTTTATCTCTTTGGATGGTGAACAAATATTAAAATGAATGTATTTTAGTTATAAAATTGATTATTTAAAAAAATATATCAACATGTTCTCTCTATGAAATGGGTATTTTGTGGTAGTTTTTATATGAATGCTTTATAAATAACCAAAATTTATTTATATTAATTTTTTTGGTGTATTTATAGAAAACCATTAATAGTAGTTAATTTAAATATATATCTACATAGCAACTATTTATACCCTTAGTAAATATAAAATTTTATTTATCTTATTTTTTATTTACATTTAAAAAAATGATTCTAAAAAACTAGTGTATAAATTGATAATAATAATATATTATTAATATTATTAATTTTATAGAAATTAAATTACTTGTTACTATTTAAATAATAAATAATAATTATTAATTAATAACTGTTATTTATATAAAATTATTTTCTAATTTTTGATATTAAATTTAAAATATTATTTTATCTTTAATTGATAAGAATGCCATGATAGTAATTATAATCATGGATAATTAATAATTAATTAAAACTTAATAATTATTTAAAATTATTAAATTATATTAGCCATTATTATTACTTAATGTTCAATATTTAAAATATTAAATATTAAGTATATATGTATTAATTGCTACATATTATTTTAAACTATTATTTTTTATTATTATCATAACTAACAAAATTATAATTTATTTAAAAATAAATTTTTAGAAATTTTTACACATTAATTATTGTTTATTAATTAGCATCTATTAATTTTTATTTTTTATATGATTATAGTAATTTATTATTTAGAAATAATTTTTATCCATTATGATTCATTAATGATAAATTATTGTTTTAAGTTATTAATTAACAATTAATTAAAATAAATGATTCTTGATTGTGTAAATTGTAATTATCATTTAATTATTAAAATTTATTTATTAATTATTTAATAATCCATTTTTAATACTCCCAAAAATATAATTTGATAATTAATATATATTAATTAAAATACGAATTATAAACTACTAATTTTTAATAAAATCAAAATAATAAATTTAAACTTTTAACAATTATTAATTTATTAAAAAATTTCATTTTTATTCATTAGTAATTTATAAATTACAATTTATGTGTCACACAGTCTAAAAAATATTTATTAACAATCTATTACATGTAAATTCATTTTTAGTGGTTGTTAGAACACAGCAGGTGATGTTAGAATGGGTGAGGGTAGTATTTTGAAGATGGTGTTGTGTAACGTGGAAAAAATATTGAAACAGGTATGTCAAATAACATATATTGATATATAAATATTATTTATTCTATTCTGTATACTGGAATATACATAAATAGGTATATGAGAATGATTTGTTGTAGTGTATTGATGTTGAAACATTTCATAAGTAGTGATTCCATATATAATTTTTTTACAAACTATAATATTAATAAACAATATATATGGAATTTTTACAATGAGGATAATCAAACGATACTTTAATATTAAAAAATTATTATTTTAAATTTTATTATGAAATTTATTTAAATTTTAATCCATTACATATAATTTAATAACTATTTATATCTCAATGGAAAATTCATTACTCCATAATTCTCTACTCAAAAATATACACTTATTTCCAAAAAAATTATCATCCACTTATTATATGTTAAGACTAACACAATGTTATATAATTTATTTTGTTTTTATTTAGGGATTTTCTTGATTAGGATTTTTAAAATAAACTTGATTTTGTACCAGAATGTGTTATTTTATATATGTTTCTATGCTATATATATTTTTTAAAAATTATTAATCAATGATGAAAATTCCCAAAAAAATTCGTTTTATCATATTATTATCTAACAACTATATTAAATTGAGTATTTTTAAATAATTTAAAAATAATTAACTCAAATTTTTAAAAACTAACATAGATATTATGTTACTATTTATTTATATTATGTTTTAAAATATGGCCCACATAGGGATATCAACAAAAAATCTCGATTATGTTAATTTCAAATAAAAACACCATATTTAATGTTTTATAATCATAATGAATGTTTATTAAAATAATAAATGATTAGAAATATTAATAGTTTAGTAAAAATTTATTTAATAAAACAATTATTGTTGTAGTACATTTAAATATGATTTAGAAACATTTTTGATTTTGAAATATCATCACATATGTTTAATAACTTGTAAATGTTTTTTTAGAAATGTGAATGTTGTGATATATATCATCGATTAATTGTATTTTAACCTATAAGTATTTCATAATATTATAATGATTGTGTCACATAATGAAAATCGAAAGGATAATATTTGGATTCTCACATTAATAACAACTATAAATTTGATATCAAATATTAAAATGAAATAATTTATATATTTAGTAGAAAATTATAATATAGGATTATCTATAAATCCTAAATTATTTTTTTGGATTTTTAGTATGGTAAGATAAAGTTGTAATTGTACCTTATTACCTAATAATGGATACATATTTGTCTTTTTGACATTTTATAAAATGGAACATTATTGATACATGAAAATTTGTTAAAGTATATAAAATCATATGAATAAAATACTGTTTGTGTTCAATGTCAAGTGAATATGTTCTATTTATGAGAAGTATATATTATATTATAATTAGTGAAATATATTTTAGTATAATTATATAATATGTTAGAATATTTTTTTATTAATATATATATATCAATTTTGTGGGTAAATTTTAGAAATTTTAATTTGTATAATATAATATAAAAAAATATATCAAAATGTTCTCATGATATTTAAATCACAAGGTAAAAAAATAATTTCTTTGAATAAAATATCAATGTAAATTTTTTACATTGTTGTTTTGGAAAATAAAAATAAAACTTTGTTAATGGAAACTAATTTGAGTAATATTTATACAATGAATCACCATAATTATTTCATGATGACATCAATGGAGACGATGTCTTTTATATTTATAGATACTATATAGTTAGTATTTAGTTAAACACTGGGTGAAACACATATACAAAAAAAGAAAAATAGGGGTATTTAAACATGTTTCATTGATATTTTTGAGTTCTTATATGGTTAATCTATTTGTTAGTGGACTTTTATAAATTTTATTTAGGTCACTTTATATGTGTAATTTGTGAAGAAGGTAATAGAACATCCACCTACTTCTAAAAAACACATTTAGAATAACTATAATAATGATATTGAATTTGTATAAAATTATACAGATAACCTTATTTTAGGGAAATATAGTTTCCATTCATGACGTTGTTTGATGAGTTAACTAACAAAAATCACCATTGGATATAATTTTTCTGTTTTTTGGAATCATTACTCATAATGTACTTTTCCAAATAAGTCTATATTCATCAAGTATATAAGATATTAAACTAAAATGAATGTAACAATAGACATTAATAATAGCTGAAATTCATTTCCAACAATGATTCCAAACACATGTGATTATTGTATATATATGAGATTAATATACTTTTATTGTTTATTTCAGTTGAATTAGTAAATTAAATATTATTTTTTAATTTAATTTTCCTCAATGATTCAATATTTAATTTCATATTAATTGTTATTTAAATGATACTTATATAATTTTATATGAATCTTTGCACTAAGTTTATGATTTATGAGGACTAGAATGTTAATTTCCTCCCAATAATTACATATTAAAGATCATATATCATTTAACATTTCATTTTCTCACATAAGGATGAAGAATGTACGTAAAACGAAAAAAAATAAAATTTAATTTACATTCCATTTTAAAAAATATTAAAATTAATACATTTAAATTCCTAAAAATGAATTGATAGATTACTAGGGGAATAAATACTGAGATACCTCTATCGCTAATAAATTATTGGGTAAGAAAAACATCAGAATTTATTGTGATATTAAATATATTTTTAAAAAACAATTTAATAAAAATTGATAGGTTGTTAAATAATTATTGATCATGTAACATGAGTAAAATATTTATCCAAATCAATTAAATAGTCTATTAAGTTTTTTTGAGTAAAAAAACTATAAGGATAATCACAAACATTATACAATAATTATGTGAAAAACATGATCTAGTATATATTAATAGAAAATAATATTTAAAACATATTATAATGATAGGATCCATTTTTTAATAAATAAAAAATATACATGGGGAGGAAAAGGGTTTAAATAATTCCAAACAACCCTATTTGAAAAAAAATCCAAAATAAATAAATTTAAAATTTTGTAATCAAATTCAATTATTTTTTATAATCGTCATACCAGTCATAGTCATGCTTCGGGTGTCCATGTGATCTAACAACCAAATTTCTTTTCATGTGGGAATAGTATTCCTAATTAGGATTTATGTATCAATATAAATATATATATATAGTGAATTTATATTTTAATACCTCTGTAAAACATTAATTGGATGTTATAAATTTATTTCTTTTTGGATTTGAGTAATTAAATTTGAAAAATTCAATATCAAAATATCATTTACATTGAAAAACATCCAAACAACATAAATAATAAATGTTTCATTACTATTTAACCTTAAATTATATCTCTATTATATGGCGTATAATAGGTGATACCTTAAGGAAAAAATGTTGTTTTATTTTTATTCAATTCACTCAAAATTTAAACAAATTGATGACCTTGAAATTATTTATTTCAAAGTGTCACATGATCACTAGTTGTCCCTCCAAAACAATTATAGAAAATCTACATTATGAATTTAGATAATGAATATGAATTTTAAAGACCAAATTTCAATTCAAAAATCATAATTCATGAAATTAATATCAACATCAAGTGGAAAAAGTATTCCATTGAAATATATTCAATTAATGCTCCCTTTAATACTATATAATTCATTAAAAATAGTCCATAAGTATTCTAATATGAATCATTGAATCAATTTAAGAATTTCTAAGATATTATTTAACTATAAATATTTTCTTTAAAATTTATAATAGACAATACTAATAGATATCATTTTACAAAAAAAAAATTTCTAAATATATAACATTTGGACTCTTTGATAGTATAGATGTGATCAAAATATGTCACATTAAATTCATAATCCTATAATTAATTTTCTAATGTTTTTCTAGTCACTTATAACATAAAAATTCGATAAAATGATAATATATTAGTATTTAAACTAAAATGATATACTTTACTAATATTTCACCAACTATTTGAATTAAAGTCAGTTACTAAAGATCAATTGATGACTTATTCACATATAAAATATTAAAAAATTTAATATATTCAAAATGATTGGAATTTTAATATGTTTTTTAAACCTATAAAAATAAATCAACATTTTTAATGATACATTTGTTTGGGATGTCTTAAAATAAGTCGAATTCGTGATATAGTTTTTGATTTTTATCATCTGATTACTATAACATCTAGATAATAATTTTTTTAGAAATATCTACATCATTATATATATTTCATAGGTGATTCAAAATTATTTAATAATAAAATTAAATTATTATTACACTCATTATTTTTAGTCTATATATATTGGATTAATTCATATAATAAAATATTAATTAGTTAAACATTAGTAACTAGTAAAGCCTTTTTTATCCCCAATAGAAAAAAATAAGAGGTGTCATATATTTTGACACATATAATTGACTATTTTAATTAATAAAGACATATATAATAATAACTCAAGAAATTTATTTTCCTTAGTTCAGTGTATTACATGAATATTATACTATTATGTCTAAACAATGTATAATATATATGATATACCCTTGGATCACTTTTAATGCACTATTTGTTGGATGAAAATTGTCAGTGTCCTAAAATTTTAAAACTACCAAAAAATTACCATAATAAAATTTGGCTTGAAATATTATTGATATGACTAAATATATCTATTAAAAATACTGATGGATTTTACCATTTTGATATATCAACATGGCCAAATAACATATGGTTTTCCTTGGTGTTGGGAGTAACATATATTCTATAATTTTTTGTTTCTTTTTCCAAAAAAATCCTCATTTGACCAACTAATGTTGTTAAATAATATATACATTTTTGTAAACTTTTTTACTACTATAAAATTACTTTTTTATATATAACCATTAGGAATAAATCTATATAAATCTATTTGTTGGTGGAAATATCAATTGTATTAACAAAATTTGTAGTATGTTATATCTCCGTGACTTTAAAATGCATCATAAACACTAAAACTGATCAAAATATATTCCATAATTGCCTACTTATTCAATATCAATGATATATATATATATATATATTAGGTTAATGATGATGTTGTAATAATGGAAAAAACACTTTTTATTCATAAGGGAAACTAACTTCTCCTCAATTACCACACATTGATCCACCACTCAATTGATAAATTAAAATTATGTCCTTAAAATAATAAAAAATATTTTTATTATAATCCTTTCAATGTTTATTTGATGATATAAACAGTAAAATAATTTTAATATTCACCCATAATTCAATCATATGCTTCATACTACACCTCCTTTGGATAAAAAAATTAACCAAACCTATTAGCAGTATAATTAATTAATACATAATCTCTATAACATAAAATTGGAGGACATGATTGTATAATATAATACTAGTATACCATATTCTACATCATATATAATATTAACGAATATTGTAAATATTAAATCCTAATTTCTCAAATATTACCAAATGTTTCCTTATATCTACTATTACACCAGGAATATATTGAATCATCTCAAGGTATTATTCAATCGTTAATGATAATAATTATGTGTTTTCCTTAATTATATTACCCTAAACATTATATTTGTGGTTAATTTATAGTAATGATATTTAGGTGAATAATTTGAAATGATAAATAATATATTATTTTTATAGTGTTTGGATATAATATCCTAATGTATAGTTTAAAAACCATATATCGATTATAGTGGTTTCAAACATAATAAGAAAACTGACTTTCAAATGTATTCCATTACCCTTAAAAACAATATATATCTGATGTATTATCTGGTCTACATATATATTATTTATATAACAGAACCAAATACTATCATATGAATTTTATTGATTTTTAAAAAATATTTCATCACTTCATTTATTACTTAAATAATACACCATATAATATGTAAACATTTAAAAATATAATTTTAAATATAATTACAAGAAAAAAAGTAAATAATAATATTTGAAAATTAATTCAATGTTGAGTTTTTAGAACATTCACACATGTAATGTTTGGAATAAAAAATTGATTTGGATAATGAATAAAAACAATATTGTTTATTAAATAGTGTTGTTAATCTCTTATACTATGATTTATAATATTAAAATTCATACTTGGTAATGTATTATTATAATTTTTTACAAATTATTCTATTTCTAAAATAATAAAATGTTCAAAACTCTTATGGTATAAATATTTTATATTTTACAATAATTCATTAAAATATATCAATTGATGTGCCTATGTATATTACGTAATAGTACTCTATGATTTTTATAACTAAATAAGATCATTATTGTTGAAAAATATTATTTTAATTCCTAATCTATATGATGTTATTTTGAAACTTTTTTTTGATTCTATGTTAGTGTAGAATAATTTCATTATTTAATTTTTATTGGTTAATAAAAAAGTTAATTAATCAGTGATTCCATCATTTTAGAATTCATTATACCATTCACCATTCATCAGTTTCTCCTAAGGATTTTAAATAATTTGTAATTGAGGCGATGGTGTTCTACATGATATGTTATAAATAGGATGATTTAAAAGTATTCATCAGAATCTAAACTTAATGATTTTGATTTCAATAATAATATTAAATACCAATACTATAATAACACCTTTTTAGGACATATTTTACAAACTAAAAAATACAATGAAAATCACTATAGTATTGGGTTTTCCACATATTTGAATAATCATTATTAGGACATTGTGTTGGCATTGCCTTTCCATCATAGTTATCATCATCCCATATAATTTTAGATATATATAATTCTACATTGATTTTATTTATCTATATACTCTCAAAACACATGTAAACCATAATGAAAAAAATAACCTAGGAGTTTTAAATGAAACAATATAATTATAAAATAAAATAAAAAACGCCATAACAAATTGTTACTGGAATGAGGATTCACAACATAAGAGGGGTGGTCATTGATATTATCATAATTTTGGAATCTTCATTAATCAGTTATGAAATTATCTAAAATGGTAATTGAAGAATTATTATTGAATTAATAAAATACATACCTGATTTTTGGAATTATACAAAAATCAAACCAACTTAAATATTTATTGTTGTTCTTATAAACAAATTATAGGTTCTTGTATAAAACAATATCACATTTTCGAATCCAAATAATATATAAAAATATTAATATTTAGAAACAATAAAATATTAATCCTAGTATATTAATTACATCATATTATCCTAAAACTAAATATAAAATGAATTGTTACCACCTTATATGTGAAAAGTAATTCTTGAATTGAATTCAATATATTTTTTAAGAAAAAATTTTCAGGAAAAAAGAGGTAATTAAATAGTTCATATCACTAGAATAATATGATTTATATTTATAAAAGTATTTCTATTAAAAAATTATAGAATAAGTGTTATATATAATAATAAGACAATCCATAATTTTCATTCTTTTTTCAAAAAAACGTACTTTAAGTGTTTTTTAAATTAATTTATCAAATTAGAAAATAAAATTATGATTAATCATATATTCTTATTTTATTATTTATGGCTTATTTAGATAATCATATTTATCTAAAAATAATAATTTTTTCTTACACATCATTAAAATTCACTTTTTGATAAACTAGTTTCATAATATCATAAACATATTTTTCAAGAGCATCAATTTTTTAACAATATATTTAGTTGATGTAAGGACCCAACATGTTTACATGAAATTTTTTTTATTATATGAAATATTAAAGAGTCCTAAAAAATTGACGGCGTGTGATTCCAAGGCTCGGTGCGCCCATAATGATTTTTTGAACAATTTTTTACGTACGTTCAATAAACGTGTGAGTGGGTTTTTGTAACTTTTGAACCCGGGATCAGAATTGAAATATGAAGACATCATTTAACATGCATTGTCAATATTCACTTATGGAGACCTTCACCTAGACCACAGTAGGTTGAGGGTGGAAGGTAGTTTTTCAATTTTTCATGGGAGAAGAAAAATATAATTATTTAAAATTTTATTATTCTTTTGAAACCTCTCTATTTGAGTAATGGAGGTGGGGATAACATGAATTAGAAACCCCTATTTATATTCTAGGGGTGGGGACCACCCTGAAGCCTCTTTAATGTGGGTATGTCTCTTGGAATACTCCAACTTAATTATGCCAGTTCAATACAATAAATTGTTCAATTTAATTGTTCCATTTATTAAAAGGTTTCAAATTTAATTTAATGAATCTATTTTTCTATTATATTGGCTCCTCATAATATTTGGGAGGGTTTTTTTTTGAAAAAAATGGATTACTTGTAGAAAATATTCCTCCAATGAAGAACACATTCTCAATGAAGAACCCACTCTCCAACGAAGAACACACTCTACAACGAAGAACACACTCTCTAAAAAACGACACACTCTCCAACGTAGAACACGCTCTCTAATGATGAACGCCCTCACCAATGAGGGAGGTCTTCAATGACAATGAACCGACATCTGTACTTCTCTACTCACCAAATTCAATAATCCTTTAAGGTAGGGGTGTGATTTTTTTACCTTCATTAGTTTTCTACAATGTTTAACCTCTCCCCATGAGCTTCTTGATACCATTCTAACACGGAGGGTACGGGCCAAACGAACATGGCCTGAACACTCCACAACCATTGTGGTTTTTAAAGTGATCGTGGAAAAGTAGGAGGATGACGACTAGTGTAATGGATTGGCACCGGTGGGACTTGATAGTGGAGGCTGACACCACGGCCGGCCACGACGAATGAGGAAGCTCGAACACGCTACCGAAGAAGAGTCGTGGCCCATCGGCCATGGCGGAGGAACGACAGCGGACGGTAGTTTAAAGCCATGTGAAGGGGAGGTGTAAATGCCCGTCCACACCACTAGGAATTCCGAAGTCATGACCTTGTGCCGCGATGACGAAGGGAGGGCATCCGGTTCGCCACAGGCCTCCAATGATAGTGTGGCGTGAGACCACAACATGCAGATGAGGAGGATGGTCGTCCGACAAGCTGCAGTCCACTGCACCATGAGCCAGGCCATGATGGCAGGCCGATCCGGACCTAGTGGGCTAGGGAATTATGGTAGGCTAGGCAGGACCTACTGGGAAAGAAGCATGGAAGAGATTGTCTTAATGGGAATATAAACTGTTTTCTGTTTGTTAAAGAAGGTAATCGAGTAAGTGATTGCTGAAGTAATGGGAAAAATTTAGCTAATGATGTGAATAGAGAAAAGACTATAGAGAACGCACTGCCAACACATCAATGATACAAGTGTAGGGAAATGGGGGCATTATTCTAACCAATTCCCTAATCCAAGGGTTAATGTTGATCAACATCAACAACCTCTTAAGGAAAATTACAAAGGGATGTCACATGCAATCACTATTGGTGATGCTGAACATGACAACTAAGTGGTGGAATGATTAAGTGTTTATGAAATGAGATTCCAAAATAGTGTTGTGGAATCTCATTAATAGTATCATAGAATATTGGAATATCTATGTATTGGTTTTTTGTGGTTTTCAATAATTATATGGTACCTGTAACCATGAAAAGTGATTAAAATATTTTTGGAAAGAACCTAATATGCACATAATTAATGGATAAGGAGATAATGAAATGTTTCATAGTATTAATGAAATCATTACTGATATATGGAAAATGTGATATCATTGTTTGAGTATATAGAAATTTTTGGATTTTGGTATGTGTAAAGAGTTATCGTATTATAGAATTCATGTTTTCGCAAAGATTATATGGCAATTCATGTTTCAATAGAATACATGATTAAATAATTCACATGTTTTGAATGTATCCAACAAGAAATATCTTATGATATATGAGGGGATAAATAATGGTATTCACATACTTGTTTAATGACATTTCTAGTAATCATTTTCTTTATACTGTGAACAAGGATAGAAGTATTTTGGATAAGCCTAAATATTTAAAATGGATTATGTTGGACATAAGATAATATTGTTTAAGGATAGAACCTTTTTTTTATATTATTTCTAGAATGTTAAAACAGCTTAGTTTCAGAAAAAGGACAACCTACAGGACGGGCGGCAACCCGTCACATCAGACAGGGTTGCATGAATCGATCCAACAACCAAAGTGCGATAGGATGTTATCACCTACCACTAGCCTAAAAGAAGACTATGGTTTGTTGAAACTAGTTTTAGTTTATTAAGACGTATGATAGATGAAGTATAAGTCCATTTTTGGAACCATATATGATAAATCTCACCATATGATTGACTTAGGTATATAACTTTTGGTAACATTATGTTTGAGATAGATGTAATGACCTATCATTCAATCACATAATCTGCTAACACTTCATGGAAGAAAAATGAACTTCATTTAATTAAGAGATGAAGTGGAAATTGTTCAAGGCACAAAAAATAGTGAGACTGTACCAAAATCAAGTAATTATTTCTTTTAATTCAAAAATTCATCAACATTATGGAATTGATCTTGAAAACCAAAAATGTTGTCTTAGTGCCCTCATATATGATGAATCAGATTGTACCTTAAATCATCACATATTTATGGCTTTGTGATTGTTGACTTTTTCAGAGCGATGTTCTCTACCACTCTTCATCCAAGCATGATGGTTAGATTTCTCTTCTATATCCATATATTCACCTATATTCTTTTATGTAGAAACCCAGTGTTGAGTTACATTGGGTGACTGTTTTGTTTCTAACTTTAATTTTTAAAATTAAGTACTAGTATTCCTTTTTATGATGTGGGTTTCTATGGAGGGAAATTTCAAGTTGTAACTGATTTATAACTTTGAATAATTTTGAGGGAGAAATTCATTTTAAGGGGGGTAGAATGTAAAACCCCATGATTTTATGAGAAATAATCTTTTTAATTTCTTTGATGTCTTGTGTTGTACGCTACACCAAAATTAGCTTGATATATACACAACACCAAGTATACATTTTAATCAATGTATAAATTAAATCTATTTTGATAATGTTATAGGAAAAACCAAAGGAAGCTTGTACTACACGCAACCCTGGCTTGGCTTGCATTACACGCAATAGTGACAATCCTCGATAGTGTGTGTTTTACGCAATTCCGAGTTTCACTAAACAATGAGATATTGTTCTTACCAACTAGACGTTATAAATAATAGTAACTAAATTTTTTATTTTATGACATTATAATTCATCTTACAAATTTTATAGAACATGGTGTGAGAACAAAATAATTTTTTTGGGTATAATATGTATTTGTAAAAAAATGTAGTTTTTCAACCTTTTGATAGCACACCCACATTAAATCTACTTATTGACATGTTTATAAGTTCAATTTTGTGAAATAAAAATATTCATTTAAAAAATTATATTAAAATAATCTTTGGGTAATTTTTGAATATTTTCTATTAACTTTAATATTTTGATTAATAGTAAAAATATGCTAAATTTTAATTAAAAACACCTTTTTTCATCGAGACAATATATATTGTGAAATTATAATATTAAATGGTTTTAAAGTATAAATAGAATATATTTTTACCATTTAATATAATTTAAGTCATTATCATTAATTTTACACTGAATTCATTGGTAAAAACGTTTCAATCTCATGCAACGTTTTAACTTTTAAAACCGATTTTCTCAACAGCGGGATTAATTTGAAATTAAATACTATGACTTCTATGTTTTGAATTTTGAAAAATGGATTCAATTTTTGTAATTAGAAGTTATATATTATGCTAATATGATACTTTTATTTTTTATACATTATCAATAGTAACTATGTTAAATTTTATTTACAACAGTTAAAGGTAAATCAGGTAATTAAGTGTAAAAATAAGATTATAAAATTACCCTAACACCTGCCAAAATTATATTGGATTAATAAAAGTAGACCCATATCACCTTAGGTTCAGAACAGATTCATTTCATGGACTTTTGACCCTGAATATGATATAATTATTATTATAACCAAACAAAGTGACAACATGTAACTCTCTTATATCATATAAGTGTAATAATTTTAATTTAGAGATAAATCTCATAAAACCTCGAATATAAATAGTCTCCAGAAAGAAAATAAAATTATCTACATTATGAGAATTTATTTAGAATTTTGGAGATTAATTTACTTTTCATTAATGACGACACAATAGTGATGTAGAAATTATTTTATTGGTTATCAAATAAATGGTTTTAAATATATTAAAATAAATATTATATGAACTAATTAATGTTCACCAAAAATTAGTATATGAATATGGAAGTTTATGAGTCTATTAAATATTTTGTTTTTAATATATCCTCTATGTGGATTTTATTTAAATTCAAATAAATGAAAAGTGTCAAAATTGACACTATTGTTATTTTTTAAAAATAACATAATATAAAATAGTTTAAAAATCACAAAAATATTTAAAAATTAATAATTTAAATATATATGGTCTAAAATTCAATAATGTATCCAATTATGGGAAATTCACAACACATAAGTAATTATTTATAACAATTTAAAATTTAGAATATTATTACCTCAAATAAAATTAAATAGATTAAATAATGATAAATCAAGTTGATAAGGTTTTAAATAAATTACCAACATGTCTAAATATCACTGGATGATGAGAATGAGAAACTATGTCGTTTAATATTCTGATTTGAGTCATTTTTGGTGGTTTTTATGTGGGGTTTAAGTTAATTATAAATTTATATTTTTGAGGTTTCCAAAAGTCCCGCTCCCCTCTCTTATAAAAGGGAACCTCTACCCTCTCCTCCTCACACCACATTGAGACTTCATGCTTGGGCAAACCCTACTAATTTCCATTCTCCACTTCCCTAGAAACATTATAGTAGACTTGGTATACTCATAAGTATAACATTATTTCCCTTAGAGGTGGTTTAGAAGAGGTGTTTCAAAGAAGATGTAATCTCTTCTACGAATTCTTTCAGAGTTTCTTTATTCTTATACTTCATCCTCTTTAGTTGTATCATTATAAAGTAATAAAATAATTATAAATAATATACTGATATGTTATTATAAATAAGAAACAACCCTATTTCACCTACTACCCATCCTATAAAAAATGAAATCACCACGCGTGCGTACGTACAGAATACCGTCTCCATGCCATGGTGTAATCTGTTTTATCCACCACCACCTTACTGGGATTGGTATAATGGTGCAAATTATAACTATATATGATTATTAAAACATTATTATAAAAATGAGATATTATATCATCCAATCCAATATCATTCAATAGTTACGGTAATGATATCATCGCTCGCGCGTATGTATAGATTACCTTCTCAACGACGCGATGAGATAAATTCTCCATGTTAACCATTCCGGCATGATTATAGAGTGCATATATAATAAATAATGATGAAATTTATGACATAATAATTCTACTGGATTTATGTGTATGTTATTTACATCTATTAAATAAAATAAGTAAATGAAAACAACGTTCATGTGTACGTACAACTTACCGTCTCCATGGACGGTGTATTTCATTCCATTTATCGATCTATCATATATATTTATATCCATAATATATATTATATATAAATAATGTTTTACATTATGGAATTACGTAAATAAGGTTATAAGTAATAATAACAGGAACAACAAGTCCAAACACATATGATAAATGAAACAATTTTTCCCAAAACGTTGCTTTGACATGGAATTGACAAAAAAACAGTTAATATAAAGTCATAAGTGAATCATATATGATATCATAAATATTATAATGGTTCTGTTACAAGTTAATAATATCTTTAAACCCAATATACAAGAGTCTTGGACACATACAAAAGAAATTGGAAATATCATATGTGATAATTATTCCAATCTCGTTCTTATCCGAGATTGTTTATTCATAAGTATTTACTGTGGTTATATTTATATCCCTTTCAATGTTCTAATCGATGTTTTCATAATGTATTTACTATTCTTCCATGTATTTTTAAAGTCATGTTTAGCAATTTTTTTACTTTTACTATGTCGTAAGGAAGGAATGTTCTTTTTGTTTACCATTCAAGCTACATTTTGACATTTCCGGTAAAATTGTGAGGAGAATGTTTTTTTAACATACATGGAATGAATGGATTTCTACAGTTTTATAACTCCTTATTTCTTTGAATATTCCTCAACAATATTTAATGATTATTTTCATCAAAATTACTTTCTTCAAAAATTTCTTGATAATTTGTGAAAATTAAATTATTTGAAAGAAGAAAGTATATTTTTCCTCAAGAATTAATTTCATGTATTTTATCAAAATTACTTTCCATCTAAGATGATATAGTGTTATTCTTCTCTACCTATTATTACATTGATTTGATTATGTAATAATTTAATTATTTATATGAAGCCCTTTTATCATATATGGATTATGTTACGATGGCATGATGTTTAATAATATCATTTTTATTACATGTGTTATGCATTGATGTATGATTAATGATTTTGTGGAACACATAAAAATGGTTTCATTATGAGATGGGTGGGTCCTATATATCCCTGCAATGCATTGTTTAATGATTTATATCTCATGAGATAAACATGAATGGAATGGAATGTAAATATAGTTCAGTAATACGGGCTGGAATGGCAAGTAAACCGAGTTAAGTAAGGGACTTTGTCCACTTTGATGGTCTAGGCAGCAATGCCTTGGATACTATGAAATCATATCATGTGCTTAATAGTTTTTTATAATTACATACCTAAATCCCATGTTATTTTATAATGATTGATGTTCCATTATGATCTATTCCTTACACACTTCCTTGTTTTATGTCATTGCTCAAGATTATGATGTTTAATCATTATGCTCATGTTTTTAAATTCAAATGTATATGGTCTGTTTTATTTTCTCCATGCTTACCCTTACTGATCATTTGATCTCACCCTTTATATGTTTTATTTTTTCCAAGATTTAAAGAATGGTTTTAGGTAAGACAATAAATCGGGAAGATTTTTATGAGAGATGTTGATGATCTTACACCAAGACTAGAAGATGTTGCTCTATGTTTGCAAATCCACTAGACTATTATGGTCCTTGGGTGTCTGTTTTTGTTATGTATTATGTATTCAGAAAAAGTAATGTAATTTCTATGTATGTCAAGCTTGGGTCTCTACATAATAATTTACAAAAACTGTAGGAATATGTGAAATAGAATTTTTATGAGAACTGGTAAAATTTAATTTGAAATAAAAAAATTATTTTTAATAAAATTTTTTAAATAAAAATATTCTTGTAAATTCATGAGAATATTTTTTCTTCTATAATCCATTAAATCAAAAATATTAAATTATATAAAAATAATTATATTGTATAATGACATCTTTAGAAAAAATGATTGAATGAAATTATATTAAGACTTCATTAAAAATAAAAAATATGGAATGCATTAAAAATTCCGTAAAACAATTTTACAAAAATAAATTATCATCGAAAATTAAAAAAATTAATAACTATTTCATAAATAAGTGAATAAAAAATACATTAATTAATGTTTCGGTCGAAGAGTATAATTAATTATTGAAGTGAATAGGTGAGGTTTAATTCCACTACAATGGGTAAATTATGAGGTAAAAAGAATATTATGTAATAATATTACATGTAAACCAATAGATTTTATAATGGATAATAAATTTATAAGGTGTCTTAGCAAAAAATGTGAAAATATTCTTTTTGGATTCTCATTAAAAATAAATCTCTATTTGAATGAGATTGAAGACCAAACCCTTACAATTTGACTAATATTCCAATCAGAACACTATCAAATAGTGATCATGAAATTTATCATTCATATATATCAATGAAATATTATTCATAATATATTAATATAAAATGGGTAGTGTACACACCACAAAAATCTAATATTTTTCCCAAAGTAAAACATATCTATGGATTTGAAAAACGAGGCAAAAAACCCCATAAATCATTGTTATCATTCAAATTTAAAACCCATGATTTATGGAAAATGAGATTTATTATTAAATAATATATATATTTCTAGAAATTTAATGTAAAATATGATTTATGAACAATACATGATCCATAAAATGGAAACAAGTTGTGAACACACATCATATCTTAATGAAGAATAATTGAGATATAAAAAACGTACTATAAATCCCTCTTGTCCAAACATTTTAATTTTTTTTATAAATTAAAATACCATTGACTTATTTATAAAAACTATTTAATCCTATAAACATTAATAATATTATTTTATAATAATTTTTTATAAATATATTATTGAGTTAATGTTTTTTCATAAAATCATATAATTAGTTTCAATTGATTACTAGTAACAGTTGCATAATGGAATCAGGGATTAATATTTATATATTCAAATATCACTTTTATAGATGAATAATTATGTTATATAAATATTTTTAGATCAATAAATATATTTTTATTATATTATTAATAATAATTATAAACTAGATTAATAAATAGAATATTTCAATAATGGGAATATTGTTGTCCGTAGTTATGTACATGAGACACAATAATTTTCCAAAAATATGGATAGATATAGGGAATTTATTATAATTTCAGTGTCTTAATAATGTTATTAATACCATATAAATCAATTAAATAAAATTTTAGAACCTTTTATTCATGATGATGATGAAAAATAAACCATGATGTTCAAGATGAATTGGTCTGATCATATGCCTCATAAAAAATTAATATTTTGAATGGTTTTGGAGAAAGTAATAAAATGGTAATTAAATTATTGAAATATAATTTCATTATATTATTAATAAATATTTTATTATAATTTAATTGATACATTAAATTATAGTGGGATGAAGATGAAATGAATTTTGAGAGGTTGATTGAGAACATTACCTCTCTATTTTGTTATTCTCCTAGGGTAGCACATTAAGGATCTATATCCTATAAGCTAGGAAAGAGAAATCATTATAAGAATTCATGGTATAGTTAATGGGAAACTATACTTTACTTTTTATAAGGATTGTTCATTGGACTAGGAATATATAATTTTTTTATGGGATCTCTATTTATATGGGAAGAAAATGGAAATTATTTAATTCTCATCACATTTTATCAATTTCATAAAGCTATTCCAAGTTAAAAAGAACTATAATTTAAATGAATTGATTGTGGTATGTGTTAATAATTTAAATCACCACCATTATGTTTTAACATTAAAATAAAATATTACTGTAAAAATGTTTTTATCGTTTCATATTTTGGATTTCTACATGGATACTAGTTTTTATTGATATAAATAAATTTCTAAGAAATATATAATGAAATCATTGTTTTTAATATTTTATATCATAAATAAAATTTTATATACCATTTAATCTACATCACATTAATTATATATAAAAATAATATTTTATATTAAAAAATATAATATACAAATTCAAAATATTCTACAAAAAAAATTTACTTATAAATCTTTCATAATCATATATTAAAATAATTAAAATTAAAATGATTAGTAATATATTTGAATACATATTTAAAAATAATATGAGTGTTATTATAAAATATTAATATTTTCTATTTATTAGAAAAATGAAATAAAAAATTAGAAAAACATTTAAAATAATCCCTTCACATTAAACATGTTTGTTAACATTATTCATATTAATCATATTTTTATTCTGAAAATGATATTGAATATATAAAATAATATTTACAATTTATATAAAATATATCATTTTTTATTATTTATTTAATTTTTTTGTTTAATATCAATTTTTTTTAAAAATAAAATAAAATTATGTTTCAGAAAAAAATATTACATATTCTTTCCAAGCCTATAAAAAAAGTTTTAGAAATTGAAAATCATGTTATAAGTGACTTATTTTAAATTTTATATAATTCATTTTTATTAAAATAAATTCAAAACAACTAATTCATTTATTAATTTGTAATTTTTTTAAAAAAATATAGTTATATTAAAATGGGTATTGATTAAGTATTCAATAAAAAATAAACTTTTTCGAATTACCAAAATGATATTCTGAATTCAATAAATAATGATTGTTTAAAATAATTAATATTGTAAACGTTAAAAAAATATCATTTACCTGAAAATAATATATATATCGTCTTTATTGGGAAATTATTGTGTTAGGAATTCGTAATATTATATCAAGTGAATTTATATATTGATGAACATTAATATATTATTATGAATAATATAATATTTTTAATGATTATAATTTAATATTTTTGTGTAATGTTTAAGAAACATTAAATTTAGTTAAAACATAATGAATGAATTTTTTTTATTAAATAATATTTAGTATCTTTTCCCCAGAAATCTATTAATTTTATTTGTTTAATATCAATCAATTTTTTAGAGGATTTATTTTGTTTATTAATTTTAAAATAATATTAAAATATCAATTCATTTATTATTTTAATTTAAGGTTACATGGATAGTATTTATTGAAAATATTAGAATTATTGAAAGGAATGATAAATAATAAATTCCAATGGTTTTATAATCCCCCTTTAATAAATCGCTTCTTCATTGTTTTAATTATAACTTATCAATAAAAACAGATGTGTATATAAAATAAAATCGAGCCCAAAATATTTATTCAATGTTATAAAAATATTTTTATCTATATGAAGAAAACATGATATTTAATTTAACTCATAAATGGAATATTTCAATATTATAATCTTTTTATTACAAATATGACTTTCTGGATATGTATTAGATAATTATATAGACATATAATCCAGAACATCATTTTAATGATCTACAATACGAATAATTCCTATATTCACATTGCTATCATTTATCCATTTCTCTTCAATAAAAAATTTTATAATTCATGTGGTATGTGACAAATTTTGTAGGAATATAGTCTTTAGAGGTTTTCAAGAATTAAATGGAAGAAAATGATCAAAACCTACTGAGTATACATCTGGATTCCACCATACATGTCATTTACCCGATGCTCAAAGGCAGAATCCCTATCGTGAAGCCAATCATGACCAAATCATGCAGCCATAAAGAAAAATCATCTACACGTCAGAAACTAAATTTACATGACATGATGACCAGTTAAAGACTCATGTGAGAAATATGAGAGGAATTCATGCAAAAATAGAATGAATTTTGTGTACATGTCATTACCAATTGATATAGGTTGTATACATAGTCAAAATTTTCCAAGCACAAGACCGACATTCCTCAATGGATATTTATAGGGAAATGAAGTAGGTCATGGGTACACAACATGTACCACAAGAATAAGTCATTAAAAAAATCACCTATTTATGTATAGAATTTTTAGAAAATTAGAGACACTTCTGGATTGTACTCCCATTTCCATCCTGATCCATTGAGTACTTTTTCACCCTTTTTTCCTCCCAAACTCTCAATTCCTTTATATTTTGTGTATTTTTACTAATCATATAGCCCTTTGTTTTAGTTCATTAATGTATTATATTTGCTCCATCACATTAAGGTTTGGGTTCCATTCATTTTTATCAATTATGTTCTTTTTAGTAATTGTGAATCGCTTCGTGCATGTTTATTTAAATAATCGTTAGAAAACCACTTGAACAGTCCCGATTCCTATAATCATTATCGATCCATCAAATATGATATATCTCATTTATTTAATTTTAAATTAACCCGCCATGAGTAGGTAAATATGTAAGAGTAGGGATCAAGTGACTTATCAGAATAAATTAAATACAGCTTTATAAATAAAAACTGAAACATTAATTGAAGTAGTAATTAGGATATTAATTCAAGTTAAATTCCATTTTTTAGAACATCACTAACAATGAGACAATACAACCAATGATCCTATACTAATTAGAGTAAAATGAGCTATGACCACAAGCTCAGAATGCTTTATTTCTAAGGATACCAAACAAAAGGGACATAGGGTTCTTTTATGTCCTAACCACGGAATATCTACATCCATGGTAGAGATTAAATACTAAAACAAAAGCCAACTAGTGACCCAAGTTCTCTTTATAGACTAATTCATAAGATCATTACAATGATATACTTATAGGACACCATTCACGCAAATACTCTCCTTGATCCTGATTTGAAATTTATTAATTTGTGTCATATAAATTAGAACTCATCAAAAACTTCCCAAATAACAGACTTATATAAATGAATCCTATTCAAAAATTGAGACCCAACTACATCAATAAAAAATTGGATGTATTCATGTGGATTTGACCCCATATTACTACTACACTACACCTAAATAGTTAGTGAATAATGGAGAAAAAATATAAATTCTAAATTTTATCTACACTGGAAGGTGTAATGACACCACCGCATAGGATACCATCAAATTTTTGGCACCATTTCTAGGTATGAATTGCCTATTATTGAATAAATCTTAATTTTGTTGACCAAGGATTACGTTTCCCTCCTCCACTTTCTTCTTTATAAATGTATCATTTCATCTTTTTTAGGGAATATACAAAGGTCCCTTGACACGTTCTTGTAACCTTGAATAACATGAACTGTTATCATTAAATCCTAAAATATAAAGGTATTTTATTTCCCATCAAAGATAAAAAATTGAAGAACAATATACCAACACGGCACCCGACCCTCTAAATAATAAATTTATAGAACACCAAAAGAAACCAGAGAAGGCCTCCATGGATTATGGTTTACCATCAGTCCATGGGGAAAGACCATGGATTTACCTCCCACCAAACGAAGCCCACAAATTTATAATTAAACCTTGACTCATCCATATGATCCAGAAAATGAAGCAACTAAGTGGTCTTCATAGGGAAGACCCACACGAACATATCTTCAACTTTTTGTAGGTCTGTGACACCTTTAGAAACTAGGGAGTATCATTTGATTCTATAAAAGATCATGTCAAAACATTTTCACTCAGATCCCAAGAAAAATATTAGGTCAAAGGCCAAGCTCTCTAGTCTATTATGACTTGGGATGAGCTCGAGAAAAAATTTCCTGATAAATTCATTCCACCTATCTAAACCTAGAAACATCGTAATGACATTCAAAAAATTTCACAAACAGATAGAGAATCCACATTGTGAGCCTTGGTATCAATTCAAATAACTCATGTAGAAATTTCCACATCACATAAATGAAGCATGAGTTGAAATGAGACCTTTTTATTAAGGAATCCAGCCTTATTTACGAGTGGTTGTCAAAACTTTTGATGATGGTGTTCTGATTTTTAAACCCTATAATGAAGGAAGCACTTTTCAAGGTGATGTTTCCCACAATTCCAATCTATTTCAATGTTACTGAGGACCACCACGATCTGGAATCTAACAAATTGATGAAACCACCAGGTTAACAGTGAATTTTGGGGCACTAACCAAGAATATTTATTTATTTCAATAACATACCACCCCTACCAATGTCATGTAGATATAGCCATGTGAGATATGTGGTGGACCACACTAGTATAAAGACTAAAAATACATATAAGAGGAACCACACAATTATAATAAATTTAATTACAATCAATAGAGTAATCCATTTCATTAGAAAGAACACCAATAATTTTAGTAGTAAAGGCCTACTCAACAACATCCTAAGAACAATCAAGGATATTTTTAGTAGATTCGTGGTAAAGAATAGTTTCCCAATTATGGACCACTTGGGTATCCTCTAGTGAACCCTTCCCAGAGACCACAACATCAGAAATAACCAAAAAAATTCTTTATGATTCCCCAAAAACATCAATTTATTGACACCTATACAAGAATAGTAAAAGAACCTCCACCACTCCAAATGCACTTATAAAAATAATTAACATCTTTCATTCAGAAATTTGATCATCAAATGACTATTCACAAAACTGAGAAGAAAAATCAGTGAGCATCATTAAAAAATATGGAGATTCCAATGGGTGACATCTTAGAGGCCTAATCTAAGATATTACCTGGTACCCTACTAGGTAATATAGAAGCATACCCACTAGAGGAGTATAAGGATATAATATTGAAGAGAATAAAAGTGTTAAACATACAAAAACCAAAGGAACCAATGTCACATGAAGAACCCAAGAAATCATCAGAAAAGGTAGAAGAAGACATCACTATATTATCACTAGAAGTTTCTCTAGCAGAACAGTAAGCCTGAGAAAAACATAAGAAACACATTTATATATCCCCACTACCATAGAATCCACATATACCCTTTGTAGAAAGATAATTTCCTTGTATGAAGGAGTTTTGGTACAAAACATTCCTTGAAATACTCACAAATTTGTATATCAATATTCTTTTTGCTGAGGAAATATCACATATTCCTACATATGAGAAATTTCCCAAGGATATTCAATCAATAATTATAATGATATAAGAGTTATGAGTCATCAACTTAAATAAAGAATTCTCTACTATTATACAAAATAAAATCCAACCAATGATTAGATTTCCTAAAAGCTTTTATATTTCAATTTCAATACGTTAGTGAAAATTTGGAATAGAACATTATGATCTTGGATCCACCTTTAACCTAATGCTTTTGAGTGTTGTAAAAAATCTCATACTCCAAGAGATAAAGTAACATAATGTTGCATTGCAGTTGGCAGATCGTTTAATCAAATACCCATATTTTATTATTGAATATGTTCCCGTTAAATTCTGGAAATTCAATTTTCCAGGAGACAATATAGATTTAGACATGGAAGACGATGTAGATGTCCCAATAATTCATGGAAGACCATTCCATGAAACAAGGAATGCACTGATTAATTTTAATCAAGGAGGAATCATCTTCATATTTGGAGAAGAAGAAGTAGTGTTTACTTTAAAAAGGATTCAAAATATCCATATGACCTGGTTGAATGTCACACTATCTATATCACCCAAGAAGGGGAGTACATGGCTATTGAAGAAGAAACCAATGATTCAAGATTTGAAAATGAATAATATTATAACTTCAAGGCAGCTATCAATATTGATCCACATACCAGAGATATTGTAACACCATTTATTCCATCCAGCATTCATCAACCCAAGTTCTATTTAAAACTACTACCATGTAGGATGATGTACTCTTACATAGAAGAGTCATTATCATTACCCATCATTCTCAACGCCGAATTATCTTAGGCTTAGAAATAATTTTTTTTATGTACCCAATGACCTAATAAATCAATTGATTTTAGAGTGGCATATATAAAGGGCATCAATCCTTTAAAATTCACCAACTGAATTTTTCTAAATAAAAATGAGTACCCCAAAAGACATCATCATAGGTGGCTCATGCCACCAATGAAAGAGGTTTTCAAGAAGGAAGTAATGAATTTATAGATGCTGGGATAATCCTTCATAACTCAAATAGTGAATGGGCAGGTTTCCTTCATATTGTTCCCTAAAAAAGGAGGAATCCCATTCATAAGAATAGAGGGCAATGAACCCATCTCAACACACACAATCACAAAATAGAGAGTTTTCGTGTATTACAAATGTTTGAATATAGGAACAATGATAGATTATTTCTCCTATCCTTTTAGGGATCAAATTCTCAAGAGGCTAGCAGGAAAAAAATTCTTTTGTTTCCTGGATATCTATTTGGAATACAATCAATTTCAAGTAGACCCCGTTGACCAACCAAAAACGTCCCTCACATGGCCCTTTATTACTTTTTCTAATAGACACATGTCATTCAGTATGTGAAATTCCCTAGCAACATTCCTAATATGCATGAAACACATCTTTCATGATATGGATGAATAATTTTTCAAAATATTCATTGATAATTTCATGGATTATGTGAGATAATTTTATGTCTATCTATGAAAACATAAAATAGTACTCAAACGCTGCAAGGATAAGTTCATAGTACTAAATTGAAAAAATTTGACTTCATGTTTCAATGAGAAATTTTTCTATGATAAACAATATCTTACTAAGGCATCAAGATTGATCCCACTATGATCACAGTCATTACGGAAATATTGGAACCATTAATAGTAAAAGGGATAAAATTTTTCCATGGGCTTGATAGATTCTACCGAAGAATTAAAAAATATTTTTCTAAATTCACATTTCTACTGACACAATTTTTGACAAATGAAAGTATTTTTGAATGTAATGAGTATTTTTGAATATAATTTGAAAATTTGAAATAAATTTGGATTAAATTTCCAGTTATCATTACACCAAATTAGGCAAATGAATTAGAACTTATGTAATACGTGAGAGACTTTGATGTAGTAGTTGTGGTCAGACAATATATAGACAACATCTTCTCCCAATCCATTATTCCTTACAATCAATGAACAATACCAAGATCAATTATATAATTATGGAGGAGGATCTCTTAACTGTCATACATTCATTTGAAAAGTTTTGTTCATAGCTCATTCTATCCAAAGTCATTATCCATCCTGATCATGCCACCCTTGGATACCTGATGTGCATGAAATACAAAACAACAAGACTAATATACTAGATTCTTTTACTAATGAAATTAAATATCATAATCAGACACACTAAAGGAACATAAAATATCATTTCTGAACCCATATCCTAGTTAACCCTAGCCATCATTAAAGATGTAACTGATACTGATATTGATGTAGATTTTACAAATGAGGAATTGTTTATTGTAAAAACCCAACCATGGGTTTTTACATGAAAAACTATCATTCAACATGTGATCACCATCATGACCTCTCATTCCAGAAACAGAAGATGTTTCATTCCGACAACAATCACTACTTTTTGGATGAACCATTTATATTTAAGCATTCTTTCAATGACCTGTTATGACACCGCTTCCTATAGTAAGAGATAAAAATTATGATCCAAATGTCCCCCATATATCTTATAAGAGGGGATCATGGACTAGATAACACAGTTTAATGATCCTACAAAGTGTAATTTTCTATCCCTTCATGAATTCCGATTCTGGAGATTTTATAATCATTGTGACAGATGTCAACGAACGAAGAACATCATAAAAAGAAATGAAATTCCACAAAACAACATTTTATAGGTTGATGTTTTTAATTTCAAGGGAATTGACTTAATGTGACACTCACCTCTTTCACATGGTCAAAATAAAATTCAAGTGGAATTAGACTATGTTTCAATGTGTGTTGAATCCAAATCCACAACATTTGAATCAAATAAAGTTCTTTTGAATTTTCATCAAAAAAGTGTTTTCGAACGATTTGGTTTTTCGTTATTTCTCATTACTGATCACAAAACCCATTTCCCAAATTAGCCACTGAGGAAAATGATTAAAAAATATGCCAGTAACTGTGAAAATGAATCTCTATATCACCCAAAAACAAGTGGGAGATTCAAAATATAAAATATGGTGGTGAAACATATTTTCGAAATGATTTCCAACTCAATCAAAATTGATTAGAGCCTGAAACTGGATGATGCATTATGGTTGTATTAAACTGTGTATAAAAAACCCTTAGGTACGACCCCATTTATATAATATTTCGGTAATCAATGACCTATTCTTGTGGAATTGTAACATAATTAATTTTGGGCAATTAAGAAAATCAATATGGATCTATAAAAGCCAAGAGAGGAAGAGTTATCACAATTGACTGCATTGGATGAAATCTAGAAAGATGCATAATAAAATGAAAGGATTAATGTGGTAAAAAAGTAAATGGTTTCCTGACCAACGAATTGATGGAAGTAATCTAATTCTAGGTAAATTTGTTTTTCTATTTAATTATAGATAAAGATGATTATAGGGAAGTTTAATTCATGATGGTATGGTTCTTTTAAGGTCATCAAAGTTTTTCATTATGGAAAAATTTAATTTTAGAAAGCCGAAGAATCACCATTCAAGGTCAATGGTCATTGAATGAATAATTTTCAAGAATTATTCTATGATAAATGTGTCCTTAAGCTCATGTTTATCTAATACTTAATAGATTAATTCTCTCGATATTAATGGAATCACTATCAAGGAGGTAACCTAGAGTATGAATGTCTTTAGATATGTTATATTAGGATATTTGTCCAACAATATCATGAGTAACAAATGTAGAGATGTGGATGGATTAATTAATAGGGACATGCACATCTCAGTTCATGTCGTGTACCACCGGTACATGTTTAGACTCCTTTTCAGCCCAAAAAGATACAATTTTTCTCCTCACACATGATGTCACTCATTGGAACAAAACGTTTACAATTTCAAGTTGGTTTTTAAAAACTCAAGGTAAAGGCTCAGAAAAGACAAGACCCTCATAAAAAACACCCCCGGCCCTTCACCTTCCCTAAACTCCCATCCCTTTGTGCCAGTCAAAACCTTCCACACTGACCCTCCACATTCAAACCCTCACATAACCCCTCCTCCAATAAACTTCCTTATCATCACCCTACCCCTCTTACAAAGACACACACCCACTCTCTATTCTCCCCTAAAAATCACACCACCTACTAGCTTCCATGATATGAACCAGGTATCCACATTCCTCTCCCTTATCCTTGATGTCCACCTTCTATTTTTCACCATCTACAAAATAGTTTGCCTATGAGCATCGACAGACTGCCAGAGACAAAACATCTACACCCTCCACCCCATGTTCAACACCATCTCCTCAGGCACAGTCCGACACAACCACCATATTCATTAATGATGACAGATACATTCTGCATCTATTATGTTTTTCCAAACCAGTTATTTCGATTAATCTTCTCATGTTACAAGTGAGTCCCATTTATACAAATAGGACGATGTATATGCATACACTCAACCAACTGAACATTCCTGATGCCATCACTGACCTCCTTGGTACACTCCACATGGGAAACATTATCAAAGTTCATGATGAGATGTTCTGATAGTTATTTTTGACGTTTTAGGTTTCCATAAAAATGGGCATCAGCAATCATCATTTCCACCTCGGGGCAGCCTACACAAGTTGTCTCTAACAGAGTATGGATCAAAATTGGAATATATACAAAATTGTTTATGATTTATAACATTTAAATGACTCTCCAGATCTGTTCATATCATGATATCTCAATACAGTTATGGTCGTCGATAGCCCATGACCCCCAGTCACCTCATTATCCTTAACTCAAGAATTAGAATCAGCTATGGGGATCTACTTTGTGTATCTTACATTGATCCATGACGTATGGTCGGTAGATATGAAGAAAGACCCATGGCTGTATTAGATATATGGAAATGATGATTTTAGCAGCTTCCATGGGTGTTCCTCCCCTAAATATGTCCGCCAAATTCTCTTCCTACATCAGAGCGTTGACTTATAAGAATTGGGGACCAGTCGTGTGTGAATTTTTTTTCAGCAGATTGCCCTGACAACTTTTCATCTTCAAAGCCTTTCTTACCCTCAACTTAGTTTGGATAGTAGAGATGATAGATATTGTGATCTAATGAAATATGAGGATATAGGTAAAGGATGATGATTACTATTATTGGGAATTAGATGTATATGCACCCACACATCATGAGAAGGTGGATGGAGAATAAGATGTTTTCCCACCTTCCTATCCTCTCACCTCCTCAACACCACCTCATGTAATGTCATCCACCAGATCATTTAAAACCCCTACAACTAACCATCCTACCCCCAAATATTTTTGGGGTCCCCTTCTGTGTATTATGGTGAATCAAAACCAGATAAGGGCCAATATACATCTACCCTTCATTGATCCTCCCTCTTTTACCACATCACCCTCACCCACCATGTCCATCCCTTCTTCAACTATCATTCAACCAACTCCACCCACTATCCAGACATCCCTTCCAATATCACAGACCCTAACGCCTAGTAGAAGATTCTAGCATAGAAGACCTGTAGGGGTAAGGGGGCCTCCATTGATCCTACACCTCTGATGGTACCATTCATTGATCCTACTGCCATATCCACATCCCCTATAAAGATTTGTACATCCATAACACCCACCCCATCCCAACCCTCTATATCTATTCTCACACACTCCACTTCCCTACGAATCCCACCACCTATTGTTGCTAACACTACTAGAATGGGACAATAGGTAGATACACTGATAATTGGACTGACTCTAGAGGATATATTTTTCAAGGAAAATTAATATAAATTTTTCCCATTCATTGGGGTTTTTGGACACTTTTGTGTTTCTGGGATTGTTGTTGATGGTATAATGATGTGTTATTTTTTTTTGTAATATATATTGAATATTTTTTATAATAAGTTATTTTGACTTATGGTAGTGTTTTGTTTTTTGTGTCTTAACTTTATATCTATAGAATTATGAGCACCTCTAAATCCGTGGATATCCTAAAAAGTCTATTTACTTCATATGTCCTAGATCACAATGTACTCAAGAACTCCATATATCACAATCAGATGTCGAAACCTTCAATTCCTTTCATGACACATCTCATCCATGATCACGTGGATGTACCAAATTTTTTCCACATACCCTAATTACCATGCATAGTCAAAGACACATCCTTCAGCAATTGTAAGAGGAAAAGGTTCCACTGACCTATTATGACACACAAGGATATTCTATTTCCACTGTTAAAAATCCTTTTCTTATTAGTTAATCCCTATCATATACTTTTCTTGTTTTTTTTATTTCATGTATTTCATGGAAATATTCTTTATGTCTTCCATTAATTGAATAAAATATCATTCTTAGTTTATTATTTTTCAAATATTCTTTTATACGTCTATTCAAAAAAATTTCACATGTGTAATAATGATTGCTATCTAGTGGAGGAATTTCCATATCTAAGATTTTTCATGTACATGTTCATGATACAACATATTCATTCATCCCCATGGAATAAAACTAACTCAAGAGAGCACTCAATTCCTTTTTTATTTAAATTATGTCTACAAATATCAAATTTCGAATTTTGTCGCAATCAAATGAAAACCCACTCCAACAAATATTTCACTATCATTTAAAACACTATCTCATTCTATGTGTGTGTGGGTGGGGGGGGGGTGGGTTCTTATGTTTCACAAGTCTATGAGACATTATTTAAAATACATGCATGAGTTCATCTAGAAAATATTTTTTACCTAGTAATTATATAAAACGATACATGGAATAGTGTTAAGGACCATGTTTCACTCTTTCATAGACTTTTTTAGACTAAATGTTGATTGAGGAGGGTGAATTAAAATTCCAATCTTTTAAATTATTATTAATTAGCTCACGACATATGGTTTATGCTCTTTGTGATTGCTAGTTTAGTTTTGACTCCCATTACCCATGATGGCTCTCGGCCTATGATTTCATCTTCTTGTCTAATAAAACTTCTAGAGAGAGACATGCAACATGTAAACCTACTAGAACATGAATGGATATATTATCAAGGTTGTGACTAAATTTTTATATAATTAATTTGATTTAGGGATGTAGATTTGTTTGAGCGCCACCTTCAATCCTCAGATGGATGGCCAGGCTGAGCACACCATTCCGAACCTCGAGGACATGCTACGTGCTTGCGTCCTGGACTTCAGTCATAGCCGGGAGGATAACTTTTCTTTTGGTAAAGTTTTCATAAATCAATAACTATAACTCCACCATTAGGATGGAAGCTTTTGAGTCGTTGTACACCCGACCTTGTAGATCACCTTTGTGATGGGCATACCCTGGGGAGTCAGCACTCTTGGGACTAGATTTGGTATGGGCTACCATAGAGAAGGTAAATATCATCCATGAGTGAATGAAGACTGCACAGAGCAGGCATATATCATATGAAGATTGGAGATGGGGACCACTGGATTACTAGGATGGAAACCATGTCTTTCACTCGGTCTCACTGTGATGAGGATTGTGGAGATTAGGCAGGGGGAAAGTTATCTCCAAGGTTAATCGGATCCTTTTAGGTCCACGATAGAGTTTTCAAGGTGGATAACAGCTTAGCGCTTCCCCCACAATTTCATTGGTTGCATGATGTTTTTCACATATCCTAACTAAGGAGATACATGGATGACACAACTCATATTATTTACTCATACGAGCTGGACATCAACAATAGGGCGACTTTTACATAGGTACCAGAGGAGATTGAAGATCGACTAAAGAGAGTCCATTGTTGGAAATTAATTCCTTCACTGTGCATTTGAAGGAAGCATGGGAACCTCCAGGAGAGCATATGGGAACATGATGATTAGATTCTTTCTCATTACCCCACTTGTTTTCATAGTTTTATGTTGTGATTTTTTGGTAAGCAAAGCCCTGAGGTGGGGATAATGTAAAGAACAATAAATTTACTTGTAAATTTTATTTTTATATGGAATTTTAAGAGTCTACTAAAATTGACGGTGCGTGATTCCAAGGCACGCGGTGCTCGAAATGAATTTCTGATCTTTTTTATAAGTACGTTTAGTAAACATGTAAGTGTGTTTTTGTAGCTTTTTAATTGGTGCTCAGAATTGAAATCCAAATACACCACTGAACTTGCAGTGCTGATATTCGCTTGAGGAGACCTTCACATAGACTATAGTAGGTCTATGGTTGATGTAATTATTTCAATTTTTTTGAAGGAGAAGAAATTATTTTACATTTTTTTGACACCTCTCTATTTGAGTTATGGAGGTCGGGACCACCCCAAGTAGAAAACCCCCAATTTAAATTCCAATTGTGGGGACCACCTAAACCCCTCTTTAATGTGGGGAAGTGTCTTGGAATCCTCCCATTTAATTATTCCAAGAAATAAAATAAAATTTTCAAATTAATTATGAAATTTATTAAAATGTGGCAACATTAATGTGCTCAAACTATTTTTCAATTATATTGGATCCTCATAAACTTTGGAAGGGATTGATGGAAAAAAAGGAGAACATTGAGAAACTTTTCCTCCAACGAAGAATGCGCTCTCAAAGAACAACACACCCTCCAATTAAGAATGTTTTATCCATGAAAGAATGTTCTCTCCAACAAAGAACATGCTCTACAACAATGAACACACCCACCAATAATGAATGCCCCTCCAACGAGGAAGACCTTCAATGACAATGAACCAACGTTTGTCCTTCCATCCTCACTAACATCAACGAACCTTTGAGGTAGGGGTGAGAATTTGTTTTTAATTCATTATTTATCTATTATTTTGAACCTCTCCCCCTAAGTATCTTGCTACCACTCTAACATGGAGGGTGTGGGAAAAACGAACATGGAATGACCTGTCTGTAACCATTGTGGTTTTTGATGCGATCTCTGTGACAGAGGAGGATGATGGTCAGTACCGGCGACGGGCACCGGTGGGTATCGGGAGTGGCATACAGCACCACAGACGGCTCTGACGAAGGAGGTGGTCTGATCATGCAATGTAAGAAGATCCATGGCCCACCAGTCATGGCAGATCAAGGGTGGCGGCCAGTGGGGGATGGCCACGCGAAGGGGAGGTGGTGGTGCGTGTCTATGCTCCTTGGCGTGTAGGATCCATGTCCTTATACCACGGTGGTAAAAGGAGGGCAGCTAGCTCAATGCTGACCGCCAGTGATGGCATGGCAAGCAACCATGTCATGTCTAGGAGGAGGCTCACCATTCGACCAGCTGCTGGCCGCCGAACCATAGGTGGCCACACCATAGTCGGTGCTCCGTGGGCCGCCGCACTGTCGGCTGCCGCACCGCCTACTGTCGCACCGCAGGCCACCTCACTGTGGGCTGCCAAGAGGTCCGGGCCCGACCTAGCTGACTGTGTCAGGTCGGCCAAGGCCGGGTCAGTTCGACCCGGTCGGATCGGACCCAGACCAACTTCGACCATTTTCACTCATTCGGCCTTATCTTGAGCTACGAGCATCCATTTGATTAACCGTATGTAGTGCCAGAAGACCTAGATTGATATGATCATTTTGGTATACCCAAATTGACTTATGAATAATGTTTTTGTACATATGGGTTGATTCGAACACGAATCCAACCGGGCACTCTGGACTAAAATGCTAATAACTTAAAAACTGGGCGTCTGATTGACACATTGTCAATTGCGTTGAGACCCCTTTTAAGTGGCGGTCCTTTGGGATACGTGTTAATGGGACTTAATATCAGTTTGAGTATCGACCTTTGTCATGAGGAGAAGACTCTCTTAGAATCAAGAGAGCATAGTGCGGGAACCTGGTATCTCACTATAACCTGAGAAAGGGATACAATATGGGTTTGTGCATTGGGATCCTATGTGGGTTTGTGCATTGGGATAATTAGTGGGTCTGTTTTCAAGAGTCTCACTTGGATCCTATTTAGGAATCCACATGAGACTACTCTGGAATCCTATGTGGTTATGCTATACTAAGATCCATCATGGGTTTGATGATTTAGGATCCTATGTGGGTTTGGTGATTTACAATCCTACATGGGTCTTCCTCATAATGGAATACGATGATTTAGTAGTTACATATAATCATCTTTACTGCCATACCAAAGTTATACTTGATGAGTGCTGAGTCTTTACTTTTGTGTTATTCTTATGTGTGGTATACCATTGTGGTGCTTAACTTCATGGTGATACCTTTGTGGTATTAATCTGTGTGGTGTACCTTTGTGGTACATACATTTGTGGTGTTACCTTCGTTGTATTATTTCCTTCATTGGACAGTTGAGCATTAATATTTTGAGTTGGGTCTTGTGTTTCCTCTTGATTGATATTGGTTGACTTGATAACATAGGTATATGTGCGGGAATATCCCTAAGTAATGGTTGTCAGTTGTTTAACTATTTTTTGGTTTTTCCTTTGTGTATTTTTGGAGACCTTTAAGGGTCTTAGGGTCCTAATTAGTATCATTATACTCACCCCTGCACAGGATACACGCGCACATTATTGTGTTTGGTGTAGACGACAGAAAATGCTGACTAGGGACAAGAGTACCTTGATTGGAGGTAGTTCGGAGGTGGACCTTAGAAGAGTCATGCAATAGAGACGATCGTTCGGGAGCTATACCTACCCTTCAGGTAGGGTCCTTGGAGGGCACACTCAGGAGCTGTTTTTAGTTTTACTTGTACATTTCAGTTTTATTTTTACTTTATAGTCGGGCTTCTGTTCTGGACTCTTTTACTTTTCATACACACCCTGTTTACTATATAGTTTCACATTGTGCTCATATCTTGATATTAGTTTGGTTGTGTATGTATAAAGGTTATAAAGGCAATTCCTCCCCGGTTTTATGGATTACACCTTTCAGTGCTAGTTGCCAGCCCCTAGCTGATGGAAGGCGGGCATGGGGTAGTCATAACACAGGCCCTAGGGGATGGGTCATGAAAATTGATTTTTGTTGTTACCCTTCCAATTTTATCTGATAATTATCTTCTATTGATGGTAATAAATATCCCATTTATGTAGAAGTGCTAAATTTTTTAGTGTTTAGTGTTAAGTCTGTAAATATTACCATAAGAACTATCATTGAGGACTGATTTATTGAATGAGTGATTGAAATAGTAAAATCTATAATAGATTTTTTATTTACCAATACATTATCGTCATAATCGTGAATTATCTCAATTGAACGCTTCTCATTTGAAATTTAGAACCTCATTCTAGGTAAATATCATTATATAATTGTTCCCTTATACGATTGATTGTCTTATTTAATATTCATATCTTTTTTATGTTTCTAACATTATAATTATCATTACTATTTTTATACATTTTATATGACCAATCCATGAAATACATAAATACTAAATTATTTAATAGGGTAAATACTTTCCTCTTATAATGAATGGAACCATAAATTCTATTAGTTTTGTCTGGAAAAATATTAAATTAATTCAAAATTATTTTCCAATAATTATTCATCATCAATATAAATCAATATTCAAAAATTTATCCGTCCAAACTTTCCACACAAAATTGTATTCAATATTAAAATGGTATTATAAATATAATAATTTTATGGGTAGAACTCATAGTATGGGTTGAATATAAAATAGAGAAATCATTCATTATAAGTTATTATATGATGAAATTTTCTAAATTAAACCTTATCCAATGTTTATTAACAAAACCTAAATAAACAATACCATATAAGACATAGAATATTAATCATGATTCATGACATTAGCCTTTCAATATTACAAAAAAATTACGTCATTGAATAAGGGGTCATAGGGTAATCATTATAAGAAGATGTTGTGTGTTAGTGAAATTTTCCATAATAGAAAAATATGGCATAAGAATATGGATTTTAACTAATAATTGATAATAGGGTATGATAGTTCTCAATTCTATGACAACTATCGCATGATATATATTTTTATAAAATTTAATGGGTTCGCTCCTTGTACTTTCAATAAACATAGTGGATTAGGTTCACTAAAAAATCATATATAGTACTCATCCTTATATATAAAACATTACCAAATAAATATGATGAGTATAAAATTCTTTTCCTATATGACCAGTAATTAATGATCATATATATATGTGTGCCTCATTGACATGAAAATAATATATCATTCAACATAGATTCATTAACCCATGAGAGTAAATTTTATTAAATTAAAAATTTCAAAATAAATTATCAGAATCCATATAGAAAAATATGATGTGTGGTATTGTTTTAGAATATTTCATATGAATTATAAGAAATATTCAATGATAATAACATTAACATCATAATAATTTATAAGTGTATTTGAAAAATATCATGCAATTAAAAATTGATATATTCATCACATTTTGATAAGATTAATTACTAAATTAAATAACTAAAAATAATATTTTTTTAAAAGATAATGTATATATAAAATAATTATAATTTTTTTTCAAAACATAATAATAAAAAATTATCTAAAAATTGAAAAAACTTTTAGGAAATTATGACTATGAGGATAATGGTAACACTGATCTCTTTTAATTTTTTATGGAAAAAAATTAAATTAATTAAAAATTGAACATTACAAATCATATAATTATTTATATGGGGATCTATTCCAGCATTTTAGAAATATGTAAAATGAAAATAATGTTTCCATAATGAATGAAAAGATATATTTGGAAACACTTAGAATCATACCATCATGTGAATTTTGAAACAAATGGATGTTGATTAATATAATGAAGTTTAAAACCAACAAAAAATTGTTTAGAATAAAATAGATGGTATTTAGAGTGTGAAAATATAAAATTTACCACTATGAAAATAAGAAATAAATTATCCACTTTTAAAAGAGAGACTAGAAAATAAATCCTTTTATTTACTCCCTATCATAATAAATTAATATTATCAAACTTTATAAAACATAAAAATATCGTAAATTTTTTTACTAGAATGATATTATTGACATTTTAAGTTTATTATATATAATTTTAATACCATAATCCATACATAATATTTATTATTTTATTATTTTTTTATAATATGTTATTAATTTTTATAACTTAATAAATGTTTTATAGTAATTTTATAGATCCAAATTCACTAAAAAGAGTTTCTCATTAATATATAATAAAAGGTAGATTAATAAATTTTCATCAATGTTATATGTAGTAAAATTTTTATTTTTTAGAATATAATAATCCAATTTATGAGAATATATATTTTGGGATGAATGTTTTATATAATTTAATAATAATAATATGTTAATTATGAATTATATTTTAATCTTTTTTAACCACCCAAGAACTATATTAAAATATTTATTATTCCGTTAATATCATATATTACAAGTATAAATTTCTTTTTAATAATCTATTTAGTAAAACCAAAATCTCAATTCTTATTATGGTACTATAAAATCCTTAATTCAAAATTATATTTTATCCAAATTTATATGAAAAATTATAAGCATATATATATATATATCACAGCATATTTATAATATAAAAGTTAAATCTCATTGTAATATCATATCCAATATTATATAAATGTTTTTTAGTTTTAGAATAATCTATATGAGGATGAATATTTGGGAATATTTCTTCATAATTGAAGAACCATAGAATCTATTTTTGTCTTCTTATATGATATATTAATCCTCAAAATGAAGGGAGTATAATCATATTAAATGGGAACTGTGAAACACTCTTGCATAGATCTTATTAACATCTTATCTATGTTTAGATCATAAGAATATGTGAAAAAGGACTACTAGAAATGAATCATTTAAAAAAAAATATAGAATAATAAGAGTTGTACACATGTCATGATTGGAGAACCTATAATCTTAAATGAAAAATAAAATTAAATTGAAAAATTGTATGGAATAAATGAAAAATTTGATTGATCCATGATGCATTATCCATAGCATATAAAATTGAAATGTAATAATAGCTTAGGAATGTTCATAACAGAGAACATTGGTAAAAATTTATCTATAGGGTATCATCACCCTTATGAGATTAAAATTGCACCCATGCCTTCAGGACACACTACATTATTGAACAGTTTAAATGAAATCATAATTTCACCAATTTATATATGTATCCTGAGATTTTATCATTTAAACAATGAATTAGAGTTATATATATGAATTCCACCCATTAATTATCTATATATATTTTTTCTTCATGGAAATAATAACTTATTATACATAAAAAACCAATAGAAAGTGAATGTGTTATATATAATTTTAATTTTTAATCACGTTGATAATTAATTCCAAACATCATTAACACTCATACCATTGTGATCCTAATGAAAATAATTTGTTATCTAATGATATTCAATAAAATTATATGTAATTGACTATAAATTATAATGAAAATACATTTTATATTGACATAATATAATGTATATTTATACTTGTTTACTTAATAACATCCTTAATCAATAAATGTATAGTTTTCTAGGAAAAACTACTCCAATAAAGATATGTGTTATTTGGTATTAATAGTAAAAAAGAGTTTCTTTAAAAAATATATTTATTAATGTTTGATTATTAAGAATAATAAAAGTAGTGTTGTTTCATTATTCATCAAGATAATATACATCCAAATGGTTTCATTAGAAATAATATGGATATAATTGCATGTATAATATTCTTTATTTGGAAAAAAATTAAATTTTTTTTGGAAGATGTGAAATACAATTTTTAAGATAATTGGGAAAATATAATTGGAAATAAAAAAATATTTTTAAAAAAATATTTTAAAAAAATATTTTTTAAATTAATGAGAATTTTTTTTCTAGAAACCATTAAATCAAAAATATTAAATTATATAAAAATCATAATTTGTTATAATTACGTGTTTATAAAAAATGATTGAATAGTATTATTTTCATACTTCATTAAAAATAAAAAATATGGAATGCATTAAAAATTCCATAAAGAAATTTTACAGAATTAAAATATCGTAGATAATTAAAATAATTAATTTTTATTTCATAAATAAGTGAATAAAAAATATATTAATAAATACTTTAGTCGTAGAGTATGATTAATGACCGAAAAAAAGAGGTGGGGTTTAATTCCATTAAAATGGGTAAATTATGAGGTAAAAATAATATTATGTAATAATATTACATGTAAACCCATATATTTTATAAGGGATAATAAATTAATAGTGTTTTTTCAGAAAAAAGTGTGAATATATTCTTGTGGGATTATCATTAAAAATAAATCTCTATTTGAATGAGAATGAAGACTAAACCCTTACAATTTGAGTAATATTCCAATCAAAACAACATCAAAGATATATCATGAAATATATCATTAATATTCATAGATTAAATATTATTCAAAAATATATCAATAGAAAATCAGTAGTGTACACACCATAAAGAATAGAATATGTTTCTCAAAATAAAGCATATCTCTGGATTTGAAAAATGAAACAATGAAACCTATAAATCATTGTTATCATTCAAATTAAAAAACCATGATATGTCAAAAAATTAGTTGTATTATTAACTAATATATATATATATATATATATATATATTTCATGAAATATAATGTAAAATATGTTTTATGAACAATACATGTCCCATAAAATGTTAACAAGTGGTGAACACACATCATATCTCAATGAAGAAAAATTGAGATGTAAAAACACTTACTATAAATCCCTCTTATCCAAACAGTATAATTTTTTATAAATAACAATATCATTAAAATATTTAAGAAAACTATATAATCCTATAAACATTAATAATATTAATTTATAATAACTTTTTATAAATATATCACTGAATTAATGTCTTTTCATAAACTCATGCCATTAGAATCAATTGTTTTAGTAATAATAGTTATATAATGGAATAATGGATTTTTATTTATATATCCAATAATCAAGATTATATAATATTTTATGTTACTGTAATAGATGATTATAATTATACTTAATTTTCTAATATAATTTCATGAGTATTTTAGTTATGATTTTTGATGATGAGGTTCGAAAATAGATTTTTATTATAATTTTCATTAATGTAGGGTGGTGTTTTAAAAATAAAGTAGATATTTACATTACCATTACATAAGAAAACAATAACTAATTAATATTATTCCCCAATATCATAAGTAATTTTGTTTCTTTAGATACACATGATATATGGTTATATCAATTTGTATGTATGTGGTTATTCCAAGCCAGAATAAATAATATAAAATCTATATGTTACTATTATAAAGAATGCTACTAATTGGGGATAATATCACTGTTATAGATGAATAATGATGTTATATAAATATTTTTAGATCAATAAATATATTTTTATTATATTATTAATAATTATTATTTACTACAGTAATAAATGAAACATTTCAATAATGGGAATATTGTTGTCTGCAGGTACGTACATGAGACACATTCATTTCGCAAACATAATGATGGATTTATGGAATTTATTAAAATTTCAGAGTCTGAATAAGGTAATTAATATAATATAATTCAAATAAATAAAATTGTAGAACCCTCTATTCATGATGATGATGAAAAATAATCCATCATGTTCAAGATGAATTGGTCTGCACGTATGCCTGACGAAAAATTCAATTTTTGAATGGTTTTGGAGAAAGTTATATGATGATAATTAAATTAATAAAATATAATTTCATTATATTATTAATAAATATTTTACCATAATCTTCTTGATAGAGTAAATTTTAGTGGTAAGAAGATGAAATGAATTTTGAGAGGTTGGTTGAGAACATTACCTCTCTCTTTTGTTATTCCCCCTCTGGTAACACATTAAGGATCCATATCTAAGAAATTAGGAATGAAAATGATTGTAAGAAATCATGGGATAGTTAAGGGGAAACTATATTTTACATCTACAATGTTAATGATTTGGAATGGGGATATATATTTTTTGTTTATGGGAACTCCATTTATAGGTGTAGAAAATGAAAATTATTTTATTCTCATCACTTATTATCAATTTCATAAAGTCATTACATCATAAAAAGAACTATAATATTAAATAATTGAAATTGGTATTTCTAAATTATTTACATCACCACCATTATGTTTTAATATTTAAATAAAATATTACTATAGCATTTTTTTTATTAACTTTTGATATTTTGGATATTTCCACAGATACTTTTTATTAGTGATATAAATACATTTTTACAAAACTATATTATAAAATCATTGATTTTAATATTTGATGTTTTCAATCGTATTTTATATACCATTTATTCTACATCACAGTAATTATATATTAAAATAATATTTTATATTAAACCATATAATATATAGAATCGAAATATTTTTACAAAGAAGATTTTATAATTATAAATCGTTCATAATCATATATAAAAATAATTAAAACTAAAATTATTAGTAATATATTTGAATATATATGTAAAAATAATATGACTGTAATTATATAATATAAATATTTTTTATTTTATAGTAAAATGACACAATAAAAATAAAAAATCATTTAAAATAACCCCTTCACCTTAAACATGGTCATTAATAGTAATCATATTAATCATATTTTTATTCTGAAAAATGATGTTGGCAATATTCAATAATATAAACAATTGATATAAAATATATAATTTATTATTATTTTTTAAATTATTGTGATTAAAATTAACTTTTTAATAAAAAATATAAAATTATGTTTTTGAAAACAATATTACATATGTTTTTCAAGTCTATAAAATGGGTTTTATAAATTCAAAATCTTTTTAAATGTTTTTTATTATAAATATAATATAAATAATTGTTATTAAAAAACATTCAAAATCAATTTATTCATTAATTAATAAAAAAAAATTTATAGTTTTTTAAAGTAATATTAAAATAGGTATTGTAAAATTATTCAATAAAAATAAACTTATTCAAATTACCAAAAAGACATTATAAATTAAATAAATTATTTTTTTTCAAAAAAATTAAAATTCTAAAAGTTAAAAAAATATTATTTACCTGAAAATAATATATATATATATATATTGGATTTATTGAAAAATTAGTATGTTATGTGTTCTTAATATTATATCATATGAATTTCTATATTAATGAACGATAATATATTTTTTGAATAATATTATATTTTTAATTATTTAAATTTATTTTTTGGTGTAAATTATAAGACACATTAAAAATTGTTAAAAATAACTAAATTATGTTTTTAGTATTAAATAATATTCATTATGTTGGACCCAAATTCTATTAATATTATTTGTTTAATATCAATCAAATTTTTAGAGGTTTTATTTTTTTATTTATTTTAAAATAATATTGAAATTACAATTCATTTTTTATTTTAATTTGACGTTACATGGGAAATATTCTATTAGACATATTATAATTATTAAAACGAATGATAAATAATAAAATACAATGGTTTTATAATCCTTCTTTAATAAATTTCTTCCTTACAGTTGTAATTATAATTTATAAATAAGAAACAAAAGGGTATCTAAAATAAAATCCTAGCTCAAAATATTTATTCAATGTTATAAAAATATTTTTATCTACAAGAATAAAACATGACACATAATTTATCTCATAATAGTAATATGTTAATATTATAATATTTTTATTACAAATACACCTTTCTAGATATGTATTAGATAATTCTATAGACATACCATCCAAAACATCATTTTAATGTTCTACAATAAGAATAATTCATATATTCAAATTGTTATCATTTATCCATTTCTTTTCATTAAAATATTTGATAATGAACGTGGTATGTGACAATTTTTGCATGAATAAATTCTTCACAGGTTTTCAAGAATGAAAATGTAAGATAATGATCTAAACCTACTGAGTATACGTCCAAATTACACCATACACATTTTGTACCTGATGCTCAAAGGCCGATTCCAGTCATGAAGCTAGTCATGACCAAATCATGCAGCCATAAAAAAAATGCATCTACACTTCGAGAACTACCCATACGTGAAATTATGACCAATCAAAGGCTCATGTGAGACATATGAGATGAATTTATGAAAACAATGAATGTAGGGTACACGTCGTTACCAATTGATACATGTTGTGAACATAGTCAAACTTCTTAATGTACAAGACCTACATTTCTCATGTGATATTTGTAGCGAAATGAAGAGGATCAAAGGTACACGTCATTTACCATAGGTATACATCATTACCAAACTCACCTATAAAGGTAGAGAAGTATCATAAAATTAGAGACACTTCTGTAATATACTATCTTTTCCCTCTAGATCCATTGTGTACTTTTCACCCTTTTTCCTCTCAAACTCCAAATTCCATTATATTTTGTTCATCTTTATTAATCATTGAGCCATTTAGTTTTAGTTCATAAATGCATTCAATTTCCTCTTTCCCATTTTGGTTTTGGTTCCCTTCCTCTTAATCAATTATGTTCTTTTTTATAATTGTTAATTTCTTCGTGCATGTTTATTTAAATAATCTTTACTGAACTTCTTGAACGGTCTGAATTCCATTATTTTTTATCGATCCGGCAAATATGATATCTCTAATCTATTTAATTGTAATTTACCCCACCATGAGTAGCTAAATATGTAAATGTAGGGATCAAGTGACTTTTCTGAATATTTTAAATTCACCTTTAAATCTAAAAATTGATTGTTTATTTTATATAGTAATTAGGATTTTAATTCATAGTCAATCAATTTTGGGAGAACATCATAGACAATGATAATATACAACCAATGAACCTATAATAATTTGATTAGAATGAGCTCCAACCACTAGCGCAAGAAGCTTTATGTCTAATGATACCAAAAAAAGGAACATAGGGTTCTGATATGTCCAAACCACAGAGCATCAACTTCCTATGTAGAGAAATGATACTAAGACCAAAATCAACTAGTGACCCCTATTTTCTTCATAGACTAATTCATAGGATCTTTACAATTATTTACTTATTGGACATCATTCACAAATATAATCTCCCTAATCTTGATTTGAACTTTATTAATTCATGTCATCTAAATTAGAAATCATCCAAAACTACCCAAATAATGAACATATATAAAAGTATCCTTTTCAAAAATTTAGACCTGAATTGTTAAGGGAAAAAAATGAAATTCTACACGTGGATTCGACCCCATAATACCACTACACTACTCCCTAATAGTTAGTGAATGATTCGGACAAAACAAAATCTCTATATTTGATATACACTATAGGATATAACGACACCACTGTGGAGGATACAATCAAATTTTTGGCACCGTTTCTTGGGAGGCAATGCCTTTTTTTGAATAACACTTAATTTTAATGACCATGGATTACCTTTCACTACTCCTCTTTTTCTTTATTAATGTTTCTTTGTATCTTATTTAGGGAATCTACCAAGGTCCCTTGACCCATTCATGTAACCTTGAATCACATGAACTTTTGGCCTTAAATCCTTGGATCTAAAGGCATTTTATTTACCTTCACATATCGACAATGGCTGAATAATATCACAACGTTGGACCCTACCCACCAAATAATCTAGTTATATAACACTAAATTAAACCAAAGAATACCATCATGGATTATGGTTTAACCTCAATCCATGGGGATACACCAAGAATTGTTCTCCCACCATCTGAATCCCACACATTTATAATTAAACCTGGACTCATCCATATGATATAAAAATAGAGGCAATTTAGTGTTCTTCGTATCAACAACCCACACAAGCATAAATTCAACCTTTTGTAGGTCTGGGATACCTTTCAAACTAGGGAGTATCATTTTATTCTAAAATGGATAGTGTCACAACATTTTCACTCAGATATAATGAATAATATTGGGTCTAACGCCAAGATCCCATGTCTATTATGACTTAGGATCAGCTCAAAAAAAATATCTCACTTAATTCATTCCGCCTATCCGAACCTAGACACATCACAATGACAATCATAAATTTTCAAAAACAGATAGTGAATCTACATTGTGAGTCATGGTATCAATTCAAAGAACTCATGGGGAAATGTCCACATCACATACATGACACATGAATTAATATGTGAACATTTTATTAAGGACTCTAGCCTGATTCACGAATAATGCTCAATGCTTCTTCTGAAGGAGGTATGATGTTTAAACCCTATAATATATGAAGATCTATTTAGGGAGAACTTTCATACAATTCCAGTCTATTATAATGTTACTAAGGACCACCATGATATGGAATCCCCCAAATTGATGTAAGCACCAGGTTAACAGTGAATGCTGAGGCATTAACCAAAAATATTGAATTATTCCAAATATATACCACCCCTAGAAATGTCAAATATATATAGTCATGTGATATATGTTGTAAACCATAGCAGTATAATGACTTCTAATCCAGATAAGAGGAACCACAAGATTATAATTATGTTAATTACGATCAACAGAATCATCCATTTCATCTAAACCAATGACAATCATTTTATGTGAAAAGGCCTACTCAGTAAAAGCCTCAGAATAAACAAGGATATTTTTAGCAGAGTCATGGTCAAGCATAGTTTCACAATCAGGGACCACTTGGGTATCCTGCAGTGAACCCTACCTTGAGACCACAACATCATAAATAACCATAAAACCCTTTCTGATTCACCAAAAATATCAATATATTGACAGATAGAAAAGAACAGAAAAATAACCATTACCACTCGAATGAAACATATAATATCAAATAACATCATTTATTCATAAATTTGATCTAAAAATTACTATGCACAAAATTGAGATGCAAAATCAGTGAGCATCTTTGCCGAATTTTTAGATTCAAATGGGTTAAATATTGGAGACCTTATCTAAGATATTACCAGTTACCATACTAGGTGATATAGAATCATACCCATGAGAGGAAATAAATGTTGTAATATTGAAGAGCAAAATAGTTTTAAACATGCAGCAACCAAAGGAGCCAATGTTAAATGAAGAACCCATGAAACCGTCAAAAAAGGTAGAATAAGACATCACTACAACGTCACCAGAAGTAGTTCTAGGAGAAGTGTAATCCCTATAAAAACATAATGAAACTATCTATATATATCCCCACTACAATACAATCCACAAATCCCCTTTCTATAAATATTTTTTCTTAGTATAAAGGAGTCTTTTCACAAAACATTAATCTAAATGCTCACGAATGTTCGTATCAATATTTCTTTTGGAGAGGAAATATTGAAAATTCCTTCGTATGTTAAATTTCTCATGGATTGTGTATCAAAAATTTCAATTATATAAGTGTTATGAGTTTTCTAAAAAAATGAACAATTCTCTACTACTATACAAAATAAAATCCAACCAATGATGAGAGATCCTATAAGCTTTTAAATTCCATTTGCAATAGGTTATAAAAGATTTGGTATAGCACTCTATGATAATGGATCCACCATTAAACTAATATCAATGGGTGTCTTCAAAAAAACATAGACTCCTTACGCTCCTAGTAGAAAAAGTATAATTGTAGTTGGACGATTGTTTAGTCAAGTACCGACATAGTATTATTGAAGAAGTTATGGTTAAATTTGGAGAATTCAATTTTCTAGCAGATATTACTATTTTAGACATGGAAGAGGATGTAGATGTCCCAATCATTCAAGGAAGTCCATTCCTAGATACATGGAATTAACTGCTTTATTTTAATCAAGGAGGCATCATCTTCCGATTTGGAGAAGAGGAAGTGGTGTTTAATTTAAAAAATGCTTCAAAACATCCATATGACCTAGTTGAAAGTCACACTATCTATCTCTATCAAGAAGGTGAGTAGAAGGATATTGAAGAAGAAACAAACGTTTCAATATCAGACAATGAAGAATATAATAACTTCAAGGAATTCATCATTATTGAACCACTTACTAGAGACACTGAAACTCCATTTATTCAATCCATCACTCATCCACCCTTGTAGGATTTAAATCCTCTACCTAGTATGTCTAGGTACTCTTACCTAGGAGTGTCATTATTATTACCCAACATTATCAATGTCAAAATATCATAAGATCGAGAATAAATGCTTTTTTATATCCTAAATTTACTATGAAATCAAATGATTTAGGAGTGGAAGATATTATGGGAATAATTTTTTAAAAAAATAATTGAATAAATATTTCTAGATGAAAAGGAAAAACCCAAAAGACATACTCATAGGTGGCTCATGCCACTAATGTAAGAGGATTTCAAGCATGAAGTCCAGAATTTATGGACGATGGGATAATATTTCTTATCTCAAATATTGAATGGGTGGGTCCCCTCAATATTTCTCCCAAAATAGGAGGAATCACAGTCACAAGAACCTAGGGAAATGAACCCATCTCAACACACACCATCACAAGATAGATAGTTTGTGTGGATTACAGATATCTGAATATAACAATAAAGAAAGATTATTTTCCCTTACCTTTTATGGATAAAATTATCAAGTGGCTATCAGTAAAAGTATTCTATTGTTTCATAGATAGCTATTTGGGATACAATCATGTTAATGTAGACCTTGATTAATGTCCCTAACCAACATTCACAAGACCCTTAAATACTTTTTCTTATAGACGCATGTCATTCGATATGTGCAATGCACTAGAAACATTCCAAATATGCATGAAACACTTCTTTCATGATATGGATGAATAATTTCTCATAATATTCATGGATGGTTTCTTGGCCTATGGGAGATCATTTGATGTCCTTTTATAAAATCTTAAACTGGTACTTCAACACTGTCAGTTGAAATACATAATGCTAAATTGAAAAATTGACACTTCATGTTACAAAGAGAAATTTTTCTTGGACAAAAAAATCCATAACTAAGGCATCAAGGTTGGTCCCACTAAAATCATGTTCATCAAGGAATTTTTTGAACCATCAATCATAAAAGGGATAAAATGTTTCCTTTGGGATGATAGATTCTACCAAATATTCATAAAAATATTTTTCAAAATTCACATTTCCATCGACACAATTTTTGAAAAATAGAAATCCTTTTGAATTTAATGAGTATTTTTGAAAATCAATTAAAAAATTGAAAATATGTCTCATTTCATCTCCAGTTATCATTGCAACAAATTGGGAAAATTAATTAGAGCTTATGTGAAACGCGAGTAAAATTGCTGTAGCAGTTGTGCTTAGACAACATATAGACACCATCTTCTACCAAATCCATTATTCCATACACACATTTAACAATACCAAGATAAATCATATGATTATGGAGGAGGAACTCCTAGCTATCATACATTCCTTTGAAAAGTGTAGTTCATACCTCATTTTATCAAAATTAATTATCCGTAATGATCATGCTACCATTTGATACCTGATGAGCATAGAAGACATAATACCAAGATTATTATGTTGGATTATTATGCTATAGGAATTCAATATCAAAATCAGTAACATGAATGGAACATAAAATATCATTTCTTACCCCATATCCTGGTTACCACTTACCATCATTAATGATGACAGTGAGACTGATATTGATGTAGATTTTACAAATGATGCGTTTTAGTGTAAAAACTGAATATTGGTATTCTCCATGGAAAAATATCATTATACACTATATCTCCATCATGACCTCTCATACCAGAGACACAAGATGATTTATTTTGATATCAAACATTACTTTTTAGATGAACCATTTCTTTTTATGCATTGTTTCAATGGCCTATTATGACAACACTTCCTAGATTAAGAGATATCAATTGTGATCAAAATTTATGACACATCCCTTACTAGTGGGTATCATGGACTAGAGAACATAGTTAAATGATCCTACAAAGTGGACTTTTCTATTTCTCATTGTATTATTACTATGGAGATACTATCATCAATGAGATAGATGTCAACGGACGGAGAATATCAGTAAAAGAAATAAAATTCTACAAAACAACATTTTGGAGGTTGAGGTTATTGATGTCTATGGAATTGACATAATGGGACCCTTCCCTTCATCACATGGTCTGAATTACATTCAAGTGTAATTATAATAATTTTCAATGTGGGTTGAAACAAAATCTAGAATATATGACACAAAAAAAGCAGTCGAGAATTTTATTCAAAAACGTTTTTTCGAACAATTTGGATTTTCGTTGTTTCCCACTACTGAACATAGAACCCATTTCCCAAATCATCTAGTGTAAAAAATAATTAACATATATGACATTGAAAACAACAATGAATCTCCCTATCACTCAAAAACATGTGGGATTGTCAAATTATCAAATAGAGTGGTGAAACAAATTTTAGAAAAGTCACCCAACACAATCAGAAGTGATTAGATCCTGAAACTGGATGTTGCATTTTTGGTGAATTAAACTGCATATAAAACACCCATTGGCCCTACCACATTTATACAATATTTTGGTAAACCATTTCATATTATTTTGTAATTAAAACATCATCAATATTGGGAAATTAATAAAATCTATCTGAATCTAGAAAAGGCTAGAGAGGAACTGCTATCGCAATTGACTGCATTGGAATAAATATAGAAATATGCGTATTAAAATGAAAGTATTTACAAGAAAAAAATTAAAGGGTTACATGACCAAATAATTAGATGAATTACACTAATTATTGGGAAATTTGTTTTCTATTGAATTTATCATTAAAAATAAATCCAGATAATTTGAATTCATGATGGTATGGTTCTTCAAAGGTCTTCCACGTTTTTCATTGTGGCACAATTAAAATTCAGCGACAAAAAGAATCTCAATTCTAGTCCAATGGTTGATGAATGAGTATATTTCATGAAATCTTCAATGAAGGATGTGTCCTCAACCTCATGTATGACTAATCCTTAAAAGAGTAATGCTCTCACCATCAATGGATGAACTAACTAGGAGGTAACCTAGAGTAAGACGGTTTTTTGATAAGATTTATTCGGATCTTCATCGTATAATATTAGGAATATAGAATGCAAAGATTGGGTTGGATAATAAATAGGGACATGAAGAATATAGTACACATCATGTATCACTGGTACACGTTTGGACTCATTTTTGGCACCAAAAAACCATTTTCCCCTCATACATGATGTCACTCATCGGTACACAACGTGTTCTATTTCAGATTTTTTTTTAAAAAAACTAGAGGTAGAGAACCAAAAAATACATACCTCGCATCAAAAAAACACCCCTGACCCCTTGTATTCCCCGACCTCCCATCCCTTTGCGCCAGTCAAAACCATCCACACCCACCCTCCGCTTTCAAACCCTCACCAAACCCATCCTCCACTACACTTAATTATCACTTCCCTACACCTCTACGAAATCCACACACCCCTCTACATTCTATCCCTAATAGTAACACCACATACTAGCTTCCATGACATGCACCAAGAGGCCACATGACTCTCCCTCATCAACAACGTCCACCACCACCTTGTCAATATCTATAAAATAGCTTTCTTACAGGAATCTGCAAACTGTCAGAGACACACAATGTACACCCTCCACCACATGCTCAACACCATATCCTCAAGAATGGTCCAAAAAGACCTCCATATTCATTTATGATCACTGATACCTTCTCTATATCTTATGTTTTCCCAAACCAATTCATAGGATTAATCTACACATGTTACAGGTGAAGCCCATACATAAAGACCAGACCGTGTACATGCATACACTCACCTAAATGAACATTCAGAATGCCATCACTGGCCTCCTTGCTACTCTCCTCATGGGAAACATTATAGATGTTCATGAGGAGACGTTCTGAGAGTTATTTTTGTAGTTTTTGGTATCCCTCGAAATGGGCATCAGTAATCGTCATTTCTGACTGAGTGGCAACCCTCAAGGATTGTCTCTTACTGAGTGTGGGGTTGATATTGGAATATATAAAAAAAATATTTTGTGATTTATAACATTTAATTGAAACTCCAAATCTATTCACCTCATGATATCTCTACACAGTTATGGTCGATGATAGCCCGTGACCCCCAGTCAACACATAATCCTTAACTTAAGAAGTCGAATCAGCTTTGGGGATCGACTTTGTATTTCTTACATCGATTTATGGCATATGGTTGGTTCACATGAAGAGGGACCCATGGAAGTATTATCCAGATGAACATGATGATTTTATCAGCTTCCATGGGTGGTCAACCCATAAATATGGCCAGAAAAATTTCTTCCTACTTCAGAGCCTTGACTAAGATTAATTGGGGAGCACTCCAGATTGTATCTTATATCTCCAGTTTGCCCGGATATCATGGCATATTCAAAACCTCTATTACCATAAAATTTGTTGGGATAGTGGATATGATAGATATTGTGTTCATATCAAGATGAAGATACTGGTAAAGGATAATGATTACTAATTCTGGGCATCAGCTATATATGCACCCACACATAATGAGAAGTCGGAAGGAGAAGAAGCAGTTGTACCACCATCCTATCCTATAACCTCTACGACACCACCTCATTTCAAGACATCCACCATCTCATCTACAAGACCTCCAACTAGCCATCCTACCCCCATATATTTTGTGTGTCCACTTCAGTGTATTTTGGAGAATCATCACTAGATAAGTGCCCATATACATCTACCCTAAATTGAACCTCCCCACTTGCACCCCATAACCCTCACCCACCATGTCCGACCCTTCATCATCTACCATTCCACCACCCTCATTTACTTGCCAGACATCCCTTCCAATATAACATACCCTAATGAACAACAGAAGTTTGAAGTAAAGTATACCTGTAGGGGAATGGGGTTCTCCAATTATCCTACACCTAGGGATGTACAATTCATTGATCCTATAGCCATATCCACATCCCCTACATATATTAGTACATCCTGACCACCCACGCCATCCACACCCTCTACATCTATTCCCACTCACTATACTTCCCCTAGAACCACAACACTAATTGTTTCTAGAACTACTATAATGAGCCAGTTGGTAGATACACCTAGAATTTGAATGATGCTAGAGGATATCTTTGCCATGTACAACTGATCTCACTTTTTTCCATTCTTTTGGATTTTCGGACTCTTTTATGTTCTCTTTATGGTTGTTGATGGTGTCATGATGTGTTTCATTTTTTGTATTCTATATGGAAAATTTTTTATAATAAGAATTTTTTTTTCACTTATTGTGGTGTTTTGTTTTTTGTGTCTTGACATTATATCTATATCATGTTGAGCTCCTCTCAATCCGTGGTTTTCATAAATATTATAGTTACATAATATTTACTAGATCACAATGTGCTCAAGAACTCTATATCTCACAATCAGTTTTGACAACCTTCAATTCCTTTCATGCCATATCTCATCCATGACACTGTGGATACACTTAAATTTATCAACCCACCCAGATAAACATGCACACACAAAGATAGATCCTCTAGAAATTGTAAGAGGAAAATGAGCCACTAAGGTGGTATTCCCCCATGAATAATTTATGTCCGCCCTTAAAAATATTTTATTAATAAGTAATCATTGTTGTATCCTTCTCATGTATTTTTTTATTTTTCATTTCTTGTCTTTCTTGGAAATATTCTGTATATCTTCCAAAAATTTAATAAAATTTGTTTCTTAGATTATTATTTTCCCATTTTCTTCTATTTTTCTATTAAAAAATTATTCACAAGTGTACTAATGTATGCTATCTAGTGCAAGAATTTTCTTATCTAAGAATTTGAAAGAACAATTTCATGCTATAATATAGTCATTAATCCCCAAGGCATACAATTTTCTCAAAGGAGAACTCAATTCCATTTTATATAAATTCTATCAAAAAATATGAAATTTCCAATTTTTTCACACTCTAATCCAAAACCACTCCCACAAATATTTCACTAATAGTGTAAACACTGACTCATTCTATGTGGGGCATGGGCGTTCTCAGGTTTCACTACTCTAGGAGACATTTTTCAAAGGACAATCATGATTTCATTATGAAAATCTTTATTCCCTTGTAATTATATGATATGTTATATGAAATAGTGTTAAAGACCATGTTTTATTCTTTCCTAGACTTTTTTATAATGATTATTGAGTTAGGAGGATGAATTCAAATTCAATGCTTTTAAATTATGATTAATTATCTCACTTTATAAGGTTTATTTTATTTTTTATTGCTTGTTTTGTTTTGAATCCCATTTCCTATGAGGGCTCTTGGCCTATTATTTCACTTCCTTGTCTAATAATACTTCTTAGAGATAGGCATGCGACATGTAAACATACTAGAAAATTCACTCATATCATATCTAGGTAATGGATAATTATGTCTATACATAACATGATTTAGGCACTCATTGATAGTCACATCCCTGAGGCCCATCAGATATCTATCCTTTTTTATTCTATAGTTTCCATGAATGACCTGTTAGAAAGAATCTAACTCATTAAATTTCCATTCCTTCCATGCTCCATGTACTATGCATAATGATTCCATTCAATAAGTGTAGGGGAGGCATTCAGACTGCATGGTAGGATTCTACTTCAGGATATGTACAATGCACATTCCCAAAAGCATGGATTTGATCCATATACTATTTGTTGTATTCCATTACTTTTACAAAATCAAAAAGTAATCAATCAAAAAAATTGACATGGGTTGGATCCAAATAAGGTCAAAAATAACCATTTTCTAAATATATGAATCACTCGAAGGATCATATGTTGTCAAGAGATGGATGTGAGATTTATCCAAGGCACGACATTCAATAAAATGAAATACAATGAAAAAGATAAAGGAAAATTATAAGAGAGGTGAGGGTCACTTTAGGAAAAGCTTGAAATATTATTTGATAATAAAATAATTTTCGGATTATAATGGCTCCATAATGATTTATTTCTAGTATAAGGGGAAGATGGTTAGAAAAACTCTCAAGAATTAGTTTTTAGACATGTTTGGGTCACCATATTGACCATATCTTTTTGATTTAACTCGTAGATAAATAGTTTAACATTTACCATGTCTCTTTGTATTTTTATATTATATGGTTAGAAAATATACTATAAACTACCATGATCACCCCAAAGTGGTTAATTATTGATATATATAACCTCATAAAAGTCCTTTGGTAGAAAAATATATTTTTAGGAATATTATATCAATTAATAATGTAGTTCTTGTTTTAAAAACTAAATTATGTCAATTTTCACACTATTGAGTATTTGATTTTTGAATGATGTAAAATCTTTATCACATAGAATAACACATATCGAACAAACTATATAATGTATTATTTTTATATAAATTTATTTTAATTCACAATAAGTCTCAATTTACATTTATGTGAATATTTATAACAAGGTAATTACTGCATCATCATTTTGTCATAAATAAATTTAATTTTTTAATGTCTAACAATTATGAATAAAATAAAATAATTTAGTAAATATTATTAACATTACAATTAATATTTTTAGATGAATTTATCTTCTTTATAACAATATATTACAAATATTATAGTTATTAAACATCGAATTTAACACATTAAGCTCATCATTAAATAAAATAATAATAAATGTTCTAATCTAATCCAAGTGGACCAAAAGGATAATATTTACTCATAAGGTTGTTTTTTGTATAATTAAATTATACAATAGAATTGGGACATGTGTTAGGGGAATTATAATATCATTTTCACCCTTAATTACCCTTTTTACTTTTCATCATGGCAAAAAAGTAAAAACATACTATTCACAAAAAATTATTTTCATATTATTGAACCAAATATTACTTAATGATTTCAACCATGTCTCCCGGATATTTGAAATTTGAATCATAGAAGTATAAAATTTATGTTTTATGCATATTGGTAAATAAACATAGAAGGTGGGTAATAACAGTAAGATGTTAAATAAAATTTGGTATATCTAAACATATTATAAACTGACACCAATGAAATAAATTTAACATATATAGGTATTATGTATCTATTTTTACATAAAATAAATTAAATTAAAATAACTAATTACTTAAATAATATGTCATTTTTAAATAATAACGCAGTGTATTTCACTATTCATCAAAAATTTAATGTTTTCAGAAAAATACCAAAATTTCACCCTAAAAATTTTTTGACATTCTGAATTCAAAAATGAAGTCCATATTTAAAAAATGAATTTATAAAATTTAAACAAGTTGGTATTACTATTCATAATGGCTAGTTCGATTGGTCTTGGTGTGTTAAAACTCTATATACCGTATAACGCAAGCAACTACATTATTCAATTGGAAATGTACCATGAAATATTTGGGTGTTACATTCTACCCTCCTTAAAATAATTTCATCCTTGAAATTTCTAAAATATTACTGTAGAAAACAATTTGTGTGGTTCTTCATCATAAAATACTCGGGCACCCCTGTTTCTACTTCTATCTTATAATTTCTCCAAATATCATTTACCAGACGAGTTGTCCAGTTTCTCAACACTTGTTCTATGGTATCTAGTATTCCGATAATCTCTTCATGATAAGACAAATCAGGTTCCAGTTTGAATTTTTCATATGTGAGTACATGTGTTGGTTCATTCATGTATTTTCTCAATAGTGATATGTGGAACACTTCTCGATCTTTGGAGATACATAAATGTATTTCGAAATGAGAATCCACATCACCAATTTGTTATAGAATCTCAAAAGATCTGATGTTCTTGGGACTAAATTTACCATTCCTACCGAAACGTATAACATCCTTCCATGGAGATTCCTTTAAGAAAACATGGCCTCCTACTTGAAATTATGAATCATTCCTTTAGTTATCGATATAGATCTTTTGCCGAAATTATTCTACTTTGATGTGGGTTTGGATAATATTAACCATTTCAATTGTTTCCTCAATAAGTTTTGGGCCTCTGAGTTTTCTTTTACCAACATCATCCCAACAAGATGTTGTGTGAAATATCATTCCATATAACTCTTAGATTGTGCCATATTATTTTTTTAATGAAAACTATTGTTATATGAAAATTCTTCCATAGGTAAATAATAATCCCACATACCTAGAAATTATATTGAGCAAGATCTCAACATGTCTTTTATGTTTTTAATAGTCCGTTTAGATTGTCCATCGGTTTGAAGGGGGTAGGGAGTGCTCGATCGATGATCAGTATGCAAGGCCTTATGAATAATTTTCCCGAATCTTGATGTAAAACAGGGATAGTGACCAGAATCAATCGATTGGGGCACACCATGGATTCTCACAACTTCATATATATATAGTCTTTCAAAACATTCAAGTGGTAAATCATCTCTTATAGAAAGAAAATGTGCAGACTTTGTCTGACGATAAAAAATGACCCATAATGCATTATTCCTTCTTAGAGTCTTTGGTAGCTGCATGAAAAAGTCCATCGTATTATCATTCGTTTACCTATCAGGTATGGGAAAAGGTTTCATAACTCATCATGGATGTTTACTTCCAACATTCACATGTTGAAAAACCATACACCTTGCCACAAAATCATCAATCTCCCTCTTCATGTTTTCCCACCAAAAATGTTCCACCAAATCTCGATACATCATGGTGCTACTAGGGTGTATAGTGAAATTAAAGCTATGAGCATCATCTGACAATTATCTTTTTAGATCAGGTATATCGGAAACATAATGTCTCTTAACAAATTTCAAAATTTCATCTTCATATATAAATTCACTCAATCACCCACCATTTATAGCTTTAATGTTTTTCTAAAACATCTCATCAATATTCTAATAAAATTTTATCATTTCTAATAATGATTGTTTGGCGACCATTTGAAAAAGTATTAATGATTCACCTTTTATGGTTATTCCCATATGCATCATTAATATATCCATGAAAATAGGATCAATTTAAACTTTAATATTATTCAAAACTCCATTATACTTTTTCTACAATCATCCTCTACCTTATATTCCTTCCCCGAGTGGTAGTGTATTGTGCATTCATAATCATTGAGTTGTCTAAGCCTTCTCCATTGCCTTCTGTTGAGTTCTTTTTGTGAGAAAATGTACCACAAAATCTTTTGATAAGTATAAATCTCACATTTTTCAACATAGAGATAGTGTCTCCATATCTTCATAACAATGATTACAGTTACTAACTCAATATAATAAGTGGGATACTTTTTCTAATTAATTTTCAACAGTCGTGATGCATTGTAAATAAATCTACCCTTCTGTATAATGATGCTACAATGTATTTTCATTGATGCATCACAATAAATAATAATCCAAGAAATCCCCATTGGTAGAGTCAATATAATAGAATCAAAAATTCATCTCATTAGTTTATAAATACATTCATTACACTCTTTTGTCCAAAAAATTAACCCCTTTACATTTGATCTTTGTTAATGGTTTAGCCAACCTAGAAAAATTATGAATGAAACATCGATAATGACCTTCTAAAACAATAAATCTTTGTACCTCAGTTATAGTCATTGGTGTAGGTCATTCATGGACTACCTTGGTCTTTGAAAGATCAACATATATTCTATCCTTAGAGACAATATTGTCATGAGAATAAATCTCTTGAATCCAGAATTCACATTTACTAAACATCCCATACAATTAATTCCTTCTGAGGGGTTTCAGAATAGTGTGCAAATTATTTTGATTATATTCATATATTTTTGATTATTCCAAGATATCATCTATAAATACCACCAAATAGCCTTTAAGATATTCGTTGAAAACTCTATTCATTAGATCCATGAATACATATGGTGGATTAGTCAATCCAAAAGGCATTACTATAAACTTGTAATTCCATAACTATATTGAAATATTGTTTTCAGAATGACTTCCTACATCACAGACAAATGATTCTATCCAGATCGAAGGTCAATCATTAAAAAATATTGATCTCCATGAAGTAGGTTGAATAAATCATCAATGTGAGGTAGGGGATAATTTTTCATTATTGTTTTATCATTGATCACCCTGTAGTGAATACACAACCTCATAGATCCATCTTTTTTCAAAACAAAAATTATAAGGGCTACCCATGGAGAAACACTAGGGCCAATAAATCCCTTATTACTCAATTCCTCTAGTTGTTTATTTACTTAAAATTATTCCACAGTGTCCATATTATATGGGGTCTTTGATATGGGCATTGAACTAGGAATTAAATCAATAGAAAACTCATTTTACCGTTTTAGTGGATGTCCAGTTAAATCCTCAAGAAACTAATCAATATATTCATGAAAAATAAGTACATAATCTATTGGAACATTATTTTACTCACCCATAATTATTTCATAATATTTCTCCCCAATAATTGAATTTATTAGAGCTACTATGGGTAAATCTAGATAAGAATAAAGTGGTGAATTTTCCTCTCTAATGATAATGTACTCCAAATAATCATCGATAATTGTAACCACCAACTTTTGAAAATAAATATTCTCATTATGGTCAAAAATACAATAAATTCCCACGAATATATCTAATTCAATCATGGTCATGAAGATAAGATCAGTTGATAAAGAACATTTTTATTTTCTAATGGGAATTGATTCACAAAACATTGTTGCGATGATACTTCCTTCAGGTGTTTTGACTGACTGGTCCCATGTTATGTCAAACTAAAAATATCTTATTTACTTTGAAAATTAAAAAGATATAAAACAATGTGATGATACCTAATCAAATAAGTCATTGGATAAACTTAGAGAAATCATTAAATTACCTACCACCGCGTCTTTTATATCTTCAAAATCAGTAGTAGTTATCACATAATCTTGTTCTTTCTCCCTTGAACTTTTCTGAGGTATGTTACCCAGGGACATTGTAAATTCATTTTCATAATGCCCCTTTTATCAAAAATTATAGCATTCAATATTTACATCCTCTTTTGTTCCTTTGCAATCATAATCATTGTGGACTTTTTCACCACACTTGTATCAGACTCGCATTCCCTTCATGAAAGTACTAGGGTGTTTTTCCAACATTTACCATAGGTTGTATATTCATCATTTCCCTTATTCACCTTAATTCCATTTCAATATTGTTTATCATATAACATTTTCTCTTTCATTGATTTAAACTTGTAAGACTTAGAGAATTATTTTTCCGTCTTGATAGCGCATGAGACAATATCTTTATATTATGATATGGATTGGGAGACTAATTATCAATGAATAAATGGTTTTAAACCATCAAAAAATCGATCAATATTACTACATAGGTTATTTTTATAATCTTCTACATGCCTTTGTAACCTTATAATGTTATCCTCATACATTGTGACATTGTCATCAACCATATTCCATAGACTCAGAAATTGTCATTCCATATCTGCTCGATGGTCACGAGGAAAGTATTTTTCTATGAAAATATCTTTAAACACCCTCCATTACATTTTTGGCTTCTTAGTCTTCCTTTGTGTTTTGGATTAATGACCACCATTGATCTGCATCTCCTGAGAGGCGATAAACTTCCATGACAACTTTTTTACTCTTGCTATGCCCCAAATCATGAAATATTTTTTTATGGAACTTATCCACTTCTCTGATTCCAATGGATTTGTAATCCCATTTAATTTTGGTGGTTTTTTCCGTATGAATATGAATAAAATTGATCCACCAAATTTTGGATCATGGTGCTCGATATGGGAATGTTTATTATTCAAAACCTGAGTAAGTTTTCCTTGTATGGTGATCATCTAATTAGTAGCATTTGAATCACCAGATCCACAATAATTATCATGAGTAAAAGAGAAGTCCCTACATAGATTATGTATGTTGATACGGTTCCTATTCCATCCACATGGCACCATTTCTAAATAATGGCATACATTATTTTAGTTTCTAAATTCTAATACATAATTAAAAACATGTAAAACAATTAACATAAACGGAAAAATTTATGGATATAATCCATAATAAAAAAAATCTTTGAAGATGTATATACTCATAAATACTTCATAATGGTATGTATTGAAAATTTGAATTATCCTAAGAAAATCCCCGAGAGTTTTGTCACCAATTGTTTAGGAAGGCCCGTTGTCGTGTACTAGGATACCCTTGGTCAATACTGAAACTCCATGTAGGAGTTTTCACTACTAGGTACATCCATGCACGAGTTGCCTCTACCTACTCATATCTAGATAGGGATTTATTTCTTGGAAAATACATAAAATCTATACAATAGCAAAATTCTAGAATGTTCTTATGTACCAATCCTCAAAGAATATCTTAAGGAAATGTGTCGTAATCAACGTTTTTCTAAATATTGTTTCAATAGTTTTTATTAATCTTTCTAATATTCCAATTATAACTCCTCGACCATAGTTACCCTGATTCGGTGCATTATTACATAACATTGGCATGATCACAAGGGATCAAATCCAGAAATACTGATAAGTTTAGTAGACTAGAAGTACAAGATACATTCAAAAGTTTTACATTACATTATAGAATGAAAAACAACAAAAACATTTTCTCTATTGAAAAAATTCATATCCCTTAGACTATCCCTACAATTCAGTCATAATATACTTTTTTTGGATCCTAGGAAAAATAAAACATAGAAAGGGGTGAGTTCAGATGCTCAGTTAGGACAATAATATGACGGAAATATTCATAAATAAGCATAAACATTTAAGGCAATGTATAACACTAGAATACAATCCATTTAAAGATAATCTTTTGAATAATATGGAAAATATAAATCAAATAATTATATTTAATTTTTCACATGGATATTATACTAGTTGAATAATCCCATGAAATATCAATATCCAATTTCATAATGATGGAATGCCTAACGTGAGACTTCATTACCCCATAGTCAAGGCCTTGTGCAAAGAATACAGAAAAGATTTTGTAAATGCCTTATGCTAAGACACTAGTTTATATCATCATACCTCCCGATGCATCCAGGAGAAATAGTGGTCTCCAACCGTCACTTACTAAGTCCAATTCATTCCACATATGAAAAGGTTTAAAAGTAACATAAACATTAGTATTAATACTAGCATACGAAATGTCAACACATTATCCATAAACCGTGAATGGTATAAATATAACACATCTATAGTCAAACATATTACAAAAAAAATTAATACAATATGGAATATTTTTATCATAATAAATCGTTTTCAAACATGTTTAAAATCCATCAATGGTTGTTGAAAAAGATGAAATGAAAACTATTTGACTGAAATACATCTTTCTATATTGAAATTATTTAAAATTCACCGTAATATAATAGAAGATTTATTTTGAAATTATTCTTATAATCTTTAAATGGAAGCTTATAAGGTGTTATAACAGTATAAAATTGCCTTACTCGCCGTATAATTTCAAAAAACATTCAATAATTAATTTTGTCTACAAGGTCATAAAGTACCTTGTTTTGAAAACGAATGAAAGATTCAATTATATCAATTTTTTAAAAAGAATAACTGATATAAATTATTTTAACCCATATTCTAGGAAATAGTAAAAATATTTTGAAATACATTTTTAATAAACACAAATGTAGATGATAAAGAGGTCCCAGTTGATACTCACGTATAAACAACCTCAGATAATGATGAAATTGTAGAAATAACCCTTACCTTTTACTTTTCCTTTGTCAAAGGCACTTTAACCTCTTGTATAATATTAAAATATTTTTTATTAAATTATTCAAGAATAATATACATAAATATGATATCATATATGATCTTCCAATATTCCTTTGTTTATAATATTTTAGTAGTATCATCCTTTCAGGTGATAACCGATCCATTTTACCTTATACACTTGGTTACGTATTCCATATTTGTTACGGATAGGATGTATATGATTCATATCTAGAATGATATTAAGTTATTTAACAATATTTTTAATAATAAAATGAATATTATTCTTGAACGATTACGATGGGGAATGAATCTCATTGCATTTTTGGAGATGGTAATCTGTACGTATGCATGAGGGACAATATCCATATATTGATGGTGAAATCGCATGTAAATGGATGGTATATCATATATAAAGAATCATTAAAATTTTATTTTTATTATTTACATTAGTTAAAATCATTATTATACCCATCCAAATAATTAATTGTCTGAATAATAAAGTACACCACAACGTGGAGGCGGTAAACCTTACATACACACGTATCGTGACTTTTCCATTAATTGTATGGATAGAATTACGAATATGGTCGTACAATATTTATAATAATTTCACACTATGTATGAGGCCCATGATTTATTATTTTGTTATGGAAACCACAAATAAAAAACAAGTTGAAGAAGAAAAATACTTGAAAGAGGGTGGTGATATTATTACCCCTTTTTCAGGTGTTTCCTTTTGAGTTGATCAAAATGAATTCATAGGCTCGACTACTAATCAATTTACAGACTCTAGGTTGATGTGAGGGAAGTTGGATGGATATTTTTCAGGGTTTGGGTGAGCCAAATTTCATTAGAGATGAGATTTTGAGGGAAAGGGGATTTGACCTTTTCAGGTGTTTCCTTTTGAGTTGAAAACATCTCAACCAATATGTTGTAGATTGGTTTATGATACCATATTACCCTTATATTTTATATTTATGTCTTAGTTAAATAGTTTTACATTTACAAGGCCTCTTTGAATTTTTATATTATATGGTTAATAAACATAATATAAACATAAAATAGAACCCCAAAGTGGTTCATTATTAATATACATAACCTTATATATGTCATTTATCTGATCCTTATATTTTTAGTAATAATATATCAATTAATAATATAGTATTTATTTTATGAACTCCATTATGTCAATTTCAACACTATTTAGTATTTGATTTTTTTGAAATCCATAAAAACATTATTACTTAAAATAATATTTATTTTATCAATGATAAAATTCCATTTTAACCAATAAATATGTTTAATTAATCAGATTCCACAATTTACATTTATTTTAATATTTATAATACATATTATTTTAATCATTCAATAATAAGGTAATTATCACATAAACATTGTGTCATAAATAATTTTAATTATTTAATGTCTATAAATTATAAATAAAATAACATTATGTATGAAAAATTTTTAGATTTAAAATGAATATTTATAGTCTAATTTATCTTATGTTTAACAATATATTAAAAATGATTTATTTATTTAAGATTGAATTTAAAACTTTAAACTCTTCTTTAAATAAAATAATAATACATTTTATAATCTAATCCAAGTGGACTGAAAGAATAATATTTTCTTCCTAAGGTTGTTTTTTGTCGATTTACACTTTTCAAATAGAACTAGGATAGTTGTTAGGGAAATTATAATATCTTTTTTACGCTTAATTACCCTATTTACTTTTAACGGTGGTTAAAAATTAAAAATTTACATTTAACAAAAACTATTTTCATATTATTGAACCTCATTTTATAGAGTGATGTCAACCATGTCTCTCAAATTTTTGAAATTAAACTCACAGAAGTGGTAAAATTAGTTTTTATGCAAATTTTTAATTGCTCCTAGAAGGTAGTTATAAACAGTAAAAAGGTCAATTAAATATTATATATCAATACATATTATAAAATGACTCCTATGAATTACATTGAACATATATTGGTATTATGAATCAATTTTGGCCTAAAAAATTAAAAACTTAGTTATTACTTAATGAGAAAGTTGGTTTTAAATAATAACGCAATGTTTTTCACTAATCATCAAAAAATTGATAGTTTTCAGAAAATTAAAAAAAAAATACCATAAGATAATTTGAATATTTTCAATTGATAAATTAATTCCATATTGAAAAATAAATTTAAAAAATTTAACAAAATTTGGTATTACATTTAATAACATCTAGTTCGATTGATTGTGGTGTGTTAATACTCCATGTTGTGTATTACACAAGCTATGACATTATTCAAAGAGAAACATACCACAGAAGCTTGTGGTGTTTCAATTTATGTACTCAAATACATAGTATATACCCTTGTGTATGATTAGATCCACACACACTAGATAATCATAGTGTTATACCACCACCCGCCTATAGGAATGGTACTACATTTTTCTTTTATAGTTATAAAGTCAAATATAGATGTGTTAACCAGACAAGTTAAGGCTCAATATCTATGTTTGAATATACAAATCATGTGTTGGTTGTGATATAATTTTCTCTCCTTTATGTATTTCCCAACCAATGCTTCTTACTACATGATTACCCACTCTCAACACATCATGTGGAAATACACTTGATATGTGCTACACCATTATCATAATTATATATTGTAATCAAATCTGGATTCACCACCTATAAGAAGGATAGATACCAAATTATATCCAGGTGGGATAAAATATTATGCACATAGACCTCCTCCAAATACATTACCCGTGAAGTCTCATAACTTTCATGTGTATAATAAAATCATAGACAAACTATAAATAAAGAAACATAATTCATCATTACACTTATCCTAGTACAAGATACAAGTAATCCTTAGTATTTTACCCCACAGGGTCCATAGGATGAAATTATTGAAGAAATGTGAATAAATGAATTTATATGAAAGCCCCACATTCTGTTGTTTGTTTACAATAATGATCTAATATTCATTAATTATCCCATAAAACAACAGGTCTAATATATCACCATCATGACAATGGGATTATCAATGTGATAAAATATTGTGGATGTAGACTCTATTATAAAATCAGTAACCTATGGTGAACCCTTGTATGCCTAGACTAATGGGTATTATAGTTAGAATATGATTTTAATATTAGACATGGTTGACCAGACTCATAGAATCCATGTATTCATTTACATGAACAATTTTAGTACAAAACATCACATACGATGACCGATCTGAGAAATTTGTGAAATTTGGCTCACTAGGTAAACTAAAAGTAGGGTATACTCACCCATACCCTCATTTCACACATCTAGATGTCACATATATTTAATATATAAATACATAACAATCAATAAACACATAATAAAATTTTATCATATTTATAATTATAATAATTTATGTTGCAAAAGAAAAATAACACTATCCTCTTATAGAAAATTTATCCCATTAAAATAGTGATCTCACGTATAAGATTGAATCTATCATAGACTACCAACTCTCTCATAGAGAACAATCTCACAAAGAGTAAAATTACAATTGTAACATATCAAGATAATATGATTGGGTTAGTAAAGCTCAGTTCCACTATGAATTTATAAAGTAAAATAGTAAATTTGATATTAATGAATCATTAAATGAACGAGACCTATATAATAATTATAATAACAATCCAAATATTTAGTCATTTCATTGAATATGATTATCATGTAATCCATACATTCCAAGAATTATTAATCAATTCTTAATCTCTTGTCATCATAGTCGTTGAGTAAAAACCAACAAACAATAAATAAATATCCCAATGAATCATTTACTAAAAAATAAACCAAAATATAAAACATAAATCCTTGAACAAAATTATAAACCCTTATAACATTGTTTTTTCACTTATGTTGTTCACTTAATCCCATGGAAATAATCTATCCTAAGAACTAACAACATCTTGTCTCATTTAATATCAATCTTAAATTTTAACAAAATAGAAATATAATTCTCTCATACCACTTCATATTAACCCTAATATAATTCATCTTTAATATCCCAGAACAATGTCATTTTGATCCACAATTATGAATCCTAAAAAAATTACGCTATACGATACTAGTGATGGTTGACACAAAAAATGTTCTGATATATAAACATTTGTAATGACTACTATCAACAAACAAAAAAAATTCAAGATTTAGTTATCCTAATTGAATACATTAATAATAAAGACAACAATACTATATATCATCTAATATTAAATATAAATAAATAAAATTTCATAAAAATGTTAAGTACATGACATAAAAGGTTTAAAATATAAATAAGACTTCTCATTGATAGATCATATAAAAATACTTTCCAAAGAAAATAAAAATAAAGAGGCCTCTAATGAACTAGTCTAGAGACATTGACTTGTACCATATCTCAACTAAAATAATGATATACCTACTCTGACCTCTATAGATTTTGTTACCGTTCCATTAACATGTTCATGAAACGTTAAGGTTTCTATGGTACATGGGTGCTTGAGTGGGGTGTGAGCAGAACATAGTAGGCCACAACCAACAATGTCCCAAACAGACAATGATTTCATATATTAATGGAAAAAATGATGTTATAATATTTAAATTATAGAACCTTACAACATGTTTAGTGCATATAGTATATCATGTGTGATAATACCTACTTCATATAGCGTAGTAGTTTTATGAAATTCCCATAAAATGAAAAATCCTTAATGAGGAAAGAGGCAATACTATTCTTGTCATAATAATGGTGAAATTAAAACCACTATATATAACTTGGTGGATAAATAACACTATCGTTAGACATATATGGGATATAAAAAACACTAAAATAAGAACACATGAAAAAATAAATCATAAATTGAATATAGAATCACTAATCTTGTGTAGTTTATACACTAGATATTAACATAATTTGTGGATAATATACCCTGATTCACATTTCTTGTTTATGACCACCCACAATGACAACACTAATGAGTGGATATTGCATCATAAGAATCAAAACCTCATATAGAAAATACACCCCAAAAAATGATATCTAAGTTGAATAATAATTACCATAAATACACCTCATGGGGGACAATGTACAATCAATGTTACTTTAAAAAATTTCTTTTTACCAAAAATATCAATTTCTTATATAGATGATTCAAAACTATTTTGAGTCTCGATGTGGATGATCCACCACCTTGACTACTTCCATAAGTTGATAATATTTAATAATATATAAAATATTTGTGATATACCACAACTGGTTATCTCTAGTTGGATTATGTACCAACACATAACAAAACTCCATTAAATGAATTATTTTTCATTTAGAATAAATATATAGAATATATAATTTTAAAACACTTCATTGGTTATGCTCTTCATCCAACATAATTCGAAGTACCTAACTAATGTATTATATTCTTTTCTTCTATATCTTTATATGTCAATTTTTTTATTTTGAAAAACACTACAACATTGAACAAGTCTCCAAGGGTCATGTATTAACCATATTCATAGATCCTAAGACCAATTTAATATTCATGAACTCTAAATCTCATATAAAACGTTATTTATGAGTAAATATGCTCAAAATAGTTATTATATAACCCTAAAAAATTCTTCTGAACTATTAATATAATATAAAAGATAAAATTATAATGAATCACCTAAATTACAACACAATTAAGATCACTATGAAATACACCTTGTAGACTACTAAAGACGTACATGAAGTGTACCCTCTAAGAAGTATAATCGAGAGGTTCATAAAGTATGCTCACACAAATTATAGTTCTATTGTAAGTAAACATAATTTTCATATGAATCCAAACTACCCTCAAGTGGTAACACATGAGGTTTTGGTAAGACACAATGTATAGATGACACATAGTGTGTTGTTAAAACATAGAGTGTGGGTAACACATAGAGTTCCATTGAAGACTATAGGACCCAGAACGTAGTAGGATAAGGGAGTACCAACTTAGTCTTCGTAAGGAAAAATTTATAGATAAGGAACATAGTCTAGGTAATACATGTAGTTTAGTCAACCACATAACTTCTAGGATAATCCACTCAAAGGATTCCATCCTCAATATGTATATTCCACTAGCACCAGCTCCATGATCCAATATTCCTTATTCCAACTTACAAGGAAACTCAAATAGAGTATCTCAAAAAGACCACCTCTTCATAAGCATCCCAACATCGTAAAAGTTTCATAAAATAGACACATGGTTTAGGAGCTATTGATGCTTAAGTAAAAATGGGCCGGTTGGGCCAGGGTCATGTCCCACCCACTGGGTGCGACCTGTCTTGCTAGGTCCACCTAGCCTGCAGGGTCCAACCTACCCCGGTGGGGGTCGACCCTGCCTCATTTGGGCTTAGCCCCACCCACTGGCGGCTCAGCCCATCAGCTCCAGCTCAGCATGTTCAGTGTGGAAGACTTCCAGATTCAATATTGTTGGCTACCACTTTAAAAATGTCCAACCGCCTCATGAACCATCATCTAGTGGTTTCTAAAATGTCTCACCGCGGTCCTACACTAGGTGATGCGGATTCATTTCATGTTTGGCCAAAATTTCCATCGAATATCTTGACAGTGGCCATGTTTACACCTACAACCATCGAACTTTAGGATCATCCACTATGAGCCTTTGATCTGACAATGGTTAATTTCAGGGTATCTACACCGCTAAGTGCCTCTAGTAGCCCTCCTTGCTCGGGACGAAGATCTCACATCGGTGCTCCGTTTTTTCAAAATCGGTACAACAACATGATAAATGAATCACGTTCTTCGCTGCCTTGGTATTCATTTCTTATCTCTATCTCTTTGAGGGTCCGACCATGTTCATAACATCCCAGAAATTCATGCCACAACTGTGGGGTTCCATAAATGGAAAATTCCAAATGGGCATAGGATAGTCACAAAGAATGCCGAATGAATGAAAATAGGTCTTATTAATTTCTTCCATCATGAATCTCATTTGAAAAAGTGAGTGAAACATTAATCACTTTTATTAATCTCCCATCAATCCCATAGTAATGAATACCCATCCAACATGAATGATAGAAAATAAAATCAATTTAAAATGTGTTGGTCGACATTTGTTGTTGAAAATAAGAATGGGGAAATAAATGATGAAAATAATAAACCCCCTACCTAGAAAGAGCATCAGTAATACGTGATAAAAAAATTTATATAGTGATACATCCATGAATGTCAGGTATCCATCATTTTTCATCTTTGACATTCATCATCACTTGTGAGAGCACTTCCTCAGGTTCGCCAGAAAATCTTTAGTGTTATAAATTATAACGCTAGACCCTACTTTTTATTAATGGAGGAAACACATTAATGAGTTTCAGTATAATATTTTCACTTCAAAACAACTTTTCCACACTGTTACATTTATTAGAGGAAATAACTTCTTTTATCACTACATCGGAACATTTCATTGCAGTCCTGAAGCACTAAGAAAAAATTAAAATATAATCTATTTATTTTTATTTTTATTATTCATTAAATGGTATAAAAAATAATTTCTACAATCTACCCATGTTGGTCGATGTTAGATCCTACCTATGAAAAACCTACTACACTAATCACAACAGTGCCCTCAGATTTAGAATCTGAGCAGTCTTTTAAATGTCACTAAACCTGAGAACACACAATTGTTTTTAATAAACATATAAATACTACAAACAATTATTCTGGAAACCCTTGGCCTTGGAATCACATACATTCAGAAAACCTAGTCACCAAACAATCCCATATCATTTTCAAAATATTTACAGAGAAAATCATGGACATTAAAAGATAGATCGTTGTGATAAAAATTGTAGGAACGATTTGAAATTTTTAATCAAACAATTTTTATAATTTTTCAATTTTATATAATATCCCATTTGCACATTCTTTCACACAAAAAATGGAATTCCTACATTATATATATATATTGTTGAGTTTTGAGTCATCATATCACTAATAAATCACTTAGTGACAATATATGATGGAGGTACGTCCAACAATGATATATCTAAATATTATTATCAATTGAAGGTGGAAGTTACAACAATTATCTGTCCCATATAAAAATGAACTCATATTAATAGACATATGCTTAGATACTAATTAAAACATATATTTGATTATAATAAATGTAAATAGGAGTCTTAAAAATAGTTTTTATCCAACCATAAAAAATACAAGTATTATATCACATCAATTTGAAGCATTCCAAATTTCTTTCACAATCTATTTCAAAATTTCAATCACAATAAATTTAAAATTAAAATAATATGATAAAATTTTCATCTTTCAATCCAAAGTGTTCTATATTATTATATAAAAATATAATCCACCAATGTATATTATTTTTTCGCAAATGATGTTACATAATTCCATTGATCCATCTCTTACTTCTTATCCATATCTAAATGAATGATCATCTAATCACTACAAATCCTAACCAATATAACCATTCCTATAGAATTATATATTCATATAGGAGAAACATATCAAAAGGATAAATGAATAGTATGATAGATTTGACCTTAACTTTTGTTTTAATTAATAAATACTAAAATAATAATTTCTAATAAAGTCTAAACATTGACAATTTCTATAAATCAACAAATATATTCTTAAATGTTGAGAAAACGTTTGATGTAGTGTATGAGGTTCTAAAATATAGATATTATGTAATATTCAGTGGACCTTTAGGATTAATGAAATTAATTGACAATTTACATCATAAATCAATCGAGGATCACATACACTGAATGACCATCACATTAGTTACATTTATTGAAAAATCGTCTTATGATGTAAATTAAGTTTATCGAAAAAATGAATTTTATACCATAAAATAGAAAAAAATTCCTATGAATATTCTAAAGATGTCTACAAGGAACACATTACATCTTCAAAATAATTTTTATGAAATACATTTCTCGTATAAAATTTTTAAACTTTGAGACTCTAGACTATTTCCAACCGCACAACTCTAATAATATACACATAAATTTTAATAACAAAGGTAAAAAAGGAATACCTTTAACATAGGGGGTCAAATAAATCTTATTACCCCTTGAAAAACTCTTATTAGATCATTATTTCTTTATCAAACACGAGCCTTCCATATGTTAGATGCAAGAGCTACCTCGTGACACAGTATAAGAACCTTCATAAATGATCCAAGTTGGAAATATGTATCAGCACATCTATGTATAACTATTTGAAATAATTTAACCAACTAATTGTTACATAATTATTTTTATAATACATTATAATAACTAGTACATTTTTTTATATGTGAAATAGATTAAAGGATATAGTATGATATAAAAAATTGATATATATATAGTTTAATATATTTTAATTGAGTAATACATCACTCACCCCACGAGCTCTCTATCCTTCATCCAATTACCAGAACCACTATGACCACCAACTATTTAATTTACCCCCGCTAACCATTAGTAAAATAAGTAAAAGAATAATTTTGAAAAATTTATAATGAAATATAAAATAATAAAAAATTTCAACTAACTAATATATGAAATTAAATAATCACCATAAAAATTCGAAACATTATATTATAGACATGAGAAATGATATTATTTGGAATACAAAATTAAAGCACACAAAATAATGAAATAAAATAAAGGATCTATTTATTCAATTTTTTTAAATGTAATTTAAATATATGTTTCACAATTTTATCAAATCCTATTAAATTACATTAGTCATTTGTTAATATTTTTTCTTATCATTTTCTGGAATGAAATAATTGGGAAAAATATTTTGTCATATTATATAGAAATTATTTAATAACCATTCTAAAATCATTTTCATAGCCATTATAAAATCACAAATTTCACATAACCATTCAAATAAATAATAATGAACATATAAATAAGATATTTTAATTTAGTAATTTATAAAATATAAATAGTACCTCATGTTGATAATTTAAAAACTATAGAACATAACATAAAAAATATCTTCAAAAATAATTACTACGAGGAAAGTTGCAATGTTTTCTAATGTTCATGGGAACCCGAGAACATGTTTTTAGCTCATGATCTAATAGGTTAATATTCATTCTATGTAATTACATCTTGGGGAATGTAATTTTTTCCAAGCAATGTAGTCATATCTTCCCATGAAACCACAAACAACCATCCACTATAGATTACAATACTTGTCCAACCAGTGAAAAATCTCCCCTTCATGACATTATATCCTTCACCGATATAGTCTTTAGTTTAAAAAATTTTGAATTAAAAAAATAGTACAAAATATGGTCTCCAAGAAACATTGATACATGATTTCCCCTGTACTTTTTCAATTTTTTAAGATAATTTATTTCATATGAAAATCTAATATCGAGATCTATTACTAGTAAATATTATTTTTCAATCAACTCATTTATTATAAATTCATTTTCTAAAAAAAGTCACTATATAACATTATATAATCTATAAGGCATAAAATTTAACTGTGAAAAATACTATGGAATAGAAATTAATAATTTTTAAAAAAATAAATAGAATATGATAATAATTGTAAAAAATACCCATTGGGCCATTAATGATTATTTTGAAAATAAATATCTAAACTTATCTGAACGTTAAGATTAGTATCAAAATATATTAAAAAGAACCGATGTATTAATATAATTGTATATATTATCACAGACAAGAAAAACATGAACACACACATGAATATATATATACATACATATGTATTCTCTTATCGTAAAAATTTATGCACCCTCATTTGAATTAGTACACAGACGTAGATATAGATATATATGTTACAATTTTTAGTTTTATCATTTTCAATGATGATAATTTCATATTAAAAACATAACATTTTTTGGAACAAAAACTAAGCCTTTAAGAAATTGTTTAGAATTCATGTTATGACATAGAATGCTAACAAAAATGTAACATCCAAAGGAGAACTAATTTTGAAATTTAAATCATATTTTTTTTAATTATTATTCAATCATAGTTTCCAAAATCTCATATTATAAAACATATATTTTGAGATAATAAATGAATAATATTTTTTCCCAAACATATATTTATGTGAAAACAATGCAATTTAATTGAAAATATATCGATTAATTATTTCAGTTCTTAAAAAATACTTCAACACATTTATCACATTCTGATGACATAAAATAAAGTGATTAAAATGAAATAAATAATGATTCTAGAATATAATTACCCCAAAAAATGGTAAAAAAAACCTCATGTAAAATGTAACACTTCACTTTTAGTGGACAATTCATGATTAATGATAAAATGAGCCCTCATGAACACAAGAAACATACACAAAAAATCAAATCAACCCACACACACTGGTGTTTGGTCATAAATAATTTATTATAAGTGGTAGAATAAAGTTAACTATATAGTTATTGTTGATGTTGGATAATGGGAATGAACAGTACACAAACCAGCAACCACATGAAATCGCTTAATTAATATCCCATAATCGAAAGAGGAGATGATTATTTTTCACAAAGAAGAGATGTTTTAATATAGGGGTCTAAAAGAATAGGTAGAGGGAGTGTATACATCTAGATAACATTCAAAAAAAATATATTTCATGTTATATAAATATTTATTTGAAATATTTTATAAATTTCTATTCACCATAAGAAAAACATGTATTTTTTCAATCAAAAATCTAAATATATTAACTCTTACAATTTTTTTAATGAATAATTTATTTAAAAATTTTATTTTAAAAATACATCATTATATGTTTATAAGAAGGGTATATTTTTTAAAAAAGATATTCATTTTAAAAATACATTTCATTATTCGTTCATGAATTTATAATAAAAATTTATTAGAAGATGATTAGTGGAAAGTATTTATTTTTTCTCGAAGTTTTTCTCTCAGATTCCGCACCACATTAAATTTTTTATTTGCAAGAAAATTCAAATGTGTTAATTTATGGAAGATAAAACTCCCAATGGTTATGTTTATATAGGGTCCCATATTACAAAGAAAAGAAACTTTTAGGGAATTTAGTCCATAATGCTTAAGAACAGTCATTGGTTTGGAGGATGGGAGTTTTGGATCATCAGACCCTTTTGGGGTAAAAAATTTCATACTCATGGAGTCACATATAGATCTAAGAAATATTCATGAATCCTTCATTAATTCCCAATTATTATATTCATTGACACAAGATTAGAAATAAATTATTACAATCTATGGAATTTATAATTATTGTTGTGTATCTGATGTTCATAATCAATGGATATATCTCTATGTATCTAACATTATGAATTAAAGTTATCCAATAATAAAATACTTCTAGATCCTTTGATATATTTTACGATGATTCTGGTTTGTAGGCCACACAATGGGGCACTCTTGAGCTTTCTGTCATCCAGGTAAATGAAGGTCACTCTCTCGTTTATCACCACCATGAGAGATGGGAATTATTTTTATATTAGGATCAAACACATAAGTGGGCTTCCTACGTATCCTTGTGGAATGGAATAAAAAACAATGGAGTTCGGTGCCACATAATATAGAAGGTCATGACATTTATAATCAACTGATAAGAACCCAATTGTATAGTATAACATTATGTGGAAAGGAAATCTAGTCAGATGGTTCCTTGTCAATGATTTGTGTAGGAATTATGCTGATGCTTCCCGAGAAAACTATATAGATCAAATATTCGAAGATAAAGTAGACCATGTAGGGGATATGGCCTTCAAAAATAAGGTTGATTTAATATTTTGGGCATTAACCTCAAGGATGATTTCTATGTATTGTATTTTTATTAGAATCATAATCCACATAGTTCAGTATATCTCATAAGAGTGTATGGTCATTTGAGAGAAATAAATTAGGGCTTACTCGTAATCTGGATGCCCAAATAAAGGTGCCAATACTGATGTATCTACTCATGATGGTATTGTACTTTAAATAGGGTCATACTCTAAATGTTTATGACCAGATTAAATGAAATATTTTTAGGGTTTATTTATATATATGATATCAATTGATCTCATACCCTATGTGGGTTTCTTATGTATCCTAGTTAATTGGAATTCAAGTTCTCGTAGTTCAATTTTGAGGACCTACACCTACGGAGGCCCTACAATTTTATCACATAGTGGAGTATATCCCATTGATATGGTAATATAGGGTATTATTATTAATGATGATTTCCCATTATTGGAGTCATGTGGATGTTGTGATCATTTTTTACCTCTTTACCTACGTGATTCATGCTCAGTGTGAGAAAAAAGAGGAATCAGAGGATCCGAGGACCATATAAGCTTTAATGTCTGCTGATGGATGAGTTCTAGAGAAGATTGGGGATTTCTTCTATGGAGGATCACAATTTGAGGTTTGGTTGGGGCTCAATTATAAATAAGATTTCCATTCCACTCAGCATGCCATAGGAGTCTGGTGATGAGGTTTGAGGAGTTTTTTTAGGATTTTATCAACTCAATTTATGTGAAAAATCAAATATGATATTCCCAACATGTGACATAATAACATAATAATGAGGAGTAAATCAACTCAAGGAGTTTCATGGAGTAAGTACGATTATCTCAAATCATGTTATTCTAAGCGTGGATATTGGAATGCATAAAGGGGAAAATGGAAAATGTGGTCGAAATGGACTAAAAATGATTACGATATGAATCACCATTTATCATTGGGGTATGTAATGGAAGAGAATGGACCTTCCTAATGATCTATGGTCACTGCCTATAGTGATATTAAGTGGGGGTTTTTGTACAAAAACTAAATGGTATGGACTTGTGGTTTTTGTCAAGTGGTTGTCCCTATTTTGGTTTTCCCAAGAAGGTCTCCCTAGTATAGGTCAAATAATTGTTGTTCTCCCATGTGTGGGTCACCCCAGTATTGGTCTCCCATGTTTTACCTCACCAAATTTTTACAAGGGAATAACATTCTAATTTCAATGTTTCTGTCACCCAAGGGTGAGGTGACCATGTTCTAGGATGGAAGCCTTTCTTTAGTTTTGGTGGGACATGGATGGTGACACAAGTAGTGAGAGACTACATGGGAAATGGAAATGTATGTATATATCCCTCTTTAGGATTCTAGTCTAGTGCTACCAACTGTCATCTAAAAATGTGAGTTGGAAGGGTGTGTATATATACCTTATGGTTGACCTTTGTGGATGAAATTGTGTGGATGGGTCTACATGGATAGCCTATTCAGAGTCCTTGAATGAATGGATTGTGTAGTGTTTCCATTCCGATATAAATTGTTTGTATTCACAATGCAATAACATTTGATAGTGGGTTTTTTCAGCATTATGAATAGACAAATAGAATATCTCAATGCAATATACATTTTTTTATTTGCTGAATACATTATATCATCTTAAATGAAACTCAGTTTGAATTTTAATTCATTGACATATTTTAATCATGTATCATGGAAATCCACATCCATCTCCTAGAGGGGGTCTATCCACATAGTCCTCATTCTAGATTAGTCCATTGTAATGTGGAAAACATTCCTTCATTTTCTTCTAACATGTAGACACATTATACTTATATGATATATTTCTTGCCTATGTTTCAATCAAATCAGTAATTCTTCTGAAAAGTTCATGAAACACAGTTTTTGATGTTAATAAAATCACCCACCCCATTAGAATTATATACATTTAGAATGAAATAATCTGGTATTATGAAAATTTTATTGTACTTTTAATCATTCCAAAATTGATTTATTGACATTAGAGTTACAACTTCTGTTCAAGGATGATCAAATTTTTTAGTAATTCTTTTTTACTAGAGAGCATAGTTTGAATTTTTTATGGTCATGTAGATAAACATACAATATGTGTGTCATTTTACATATTGACCCTAATTTTTTCTTATTCTATATATTAAAGTGACATAGTGGGTGAGGCATGGATTCTTTATAGGCATTCATTTTGATTTTTTAGTCTAAAATGTTTTCTTCTGTTTTCTTTTTACACGTTGATTTTTCCGAAACTGTATAGAGTGTGGGTCTAGTGAGATGATACTCGACATTTTTTATATGTACCCTTTAATGGATTTCATCTTACAGAGCACTGTTTAACTTTTTTTAATCTTATATTCATTCATTCCAAAATAAAGTGGTATTGTTTTATATAGAATATTGTTGAACATGAATTTGAGATGATTACCCAGAAAATTATTTGTGACTATGCATGATCCAATATTCACCAAATACATCTGAGAGGAAACATGGGACATGATTATATAGTTCTCAAATATTAAATTTGATATTCAAGAATAGTGGAGGTCTCTCTAAAGAATTTAGTTACCACTGTTTTACATACCATTTATGAGGGCTATTTTATGCAAGGCCATCTGTACCGGGTTCTATATGGCCAAATAGTGTCATCGATTGGGTGAGATACCCATTATTGGGGAAACTATTTCAAGCAGAATTTAGGTCTGTACAACATATTCAGGTAAAGGAGTTCCCAATAATTTTGACAATCCATTTCTCTTGAGGGAAAGTGGTTTATTCATATTTGGATTTATGAAGACAATGATTTGTCGTTTTTCTGATGTATGATGTCAAAAGATGAATGGTTTATCTGTGTCATCATCAATGAGTGGGAAAATAATCTTACAATAATGTGAAGTGTTAAGGAGAGTACATATTGATATCTATCTAATGTCTAGTGGAGAAGCACCCTTCATTAAAACTAATGAAGATATCATGCAGTTTAATGTCTTATATCATGTATATGATGTATTTAGTTTATATTCTTAATGCAAGGTCATTGTGTAGTGTAGATTAATTCTATGATGAAATAAAATTAGTCTATGTAGTTTAATGCAACGTATCAAGGACATTATATTATGTGGGTTATGTTTTTTGGTAATGTAATTATGATATAAACTTTTAAATCACACATCAATTATATTAGGGGGATATAATTTATGGTCTTTATCACTGACTGAGGGTTTTATGATTCTCAAATTCATTCTATTATGTTATAAATTTGATACTATATTCAAGTATGGAAGTATAATGTTTTATATAGTGATTTGGTGATATCATTATCTAAAGGGTGGTATAGGAAAAAATGATTATGATTTTGGAGTAAATATCACCCAAGAAACATTTTACCACTGGTTAAAAAACCAATTACGTAGGCTATTTTATATAATGTTTACTGGGGCACATATGACATGGAAAAAAATGGTATCCTTTAGCATAAAAACTAGTTATTGGGGAAACATGCGATACTCTATATAGGGAACATATTTCAAGGTAATGACAAGGATATATCAAATAATTATGATATTCTATCTCTAAATTATCATTAAAGTATATGGGTATTTTAATTTCTAAAACCACAATGTTCGGTTTGTAGATAAGGTACATGAATAAATAAGGGGAATGTCATGTCATAATTTCCAATCAATCGGGGAAATTGATACTCTTTGTATTATTGACCTAAATGAAGGAAGTGTGTTGCCTACAATTTTTTTCATATGACTAAGATAAAAATATTATAAAAAAATGGATGACGTAATTTCAAATTACCCAAGGGTTTTCTAATATTCATTCAAAAAGTGAAAGAGAAAAAGAAAACCATTATCTTGAAGACATTAAATTCTTGGGGGAGAATTTGGGACAAATATGTAGAGGATGAAGAATGTTTTAGATTGTTGGTTGTGACATAACTTTTTCAAAATAATAATGGAGAAGAAGAGGATTCCCCTAGGAAAAAGGATACCACTGGATACAAACCCATTTAGAGAGCTGCTTTTTTTATTGAATAAAGGGGCATGTACTCTATAAAAAAATAGTGGAATCTTTTGTAGAATCCCCATATTATGGGAGAAGTATAAAAAAGGAAAAAATGGGGCACATAATACATTTTCAATCAAATGATCTCTCATGTATTAGATATTCAGGCACAAAAAGCTGATTAGATTTTTTGAATATCTAAAATTAGTTAAGCTTAAGTGTATGAAATGTGAAAAATGGTATTTTTCATTGCATTAAAGAATCATTCGACCAATACTGGCCTCAATTTGGGAGTCCCTGGCACAAATTTGACTCAAATGCAGAAGGGTGACATCACCTATTTCCTTGGTGTGTTCCCTAATGAGTGGACCAAAAATAAATGTTCATACACAAATTGAATAGAAGAACGATGGTATTTCATTTAACACTGTCATTAGATCTAGGAATTAAGGCCTAGGTATCACCATGTATTTTAATGGAATGGGAACTATGAAAAAATTAGTTTTATACATAGTATCTATTTTTATGTCATGTGGTGATCACATCTGTAATGAATTTTAAAATATTATAGAAAGAATGTGGGTGATTTCAATGGTAAAAGTAATATTGTAGTTGGGCTATGGATTAGATATCTACTGTAAATATGTATATTTTTAGAGAATGAATAATGACACACTCAGTTCAATAAGTTATGGGTTCATTCATAAAGGGATAACTTGAATTTAGATCTACCTATGTAGATAATTCTTGTACATGGGGGAGTAGTTATGGAATCACCATGTGGTTTACCATCATGAGGCCATGACATCTAGTGTGCATTTATGTTCTTACGTTTATGACCATAATAGAAAAAATGATAATATATATTGCTTATATATTCACATTAATATATTACCATACCCATATTCCCATATGAGGTATGCTAAATGTGGGAAACGTGGGGCGGTGAAAAATTCTTATCAACACATAGGTAACACAAGTGTGGGATATGATCATTTTAATTATGTGGTGGAAAATCTATGAAATATTATTCTAGAATTAATATATATCTTATTGGGGTAAGAATCAAGCCATACACAGTTTATTAGATTCCCAGTAGTTTAACATCATGATATAGGGATAGAGGTAATCCAATGTGATTTTATGAGAATATTGTTATTTAAACAAGGTTTGGGACATGAGAATCATTATATATCTCATTAGGATTGGAATCATTCCACCCGAGGTTCATTATATGATTCTTGTGTATATTTTATTCCTACACAGTATGTATATGGGATTACAAATTAATAATGGATGGACTCGAGATTGGTGATCTAGGAATTACTATATACCTAAATAGGATTAGAATCAAGGTTAAATTCTTTGAATAGTTGTTTGTGTTAATCTGATTCATGCATAGGGAAACAATGGGGATTCTTTTTGAAAATATATACAAGACCAAGGATTATAGATCCAAGAATCACCATGTATCTCATTGAAATGAGACTCAAGAAAAACTTAGTTCTTGAATATATACCCTATGCAAGTTTGATTCATTCAAACATTGGGTGGAAGGGATTTTAATCATTATACCCATACACAGGATAGGGGATCTGATAAATCACTAAATATCATGTGAGGTGAGAAATCAAGACACATATATTTTTTTAAGTGGTCATGATAAGGTGACAATGCCACAATGTGGGGGGGGGGATATTCTCTAAAATAATTTGGTTGTTATATTGTTTTTTTTCAGAAACTAGTTTACTAAAAATCAATATTTAAGGTAATCGATTTCAGAATAATTAATGTGGAGGGGTGGAGTATGGTACATTATGGAAACCTAATGTCAATTAAGATCAAAGTGATCTACATGGCACCACACATTCCCATTTGATAATCTGGTCAAATGGGATGAAGAGGATTGTTTTGAACCATGCGACTTATCCAGGGGACGAGACATCACTATATATCCCATAATTATGGGAATCAAGATAAACCTAGTTCTTGAAAATGGATCCCCAAAAAAATGGGGTTCGATGTGAGGAAGGTTATTTAATATATTAATGATATAATTATTGGGAGAAAAACATCAGATGCTATGGGAATCTGGCCATATTTTCTAGAAGATATATTAGTATTGGATTGGTTCATATATAGGTAATGAAGAAATTTTCAATGTGATCATAGCTGGGATCGAGATACGATATAAGGTTGTCACTATGCATCTCATTTGAATGAAAATAATGCCACACATTTTTCATGATGAATCATGTTTTTATTTTCATTCGGTGAGTATGTGGGTTTCTAGATGTGAAAGAAACATTATTTCTATATGAGGGGATAAGACCCAAGTGTCCTTACATTTCTTGTTGGGGACAGAATCATGATACACACAGTTTATAAAAGTTATTCCCTCTGGAGGTATGATCTAAACACAAGTAGAAATGGGGCCCAAGAGCCACTAGGGAGTGATAATGATGTGATTAAGTTTTACTCATAAACTCCACTCAACTTTTGAGGGAAGACATGGATTTTTACATGTGTTATAATGTGTTATTACTCAACATCAAATGAGGGAGATGTTAACTATATAGTCTAATGTCATGAGTTAAGGGGAAATTGTATTTTTGAATATATCTCCATACGACTAGGACTCCGTGTCATGAAATTTATAGTCATGCGACAAGGAAAATGATGTTACATACATAAACATCAAGAAAAAAGGATGAATATGGTGCAATGTAATTTAACATCCTGTATCTAAGATGATTGTGTTATTAAGTGTAACATCATACAACATTAACGCATATGGTGCTTCGTAGTTTAACATCCTTCATCTTAGGATGATGATTGTTACATAGTTTAGCATTATTCGACTAAGATGATTATACAATGTAGTTTAATGTTAGACAACATAGACCCAAATTCTTCTATGTTGTTTAATGTAATACTACTAATTTGATCATCATTATTTAGTTTATTTTCATCCAAATAGGATGATTATGCTACATAGTTTAAAATCATGCAACATGTACACATATGGTGTTTTTTAGTATAGAATCCTATAACTTTTACAATGATTGTTATGTAGTTTAACATCATGAGTCTATGAAAATATGATACTATTTAGTTTAACATCATACATTTGAGATGATATAAAATATGAGAAAAATACTCCCTCCCTATTGGCGTGTGGTGCTTCTATTTATCGTTTTCCACCAAATACAATCGCCAGTTCCTCTAGATGATTCCACACATGTCTTCTCTAATATTGAATAAATAAGGATATGTGTATGTTCATACACACTGTGTGGGTCTACATTTTAATAAATGGATTATCTAGATGAATCTAGATGATTCTATGAGAAAGTTGAATAGAGTGGGTTGTTGTATAATCCTAATCAATGTTTTCCACTATATTTGAGTGTTGAAATTCATTAGATTCTTCAATATGATTCGGCTGGTAGGATGATTAATAATTTTAATGTATTTTCCAAATCACACTTTTCCCCTAGATTAGAATGGTGGAATTTTTTGGATGGATTTAGATGAGTCTACAAGCACGATGGTTTCATGCAAGCATGTGTATGATCATGCTAGCTGTGTGATGAGAGATTTGAATGATGAGATTGTTTTGATGCTACAATACAAGTCTTCTAGATGACTGATTTGTGTAGGCTAGTGTATGTTCCTTCTCTATGTGTACCACCAGATATGAATGATGGGATTCTTTGGTTGCAGCTATACAAGTCTTCTAAGAGGATGATTAGTGGGTTCAAGTGTATGTTTCTGATCACATATTATAAGGATACTTGAATGGTTGATATAATTGGATGCTTCCACAGGACTCATCTAGAAGGATGATTAGTGTGGATGGTGTACCTTTGTACTCATAGTTTTCTTCCATATTTTAATTGTGTACATATTTTTATTCTTCCAAGTGAGTCTAGTGGGTGGCTAATTTGATGCGGTAAAGTGTATGTTCTGGATTATAATGATAGTCTTCTTTGAATTCTACCAGCCATGCCAACTACTAGGATTATTATTGAGGGCCTGTAAATGTTCCCACTCAACGGTTTCCATGAATTTTTAATGGTAGACTTCTTTGGATGCTTACAAATAAGCCTAGTGCTAGGAAGATTAGTGTGGGTTAGTTTTTTTCTATGTCGTAGCATATTTTAATAGTGTAAATATTTGGATAAATATATAAGAGAATACTAGAAGTATGACTAGTGTGGGTCGGTGTACATTATTGGTCAAAGTTATCTATAGATTTGAATGTTGGGAATCATTTGATGCTTCTAGTCAAGTATACTGTCATGATAATTAGTGAGGGTTGGTGTATGTTCCTGCCAACAATTTTCCTCTATATTTTTTTATTGGACTTCTTTGGAAGCTTATAGAGGATTCCTCATGTAGGAATATTAGTCTGTGACATTGTATGTACATGCTCATAGTTTTCCACTAGGATTTAGTGTTGTACTTATATGGATTCATCGAGACGAGCCTACAGAAAGGATAATTAATTAGGTCAGATGTATGTCCATGCTCTGAGTTTGCCACAAAATTTTAGTGGTGGAATTATTTAGATTCTATCAAATGATTATTCCAGAATTAATGGTTTTTTCATACCATTTTAAAGGTGGTTCTCAAAGATAATATCAAGATTGTTTATTCGCATGTGTCCCTAATGAGGTTACTGGACTGTAGGATGGGATGAACTAGGAGGTTCCACCATATGGTATATTCCCAAATAGTGTGAAGATAGACTCCCACTGTGGACAAGGTTGTTGTGGTTAAAAGGCCTCTATACTAGTGGAATGGGGCTATTCCAACCTATATTTCACAGCCCTTTAGGCTCAATTGGCTGATCTTGAGGTATTGGTAAATAAATCCCACATCTCTTTAGGATAGGGTGAAACCAAACTAATGTGCCTGATATAATCATAGCTTTCCTTCAAATTTTATTGATTCAACTCCGAACATGGGTAGGGTGTATTATTCTTCACTCATTAAAATTATATATTTTTTTAAATTCCATTGTCTTATTTTTTAAATTTTCTCAATCTACAAGTGAAATCCTTTAATTGGGATTCCGGATAAATTTTTTTAGACTCCTGAAAAAATATTATGTCATCTTCTCGCTCTATTCTGGGCTGACATTACTGAAATTAGGTTGGGGAATGTTCTCGTCATTCATATATCATATTGTTAATAGATTATATTTGTTATAGAAGTCTCGGGGAAACGATAATGACTGATTCAACCTATGGAAATATTTTTAAGATTGGGATTCTGAAATTCAATGCCTCATTTAAAAACCATCCTGAGATGTGAAATCCATATTCAGTATCATCAGTCATCTTTCAGAACCTCATTAATGCATTGAGGAATACATTTTGGAGGGATCCATATTGTTTCTCTATAACTGGATGTTAGAAAACCAGGAGAGATGCCAAGTCAATTTGGCATTGTAACTATTATATTACATTGATGTGAGTTTGACACTCATCAGAGTGTAATAATTTATTTTTTAGGTAAATAATATTTTTCTATATATTGAGGTGAATACCATGCATGAAATATTCCACCATCCCCTTCAGAATGCTGTTTTAGAGGTGGATAAAGGCTAAAACATGACTATTATATAATCATTAGATAGTTTTTTTCTCATGTTTATTAGATCTTCTTCCTAAAAAATGGTTCCTAGATGAAGCATAGCATTAATGGATTATTGGGGATGATTTTACGACATGAAATGGGATTAGATGTTATTTCCTCTGCTATATTGGAAGGAAATAACCTAAGGGAGGTTCTGATATTGACCATTGCCTTTGGGTGTCTTATGGTTGAGAAATGATTTCACCTTACAGTGACAAGGCATTAGACATGTCTATCATTGTACATGAGAGTGCCTCTTGCTAATAATGATTTATCATTGAAAAATTTTCAATTTTATAATTCTTTTTGACAATTAAAACTACTAAGGTGTAGATAAAATTCATAGTGAATGTCATGAATGGGAGGGTTGTCATAGTGAATTATAATAGGGGGAAATACCCTCTTTCTTCTTATTCTTCTAGACACATTAATGGTTTTTGTGGATCTTATAAAGATATAGGCTCTCAGGAATTAATGAATTGTAAGCATGAATCAAGATTTCATGTTGAAATGTCTGATGGAGACCTTCATAATTACAGCTACAACTCCCATAATTTGCTAACACGAGGGTAGGATATTGATGTATGAAAGATAAACATATAAGGGAATCAAGAACTTCATTTTCATGAGAATCTATATCATATACAGATTTATTAATTTCCAATCATTATTGATACTACATTTTCTTATACATACTCATTCAAGCAATTGGGCCACCTATGGGGAGAAATGGTCATCATGGGTAGGTGTTTGTGCTTTCCTTAGAGTGTCCATTTGAATTGGCCAGTTACCTCTAATTGGAGTGGGTATACATTATTAATCTTGAATACCATATAATATACGTGATTTTTCTCCATGACCTTCCTAGATGAGAGTATATGAATGTTTCTGTTATGAGGTGTCATACCGATGAGTCACCACATCTGTGGGGATAATGTTATGAATCCATTATTATGGCACTATTGTTGCTAACTTGTCAAAATCCTGGTATGTCTATTGAATGTGCGAAGGTATTTTCATATTACATTTTTAACATACATATTATATTTTTTCTATCTTTAGTTACCATAACATTTATAGATTTTTATTACGTATCTCGAGTAGGTTTTCATACCTACTCATATCCTTTTTTTATTGTTAGTGGATACCCATAATACTCGTGGAGAGAGAGTTGAGACTTCACAGTCATATTAACCCTAAAACATCCATTCACTTTATCTATATTATGAAAAATATTCATTTTCAAGGTTATTCCATTGTCCATGAATAAATTCCACTACTGTGAATTTATGATAAAGTTAAAAATGTTTATAATTTCTACAATCATTGAAAAAAAATTGAGGAAAATATGAAACAAATTAAATCAATAAGTTAATTAAAAATATTAATGTTGGTGTTGATATTAGATATTCATTATTAAATTTCTTCAATTCCAGTCAATCATTCCTGACATTATAATAAATCAATATTTTATTATGCGTTTACCATACAATAAATAATATTTTGAATATTTTTTAACACACCTGACACAAAAATTGAGTTTCAAAATATTAAAATAATACGGTATTGATTATTTATGGAAAAAATTATGATACATGTTATTTTTTTATGCCTATTGAAATTTAATGTTTCAAAATAAATTATTATTTTTTTATGACTAAAATCATTCAATGAAAAAAATTAGTATTTTCATTGAACCATTATTAATGTTTCATGTATTTCAAAATACTGAACACTTTTAAAACACAAAACCTTTTGAATTTAAAAATTAACCCAAAATTCTAAATTAAAATTCTTCATGATTAAAAACACTTGATATTTAGAAAGATCATTTTTCAAAATAATCAATTTGTTTATTTGATTTTATAGTTTTGTAAAATAATTACAAAATATTATAATTTTATTTTTATTAAATGAAATTATTATATTTTTCATCAAATTAAAATTATCCTCATATGAATATTATGGATTATTATAGATATTTTTTATTTTTAGGTCAATAGTGAGCAATTCAAATTTTACCCATACCTAAACTATTATGAAAACAATATGATATCAGAATTAATTTGAAATATATGAACCATTTTAATAAAATAAATAATATCAAAATAATATAAATAATTTAATAATAACTATTAGGTTAAAATTGGAAACTAGTACATGACATTTTTAGAACCTAAATTATATTTTATTCAAATAAAAAATATTTTTTGTATTTTTCAATAAACTATGTATTAAAAATTATCCATTCATTATTGAATTTATATTGATGAAATAAAACACGTATATTATTACATATATATCATTAAATATAATGGATATCATCTGAAAAAATATCTGACTATAAAATCATACTTTTTCTTAAAAAGTAATTTTCTTGAGAAAAAAATTTCTCATTTCCATTTTCATTGTTATATAAGAATATATTTCTCAGAATTTTATAAAATTAATCTATTTTAATTTTTCTATTTTTTTAATATACATATTCAAATTATGTAATAAATTTCATTTCATTTTAAATCATATTATAGATTTATTATGATAAAATTATGTCGCCATGGAAATGATTAAAACTGGTTATTGCGGGTGTTAAATAAAATAATCAGGGCTAAAATATCCCTACATAATGACTAAAAATTATTTTATGTTTATATATAGAACTTATGCTCTCTCAAATTTAAGATATTGGTAATTTTTCCACAATATCTGATTATTAAATTTCACATCTATTAAAAAATTAATATAAACATTAATGTCATTTTCGCCCACATAATACATTTTCATGATAATGATAATTATTAAAATACATTAATTATGGTGAAGGATAATTATATTTAATTGTAATAAAAAATCATAAGATTTTAAATTTTTTGAAATTCTAATTGAGAGTATAATTTTTTTAAATGTATGTGCAACATCAACATTTTGAGTGAAGAATGATGAAAAATATAATTAAATGATTTTTAAAATAATGAATGTTTATCACATGTTGATTTATTTTATTTTTAAATGAATATATTGATAAGTATTAATGATTAGTTATTTTATATTTTTTCTTATATTCTAATTCTTTTTGTATAATTATGTTTTCAAAAATAAAATCATTGAATTGTCGCAAAAATATTTATATTGAAATTTCTGTTAAAAAAATTTATAATAATTAATTCAAAATAATAAAAATACTATAAGAATAATATTTTGATATAAATGGGTATAATATTTCTTTCATGGACAAATATTTAACCACCTTAATTTTATTTTTATAATTACTTTCAAAACCTTAGTGTGACCTTAAACCACTTTTTCCATAGACTTATGTTCCATAGAAAAAATTGATATCAAAAGAAGAGGTTTAAGTCTTAAAAGAATACTTTCAACATTATTTCTTATTCGACCCCCTTAAAATATATTATAACTACACCAATATAGTGACATAATTATCTTTAATATATCAAATTTTAATTATGTTACTATTTTAATAATTTTATATATCCTTTAATTCCAATAGAAATTCAAATCATTGCTCAAAGGTATATGATAATTGCCTTTACCATGAGGTGATTCATTTTATTTTTCATCAAAAATTTCAACTGCACTTATATATATTTATTTTTCAAATATAAATATTATTTACTTTTTTAAAAAAAAAATTCAAAAAAAATTATATTCCTTACATTCATTAATACATTGAAAAATTAATACACTACTCGTGTCTATGTATAAACTATTACCTATGGAAAATGATAAAATCAATATTCATCCCGACCTTACCAGGTTGGGGGGGATAAAATTATATATAATTAATTAAAATAATATTAATGTAATTATTAATATTTTATATCATTATATTCTTTTTACTTTTTCTTTTCTTATGTAACACTTTAACACCATCCACACATAAATACAGACTACCACATCCACGAACAATGTATTTCAATTTTCATAAATAAATTAAAATAATGGTTTTAAAAGTGAATTTAATTATTATATATGACATATATATTATATGATTAACATTTTAAAATGATGAAACCATGACCAATACTCACGAGATGGAACAGAAAATGAAAACTCTAATGAGAAAGAGAACATACAACACATAATAGATCATTTTAATAATGAATTTGACAGAAATGTTAATAAATATATATATAAATGAATGATATCCACATATATATATATATATTAATATGGATATTTTATATATTAAAACAATTATATAATTATAATATATAGGATTTTATAATGCTTCCAACCACTCAAGAATCCATGGAATACATATTCCATCACATATTTCCTTTATTCGAGCTTGTTTTGAACTATTACGTTATGTTTATTTATATTATTTATTTACAAAATATTTTATATAATTTATCATGGATATATTAATAATAATGGTATATTTTTTTCTATCAAATGTTGTTTATTTCATGATGGTTATGATTTAAAATTTGTTAGTCCATTTTATTATAATATTATTTTATATGATTTAAACACATTTCCATTCAATTCCATGTTCATTAAATTTTTTTAGGATTGTTCAAAAATATTCAATAATATATTAAAGTCACATTTGAAAAAAATATATAAAATTTAACTTTAATGAAGTCAAATTGAGACATTTCATGGTTTTATATAAAATAAATTTATCAATCTTTAAAAAAAGTGTTTTTCTAACTTTATGGGCAAACTTTATTTTTCTAATTCCAGGGAAATTTATCATTATGATCTATCGTATATAATATTTATATGTTATTTTAAATTATTATTCACATTTTTCTCAGAAATTTTATATTTTTTAAATGTTTCAAAAATAAAATAAAATTTAATATTTCATTTAAAATAACTTTTTAATATATTAAAATTTTTAATATTCTACTTTTACTAAATTTTTAAATATATCAAATTCTTTTTTAGGGTTAAACAAATATGATACCTTAAAATCTTTATCCTGGGATATCTTGTGATCGTGTTCTTTTATGGAAAAGTTGATATATATTTTTAGTGTGATTGAGTAAATATATATATTTATTGATTGATAAGGAATAATAATTATGTACCCTATTTATTGTTCCAATTATGAGTAATGGATTGGTTATTTTTAAATGATAGGAGGGTATGATCATAACCCATTGATTCATTAGTATGTTTTATGATATAAATAGTTATGGTTATTGGGTTTTTAACATTCCAATATATCTATGATGCCATGGTTAAGGGGAATTGATAATATGTATGATATATTAGATGAGATGTCTTGAAGTTATGTATGATTAATTTTTTGAGTGAAATTTATTATATGAATAATTTCCTAGTTGAGAGGACTTTATAGTATGATTTTTTTTCATGGAATACACATTTCATCATTATGAAATCAGTTATTATTTTCAGTAAGATTACCTTGTTTTTTCAATGGATATATATAATGTTGATTACTATTGATTATATGGAGAATTTGATTATTATTAACACTATTATAATGTTTATTATTTATTTATTCCTGATATATTTCTCCATATGCTTTCCCATATATAGAATCTCAAATCACCCATTATTATGTTTTCTATTATATAGTTTAATAAAAAAGTATTTTGAATGATTTTAAGGATTTTATAAAAGGAATAAAGACATATTAAGAAGTTTACAATTTCATATTTGTATTTCCCATTTAATATCAAAATCATGTTTTTATCTTACCACCCATGAATTCTAAATTACATCATCATTTGGAATGTGATTTAATTTATCTTGTACCACTGTATTATAATAAATACCAATGCCGAGCTACTAGATTTTGGGTTTTAACCTGACGTGTAATCTATGAAAGTAAATAGAAATCTCTATTAATGATTTATAAATGTATTTATAGTAATAATAATTCTCATTTGTTTTATATATCCCTTACAAATGTTAACTGGGAATATACTCCAATTCAATCATCAAATGAGCATTAGTACCCAATATCCATACTTTTTAATACCAATTTCAGAGTCCAATAGGTGATTCTATGGACTAAATAAATTATAGATTTTAAATATACATCAACACATCATATTAGTATTATATCACTATAAAACCCAGCCATCAAAATCATTTTCCAATATATGTGAATTAATAATTATTATGTGACTCCTTTACTCCATCCTATAGAATTCTCCTATGTATCCTCTGAGACATAAAATAATTCCTAAAAATTTTATATCCAATTAATATAATGAATATAGTTCTACAATACTGAAATATGTATAATCTATTCATCAAATATTCATTGAATAAAGTTCTTTGATTTTTATTCCATGAAATAAGCTCATGCATTGCCATTCATTGAATCAATTTAGATCCCATGGAGATATCTCTTTATTATCAGAGAACATAAGAGTCTAATAATATATCAAATATCCCATTCATCACTCAAAATCTTCCAATACACACTCCAATCCTAAATTACCGACACATATAATTTTCCTACAATCCACTTACAAAATTATCCTCTCATGTAATGGATATGCATTAACACTCACTATTAGAAAATCTGAAGTGTTCACTCATGTCTTCATAATATTGTTTCAATGGAATGAGACCAACATAAGAAACTAATATATAATACTTACATCCATCATACATCACTTCCCAATCTTATTCGTACAAGGTTTTAACTTCTTATGTCACTTTACATTATTTCTCTAATTGAACCTCAGGTTTCACTCGTCCAAAGTATTGGTATATCTCACCTAAATAAACACGAAAAATTCTCATTGAAATAGATTTATCATAATTCACTAAAAATGATAAGATAGATCTATGATGAATATTTTCATTTGTATATCTTTATAAAACATATAAATCTGACCATGCATTTAATAAATATAGTTGGTCATCTAGAATATTTTCAAATTATTTGGTTCTAACTCAATTTATTCTTCTGAGAGTGAGTGTGATATCACATAGTATCTGATAATGCCATTAATGATAATAATAAATAAATTTTTGGTCTTGTTAATGATCACATATATATTTTATTAATTCAAATTTTGTTTTATTATTTAATATACATATTTTCAATTAGTATTTAAATGGATTTATTTTATCTGAAATATTTTTAGTTGTATATATTGTTTTATTAAAAAATTAAATAATTTTAGTATTTCAGTAAAATTAAAAAAAATTGTAATTATTTTTTGGCTCATATTATTTAAATTATTATAGGGTAATATTTTTATATTCTTTTGGTAAAATGAAATTTTGGAGATAATAATGGATATAGCGGAATTTTTTATAAATTTTTATTTAATTTCCATTAATTAAAAAGTAAAAATATGTTTTTAAATTGTTTTAATGCTATATAAACAAAGTTTTATTGATTAAAATACAAAAAAAACATAGAGATCATTATTATATTTTTTTAAAAAACACAAATATATTCATATAACGGAATTTATCTATCAACTATTTTTCATTGTGTTTTTCACATAGATATTAAAATTAATCTCTATAACATATTAATATTTATTTATAAATATTTATTAATATTTAAATAATATGGTTCGAAGTTTATAATGTGTTCAATTTTATTTTTCATTCTTAATGAATATTTACCATGGTATAACAATGTCACCCCAATAAAAGAGAAAGGGTTGAAGGGGGATAATATGAGAAATAAAGAATCAAATATCTCTAAAAAGGAAAAGTTTCGTTGAACGATGGGATTTACCCCATAGTATAGTTTTTCAAATAAATTCATTTTTGTCACTTTACAATTAGAAATAATTTATTATATTTAAGATCATAATGTAATTATACAATTGACACTCCCGTGACACAGATAATGAATCCTCCTCTCATAAAATATATAATCCATTTGAGAGACCTATATCATCCAATATAGGAAAAACCTCTAAAAAAATCCTCCCCATATCTTATAGTTCTTGGTCTTTACCAAAATACTAATCATTTATTTCCTGAGGTGTAATCCAAATAGAGATATCAAAGGGGAGTCATAAATCCTAAAACTTTTATTTCATGATTACCTATTAATATACCTATATCAAATATTTTATAACAACAAAAACCTAACTACCTTAGTATATTATATATAATAAAATTTTGTTATGTAGTTATAAAAACTCTCTCATATCACTTTTCCTCACTTGTGGAAATGACGTCACCATTTGTGACTATATGTGGACTATCAATATTATAATGTGATGTGGATTGTTTTATATTACATCCCCATAAAATTAAATATATACAATAAATTAACTAATATAAAAATTATGGAAATTTATAAGATTATATATTATATTTCTAATATATTTATTAGAAAAATAGAAAAACTACTAATGTGAACCTACAAACTACCGCCTCATTGACAATATGTATTAAATGTTTCATTAAATTATCTCATGTATAGATATGATAATATATTCAATATGTAAATATAATAACTTTTTTAGGATTTGGATTATTTGTTTAACAGAACCATCATACTTTAAACCTTATTTATCCTAGAATATTCATTTTAGAATTATATAACTAATTTTGACATAAAATCCAATGTGAACGTAAAAATTTTATTAAAAAAATATGACATGGTAAAAAATATATTAATAGTAAAAATTATATTATAAATTATATGAATAAATATCATAAGAATGTGTAAAAAATAATTTTTTACTCATGTTTATAGATATACAAATGAAATGAGTACACACTTGAGGTGTGGAATTTTTTTAAACTCTAGTTTAATTATTTTCCCAGAGAATCATTTTAATGTACCTTTAGGGTATTTTAAATATTAAATGTATTTTATTATTTATGAATAATTTGTTACTAATGTTCATTTTATTATATTTTTATCATTATTAAAATTGTTTGAAAAGTTATATTTTCAATATTTATTTAATGGATTATTTTCATCATTTTTATAATGATCGAAAATAATTTTTTGTATTGTATATATCACGACATCCCTATTGCATTATTTTTGATATTATTATTTATTAATATTACTAAAATATTTTCCATTGGTTTAAAAAAATACATTATTTCTATTGTTATGGTATTTTTTTTGAATAATTTATTGAAAAAAATATTATCATTTTTAAGAGAATAAAAAATATTTGATTTCTTATAGGATTACATTAAAACTGAAATGAGATATATGGTCGATGTATATATATAATATAATCATATTTTGGTTCCAGTAGATTTATATGAGTCATGATTGACCCTGATATAGCTCTATTGATGGGTGAGCCTGATATACCTTCCTAATTCATTGTATAAATTCATAGAATTTTATATTAATGGGAATCACCAAATCAATATTGGGATTTTCGTGTCAGTTGATTCCATTGTAAGGAATATTAAGGGGGTGAATGTAATTATATGGTCTCAAAAAATCATCATTATGATCTTATAAATGAAATATTAGTATTTAAAAATTTATTGAAATAAGGTAATCTTTTTAAAGAAAGTTTATGAATCTTTAAAAAACATTGATTTTTTCAGGGAATGGTATTATTAAGAATTCATATTTATAGTGAAACCTATTTTTTATGATATTTCCTTTTTTATTTCGTAGAAATTGTTTATAAATTATATTGTTAAATTAATTTATATTTATGAAAATGTAAATTTATATTCATATGAAAATATATATTATTAAAAGGAAAAAACTCAATTTTTTTCTATCACAAATGGTTTAATGAGTTTATTTTATTCTATACCATATAATGAATATTTTAGTTCTCAACCCACACATTTACATGTTTTCTTTAGTGACTAAGGATGATTATTAATTTTAATAATGTATGAGTTCCCGGTGTGGGAGTTACCTTTTCTAAAATAAATTTGTCTTTAAATAGAATATTATTTTAAATAAAAAGGAAATTCTATAGATATCTCAACTTTTCATTGTAACATATTTCATAATCCATGAAAAATATAATCCAAAAAATTTATTTGGGTTGTATGTGATGTTATATATTCTATATTTCATGTATTTTGTTAGACACCTTTTTAAAAGTTGTTATAGACATAAACATATGAAGGGGTTGGATAACATTAGAAATTAGGTTGATGAGAATAGATACCATTATGTGATTCTAAATTAAAGAAAATTATATAATGAAACTTATTTTTTAGATTTACATTGTTTTTTCATGCAATATATAATTGTTCAGAATTGTTTTCCATTGAATTGAAGTGATAATCATGTACAAACGAATATGGGAGATTTTATCCTTACATAATAGTAAACTAAAATCTTTAGAAATATAATAAATTAATTTAATGTAGTGATAAATTATATAATATGGGTGATCAATATAATAAAATGATTAAGAACCATATAGAAAATTAAATACTGTATTTCATCGAATGTGTGATACATAAAAATAGATTCCTCAAGAATGTATTTTCATAATATTAACTGAGATATAAATGTAATTAAACTCTATTAGTTGAAGAAAATATTAGATACTTCTATATACTATGAGGAAAATGTTTCTAGACTAGTGAGTATGATCAAAATTTAGTTTTGTAGGATAACAGTAAAAAGAAATGTTTTTCCAAGGATTTAATTAATGTATACGAATTGTATTTTTATTCATAAAAAAGGATGTTATGAGTAAATTATGTTCTATTATGACAAAATAATATAAAATATTTTAGAATGTTATAAAAATAATGATATAAATTTTTCTAGGTGGTAGTAAATAATAAATGATTCTTCATTGAACACTAAAGGTAAGAAAATTCAATTACACTTTCATGATAAGTGTTTCATGAAAAACTCGAGGGTATTAATTAGTATATATTAGAATTGCATCCAATGATGAAATTCTAGGAACAAGTCTCAGGTATCTTTGTAAAATAGTTATTGTAATTCTTGGGAAATTAGTGAATAAAATCTATCTTAATTTTTTAAATTTGATGGTGTAGTATATTTTGAAATTTTATGTACAAAGAATGGTTTGAATGAGAGTCTTAATCATGACTATAATTAAAATGTTTTAGAGAATTAATTTTCTATTATTTACTATCAAAATATGTGGTGATAGGTACATTACTTTTTAACTCTAATCATGGAAATTTCTATTTTGATTTATGATCAATAGAATATTTTATTTCCAATAAATATTTCACTAAAATAGATATATAACCAAATAAATAAAGATTCATTTTATAAAAAATCATTCCGAAAAGAGAAATGAAATAGATATTTCTTGGAACAATCCTTATAATATATATATATATATATATATATAATTATTTCCTCGAAATCAAGTTAGGATTCCCTAAGTGTTATTTAGTATTATTATTGGCGAGTATTAGATTTTAGTTTATCATTCCATGATATATTGCGGTGAAAAAGAATTATTATTGAATCATTATAATGAATAAAATTTTTATATATGAATTAGTTTATACCTTTGATTATTTATCAAGATGTTGAGAAATTGATTATAGATTCATAAGAATGATTTATTTTACATACTATTTAAATGAAAAAATTGCTGTAACTAGGGATGTCATAGTTGTAATTGAATATATGGGTCTATTTCATAATTATTTTCATTATAATATTCACACTAAAGAGTTATAATTTACTATCTACAAATTTGACCAGGCTATACATATTTCAAAACCACAATATAAAATAAATTTATTTGAAAATTAATTCTTGATAATGAACATACAGGATATTCCTTTTGAGGGTTTTATCCACCCTAGAATAGTACTTAGGGGTGGTCCAATTGTTTTTACTAAAATTATGATTTATTATATTAAATATTCTATAGATTATAAAATACTCAAAAAATTTATTGTTCCATAAATTTATAATTTAACTCATATTGATGATTTATTTGACTTTATTTGGGGTGTATAGTAATATTATAACATTCCGATCAATTCTATGTAAAATCATATAAAATTGAAGGTATTTGAAGTTGATATGATAAATTTTGGGGTGTGATTGTCTATTATGAGTGGGTGGTTAATGATTTCAGGTTCAATATGCACCTAAAATTATTATAGATAAAATTACTATAGTTTTCTATGAGAATTTTGATAAATGCTTTGTTGTTTTCTAGATGAGAATTTCTAGTACTGTAAAATAAATTAAGATCATCAAATAAATAAATTGTTAAATTTAAAACACTAAAATTAATGACATTATATAGAAAACATAGTAGATATTATCTTCTGTTAATATAAATTTCATTCCATGTATATATTTTATATAATTATGAAAAAATTGTTCTTCTTAAAAGGACTTATGTGGTGAAATTGTTTTAGTAATAACAAAATATCTAAGAGAATTGATGTTTACTTAGGTTAGAGGGTTTCTATATAATTTTATTTTGAAAACATTGGGTGGCTATCATTCCCACAAACCATGATAACTCCAAAATGTGTAATTCTTAACTAAAAAAGGAAAGTGAATATTGTTTTTATTAATTTTTAATAATATTTTATAATGTTTTTATGTTAGCCTTGACATCTTCAAATGTGGTGTTTTGAATTTATAGGGTTTCATTTCTAAATGGAATTGGATGTTTGTAAAGGTAAAAAATCTGGTGATCATAACCACATGTCATCGATTAAGACCTCAAGAGCATAATTTTCATACACATTGCCCTAATATGAATACAACTGTTTTTATTTCAAAATTATGAATAAATCATATATATATAATGTTGAATGAAATTTTGACAAAATCACTTGATTTATATATTCGATAAAAAATCATTAAAATAAAGCTGGATAAATTGTTATAGTTGATTAAGGATTGGTATTTCAAAATTCACCATGATTAATATTATTATAAAAAATTTCTAATTCATTAAGTTAGAAATGTAATTAATCATTAAATATGACACATTAAAAATATAATGCTTTAGTTAATGATTTAGTAAAAAATATCATGGATATTAAATATCTATAAACTCTTTTATTTTTCAAAATGTTACAAGTGAGGTTTTACTTTTGAAAAAGAATTATACATACTCAAATGGGAGATCATTCTCTGAGAGAATGAGTAAAATTGGTCAAAATGGAATTTTTTATAATTTAACAATCATGAGGATGGAGTTATTATATTTTTCAAGATTTTATGTGTTCTATGTTATTCCATGAAAATAATGAATTATTATGATATTATCATAGTTCTCTGTTATCATTTCATCATGGAATTAGATTCAAATATAAATACCTTCGCTAATATTTGTTTATGGGAATGTATAGGGAATACTAATGATGATTTTATTATGAATCATTTGACTTGATAGTAAGTCAAATCTGAATGTTAACTATTGAAGGAGAAAAATGATCCTTTATTAGAACCATAAAAAAAATAGTATAACATATACATGAATTTGGCAGTGGGATTACTAATGAAAAATCAAGGTAATAATGTTTTTTGGGTTAATTTTGTTCTTTTGAATAAATATGTTCATTTTATACATATATGAGATATTATTTTATTGAATCATCATTTTAAAAAGTATCACAAATATGTTTTATGTATATAGGGAGATCCACTCTTCATTATATTTGATCATGTAAAAATAATGAAATCAATTTTTTGGAAAAGAACAAAAAATATGATGGATGAGTAATTATATTTTATTACATTATTTCGCACTAAATCTAAAAAATTAGTTGATTTATAATTCTTAATTTAGAGGAAATGTTTATATAATAATCATTATATCATTTGGGAAACTTGGATCAATATGTTTATTTATTTTTATTTTCATATAATAATGGGATTCACTCAAGTATAAAGACGGTAAATTTTGAGATGTTATATGAAATGTGGTTTCTGTATCTAGTGTACTATGATGAAGTTATAAAGAGGATATTTTATTCAATATAACTTGATAAATATATGATTGAGTATGTGTGAATGAATTAACAGAACATAAAGGAATTACATAGTTGGAAAAAATGTAATGTATATAACCAGAGGAACAATATTTTACTAGAGATATGTAATGATTCATTTCAGAAAATATTCTATTTGATATTTTTATTATGTTTTAGTATGAAAGGAATGTTGATCCATATTTTTAATATATCCTTTTATATTCTGTAGAAATTGATTTATTTTTCTTATTAGGTATAATTTCCTCCTATTATATCATTTTTCAAGGTGTGTTTCATGTTGTATTTCAATGGAATTATATTATTCTCGTATAGTATGTGTTTATCCATTAAATTTTACACATATAAGAGAATATAAAATATATGGAATGGATGATTCATATTATTAATGATAATGAGAATGTGTTTTGGGGTTATGAAATTATCATTCAAAATTATATATAGTATCAATATGATTGAGGAATCAACATGGGAATAAAAAAACATGATTGAAAAATACTATCATATGCCGATTTAATGAATAAAAATAATATGGTGAATTTTCATAACGGAAGGACAAATTATTGAATGTTTATTATTCTATTAATAATTCAAATTCATATAAAACTTTCAATAATCAACAATTTTTATAAATCCATATATAATATGATACTTTTATTTGTTTTTTATTCAGAAATAAATTTTTTTAATTCTAGTTAAATGATTTCCCATGAAATATATGATTTAAATAAAAAAATATTTCTAAATTTTTTAATAAGGTATATACTAAATTGACATAATATCTTTATTATTTTTGAATTTATCATGTTATGAATATTTGGGATATTTATGAAATAGTATATTTTTGAGTCATTAGTAAAAAATAAGGATTTTTATAAAAACTAAAATTTTGTTTCATGTAATTAAAATAACCCATTTTATTTTATTTTATTATGGTTAAATATGTTTCATATTATGTCAAATAACATAAATTAACTATATTTTAATCACAATAAATTTATATTTAGTTAAATAATCATTTTTATGCAAAAAATGTAAATAAAAAATGGGTTTCATTGAATTTTGGGGATATGATTTCAAATTATTATTATTAAACTTATAAAAATTATATTTATAAAATGAATTGATTGTTTTGAATCATCACTTTCAATGTTAAGAGTGTTTTTTTCATTTCATTTTTAAAAAAATTAATTATTACAATGGTAAACATTTATCTACTTGATAATAGTTAAAAGGTTTAACAGATGTCAAATTAAGAAATATTACATCAAACATCACTATAACATGTATAAATTTTATTAGATTAGTGTATTTAGATAATAAAATGTCTTTGATTATATATTTTATCATTTTATCATTTTACCTTGAGAAAAAAATTTATAATATTTAATTATTTAAAATATTTTTGTATTTCTACTCATATTTCATATAAAAGGTATCCTCCTATCCCCACTTATAAAAAAATTTACATAATTGTTGATTGAAAAATAAAAAAATTAAACATACAATGTATAAATACAATTTTTTATAGGTCCTTTTTTCACAATATACCAATACTAGGAGGCCTAAGGTGTAATTCAATGTGAATTATTTGAAGAGGATACATAAGTCCGAACAGACTGATTTTGAACATCTTTCTTCTTCATCCTCCTTGATATCCATTATAAAAATATAATAAAATTGAATAATTATATAATATATATCATAATTTTTATGTTATAAATATTTTCTTCCTCTTTTCCATCATATGTGAAATGAATACATCACTTGTGCGTACATTGGGACTACCACCTCTTTGAAAATATGTGTTCCATTTTACATCACCACATAACCAAATAAACATATAAAGATGTAATTAATGTTTATATAATATTTTTATGAAATTATTCAGACCATACTAAGATATAATATTACTATTATTCATACCTTTTTGTTCTATTGAAAAATTATATTTTTTCTCTTTCTTACATGGGGAATACCGCCACCCAGTAGCAATGGAACTCAATTTAATTTACACCCCACATCAATAATTATAAGTAAAAATATATTTAATAAACATGACATTAAAAATATTATTAAGATATTTGGAAATTAAAATATTATATTCCTTTTATATTTTCCATACATTTGGAAAATTTAATAGTCTCCCTTATGCATGTTAAGACTGATTCCACTATTGTTTAATGCCTTATATTTTACACATCTACCTTCAGTAGAAGGTTATAAAAATTATTTTAGTATTTAATAGATTCATTATTAATATTATAGCGTATATTTTATCATTATCCCTTTTACATTATTCAAGCAGCTTATTTGATTTTGTACTTCTATACCAAATGTCCTCAAAACACAAAATATGAACATCAACATAGTTGTATGTCAGCAAAACATGTTAAAAATGAAATTAAATAAATAATGATAATTGAAGGAAATTTTAATAATTTTTTATGCATAAAATTATTATTTTATCACATAGGTGGGTAGACATATGACTGGAATAATTTCGCACTAAATATAAGGGACATAACTAAAAAAATATTATTTTAGTGAATTCCTTAAATCTCATTCAATTTCTTATTGATGAATTTTTAAATGTTCCATAAATGTTATAATTTACAATAAAAATTTACCATAATCTACTTCTCTAATATTTGTTCTCTCTTCAAAATATTTTGATTCAATTATTTTTGATATTTTTCTAAATTATAAAAAAATATTTTTCTTATCATAAAAAGATGAAACATCTTTTCCTACCCTAAAAGCCATTTTTGATTATAATTATTTTTATAAAATTTATAAAGAATTTTAGTATAATATTCTACTTAAAATATACTCATACATTTTTAAAAAATATATATATACTAATATAAAAAATCTATCTCATTTTTATAAGATATAAAAATGATTGAATTATTATGGGAATGGACTCTAAAAAAATTTAATTTATTGTTAATTAGAATAAATATATATTTTTAACAATTATATTGTTCTCTTAACTGATAAATGAATTAATATCAATCCATATAAAACATTCATGGTGGGAGAGCATGATATTTATTTCAAATGCATTCTATAAAGTCACGAAGTCTATCTATCATTGGTTACTCCATAGTGAATTGGTAATTATATAGTTTATGGATTAAATCATAATTCATATTTTAAGCGTAAATGTAATGATAAAATGACATGTAAATGTAATAATATTTTTTGTAATGGGAATATTTATATTTATAATTATAATAAAACAATATTATGTTTTTATAGATGTTTTATGTCTATTTAAGTAATAGAAAAGTTATTATTTATTACCGAAAGGTATTGGTTATTTTTCCTATATTCAATGAAACCATTGTGTTTATGATATTAACATTATTATTTATATGAAAATATTTATTAAAAATTCGGATCAGTTATGTTGTTTTCATTTAATATTTAATGGATATTTGAATGTAAATGTCTTCTAAAGAATGGAAAATAAAATTATTCATTTTTATACTTTATAGAAAAAATAGGTTTCCTTTAATTTATATCTATTTGTGTTGTTTAATTTTATTACCCATGTTTTAAAATGTTTTAAATGTGTATTAAGGATTACTGGAAACCTTAGTAATCAGTGTTCTTGTTATTAGAGTAAACATGATTTATATTATAATTTATTTATAAAAAACATGTATTTAGAAAATTGTACAACATATAGAAATGTAAATGATTTAATTATATAGATTTCATAGATCATTAAAAGTCAAAAAATGCCTTTAAAATATATGTTATGAAATATAAAACATAAGTAATATAATTAAAGGGACATATATGTGTGTATTGTTAGTCATCATCCAACCAATAAAATGAAAATTACCTAAAAATATACCTTCTAGACTTACCATAATTTCAACCAACTCTTGTTATTATGAATCACATCTCATTTTCAAAGGATCATACTATAATGACACACATCCCTATAAAAGAATTGATACCAAATTTGTAACCCATGATTAAACGACAACACATCCATGAATATATTTTATATTTCAATATGAAACAAATCATTACAATTTCTTAAACTTCCCTCTATGACACGTGAGAATTTATACTTGCTCATAACTATTATATAATAATATAAAAGTTGAATAATACAAAATATTAGATCATTTGATTTAGTTAATTAAAATTCACTGAATACGTAATGTAAAAAATTACCAGATAACATGTTATTAAGTTTTATTTAACGCAAAACATTTAAAAAAACCTTTTCAAACAACATTTAATTTTATTAAATATAGTTTTTTTTAATATAAATTTTTAATTCAAATTATTCTTCCTGAAAAAAAATTCCATTCCAAAATTTTCATATGAAAAATTTATATCCCAAAATTTTATCCATAATTGTTATATTCATTACTCATTTAACATCATTTCATGACAAAAACCAACCAATAATGTAACATTATACATTGCACAATATTTTAACCATAATAGTAAAATAACAAAATCTAGAAACCCTATTAAATTATACCATTTAAAAGATTTATTTTAATGAATCATAAATCATTTTCCATCCAAATATAATTACACACACCACATAGTATTATATTTCTACAAAACTATCTTAAAAAATTAAACATCAACGGTACTGAATAATAAATCCAAATATGGACATTTGTAATTAATAAAATAATATAAATAAAAAATTATCTTCATCTTGATACCTAGTAAAAAATATATATCCTATAATGAGTCAAATATTCCAAAAATATAACTCATCATTATTAAATTTAACTGTACAAAAAAATTATCGTAATTTCTATCCTAATTTTTTCGTACTAAATAACAAGATAATGTAAGTTGTGTGAATAAAACTCAACAATCCAACAGAATAAATTCTCATAATAAATCATTTAATTTATCATTATATTCATTATCATCTTAATGAAGTTATTGACCATGTAAATTAAGTAATATATTAGGTATATCATGTTCTAACTAGGAAACCCTGACACTAGATTCTACCCAATTTAATAATATTTTATTACAACGGGAATTTTGTACAAGGATGAACGATGAAATACAAAAAACCCACATATCCATGTCTTGGATGATTTTAGAGTCCCTTCAATAAAAATTTATTTCAATTCCATAGAATATTAATGAATCCCAATAAAAAACATTTTTTGAAACAAAAATAGATATATTGGATTCAAGACACCATATAACCTCCAAACTAATCCTCGAAATATCAATGATTATTAGAAACTGTAAAATCACTAAATATTTATGATTTGTTTGAATAAAATAAATTATTTTGATATCTTATGTTAAACACAACAACAATTTTTAAGAAACCATGACATGTATTTATATTATTATTCAAACATGAACCTTATTCCCCTTCTATTAAACCATGTGTCGTAAATCTAATTAATTCAATTTAAAATATTTATTTAAATTATTTTATATATTGAAAAAACATTGATAAGAATTAATTAATTTCTATAATGTCATTCTGTGTTTTGAAAATACTATTTTCTCCAAATGATGTTTTATAATTCTATGAGTTAAGAATAATAAAATTAATTTTTAACAAATAAAATATTAATTAGATAAAATAATATAATTTTTTGATATAATAGTGAAAAAATTATTTTATGATGATGTTTTCTGATTTTTATTATTAGATTTATTTTTTGATGAATAATGATAAATGTTCATTTTTATTGAAAACTTCATTTACATTAGAAGAATTTATTAGGTCATTCAACTTATTAAGCTGGTTTTAATATAAAATAACTTCAATTATATATATTTATCAAATTTAATTTATTATAATAAATTCTATATAAAATTTTAATGAATATTTTTTTACATTATGTGAATTTTCACTTTGAAACACCACATTATTATCGCTTTTTGCAGGTTAAATTTTAATAAAAATTCCACTACACATTTTATTTTAAATTCAAAAAAGTGGATCCATAGTTTGTGTCATAATAATTTATTTTATCAAATATCATTACCTTATTTTCGAAACATGAGGAATCGTAACAACATTTGAAATTATATACCATGACCAAGGTAATAATATGTTTCACTAGGGGTTATAGTAAAATTAAATTGGATAAATTGACCCAAAACATTCAAAACACCCATTCCATGGATTCATTTATTCAATATCACAAATATGGTTCAATAAGTAACCATTTTAATTTTTTGGGCGTATGGATAATTAGTGTACACATTATTCACATTAAAAATTAAATTTGTGTATTCTCCCCCACATATAAATGGTCACCCTACTGATCTCCTCCTCAAACAATCAATAAATTTTATTTCATCCAAAAAAACATAATCCACTTATTACTTCCATCCTATAATCCTATAATCCTTAGTTTTATTAGACATCCAACCTAGGAATGCTTATGGTGTATAGATAATGAGGTTACCCCAAAAAAGATTCAATGTTCTTCATGAAGAATTTATATATTATTAATACATCCATATACTGATAATATTATTCTATAATGCTGATCAAATAATAACATTATCTCCCATATATTTAAATTGTATTTTGTTAATGTAATAATATATCTTTATCTCCTCTTCAATCAAATAGGACATGAAATCATCATTTCTGTATACAGTGTACTTCTATATAGAAAATTGATATTATACATCATCCACCACAACATATCATGAAAATAAATAATCCTATAATTATATTTTATATTTTATATTTTAGATATTTTTATTCATGTTAAATGATTACATCACATATACCTTCTTACATTCATTTATGGGGAATATGATAATTTCACTCATATGTACAGAAGACAAAAACCACATGAATCATTGTGATTAATTAAAACATTACATGAAATGTAATAAAAATGTATTAATAAATATATTACTTTAATAATACTTAAATTGTATTCAATAATTTTAATATATTGTTGACATCTTTCAATCAACTTGAAATATAGAATCATCATTTTTTATAGGTACGGCCTACCGTATCCATCAATAGAGTATTCCATTTTATATCACTACATTTGATGAATTAATTTAACGAAAAATATTACATATATATATTATTTTATTTTTTTAAAATTTATGATATTAGGTCACTATGATTATGTATGAGGACCAAAAAAAATTACCGATAAAAATATACACAAAAAAGAAAATATTTTTTTCATAAATGGTGACTTTATCATGGAATTTTTAATAATAATTTAAAAAATTGAAATACAAAAAAATATTCTATGATATGTGTGTGTGTGTTTGTGTTTGTGTGAGTGTCTATTAATCTATAATAGATTTATAATAAATTTTTTATTAAAAAGGATTTTTGAATTTGTATGAAAGAATTTATTTCCTTAGGAATGTGATTTTCATCTAACTTTTTTACAAGGGGAATAAAATCACATTTTCACCACTTATTTTATTTATATGGTGTATATCATTCACTTGAATTAATTTTAGAAATAAGTTTTTACTATTTTGGTTATTTTCATGCAATTTCAGTAAATAAATTTCATGGGAATTTTCGATCAAAATGTTTTCAAAGAGATATGGTATTTTTGTAACTATTTTGATTCTTTTAGGCAAACATTATGTTATCAACATGTAATATTTTATGATGTTTATATAGAGTTTTTTTGACCTATAATATTATTTATTTATTTATTATCAAGGTATTAATATATTTATTTAATTTAATTCTATCATGACGATTGTGATTAAAATTTAACACTCTGATATATTTTTTCTATTTTAATCACATCATCTATCATGATTGATTATGTTTATATTTCCAATAATAAAATATTATATTATACCTATCATTAAATTGTTCATCTTTATTCTCCTTTCCATTGGCCATCAGAATACATGTTTTTTCCTAATTTTCATCATTGTATGTACTAACGAATTTATAACAACGTTATTCATAAAAATAGTTTATATTTATTTATTTTCCCAAAAAATATTTAATATCCATTTAAAAAATGTTTTAAAAATGCTTCAAAAAATATCCTATGAATTTTAAAACGTATTTCTATTATTTTTTATGATTTCATTAATTTTTTTATATATTTCCTTGTCATATTTTAATGATTTTACATTTCATTTTATTGAAAATGTGAAAGAAATAATTGTTTTAAATGATATAGTAAAATGGATTTTTTCACAATCATGGCCAATCACATTATTCAAGACTATATTTTGTGATTGGATGATTATTTTCAAAGGAATTAGTTTATTTAATAATTGGGATGTTTTTAGAATTTAATTATGTCTGTCACAAAAGGAAGTATATTTTCCATAAAATTGATTAAATATTTTTTTGGAATTTTATCCAAAAATGAAAAAAATTAGTTATATATATGTTCTGATGGGGTTATGATTCAATTGCAAAATCTTTATTATTTTTCTATTTGTGGGATGATTATAATGAAGATATTTTTTTAATCTTACTTGTTTTGTACATGTTACTTTATAATCAAATGTTTATGAAACCCATTTCATTTCATGTGTTCTGATATGATGAATGTTTTATGATCATATGGTACACATATGTATTATTTTTGTTATGTTATATTGGAGACCTATATTGTTGTAATATGAGTTTGGTATATATTGATCTATTATAATTTAATCAATAATAGAATGGGGAGTAAACAAGTTTTTGTAAGGTAAATTATCCAATAATATATGATTATGTGTGAACCTTTACTACTACATTGGTTTGAGTATATAACCCATTCCACTATGATAATACTATAACTTTTCATTGAACAACTAGTTAAATCATTTTCTATGATTATATGTATTACAAAAAAACCATTCAATATGCCAATGTATGTTCAAATAGATGATGTTCGTTGATTCCCTTAAGAATCGAGTCTTATTATGTATCATGATTTATTCCATGAGTCATGATTATGATCTATAATATATTGATCATGGTTTTAAAAATTTATTATCATGTTATTATACCCATATAATCATGTTATGTTGATATCTCACTTGTTAACCTATTTTCTACAAATGATCTCACCCATTTAATTTTTTTGGTCAACATGTTATATTGAATGGTATTTTGTATGATTTTTTTTAAAAGGGTATTATTTTTTGAGATAATAATAAGTGATATTATAGATTTCTATTATACCAGTTATTTAGTTCCAATGATTCCAAATACTCTATACATTTACATTCCTTTTACATGTATATGACTAATTTAATCAATATATATATAGGTATATTTAATTACCATGTATCATATTATAGATACATGTGGTTGGTATCATTTGATAGGTTTTGATAGAATTTGAAAAATAGAATGAGAAATAATAATTTAGATCCTTAAAGATAGGTTTATGGATGACTGAAATTATATGAAACTATCCAGGAATTTTGCTAATGGATATAATTAGTTGTTTCAAAGTAGTTACATCAATTTTTTGATATTGAAAGTGGATGTGCCACTATAAAATTTTTAAATTTTGGTAATAAAAATGAAAATGGTACATTTATATTGAATTTTTCATTACCTAGTGTATGAAAATTTTCCAATGTTGTAAAAATAGTTTTACACTCATGGGGGGACATTATTTGGAATTTCACAAACACTTTGTGATCTATAATAAAGGATTTAAATAGATGATGAATATTAAGAACTTAGTATATGAATGAAAATTAATATATTCAATATAATATGCCATTTTTTATACATCAAATTTGTTTTTTCCATGATCATGCTACTCTCCAACAATTGTTATTCTGTCCTACAATATGATTTTTTAGTCAATTGTTGTAACCTAACAAAATATTGTTAATGTAGAGTGAAATGGAATATGTTAATATTGTCCCCCAAAAAAACAAATAAATATTGGATATGTAATGAAATCTCCCATTGTTAACATAACATAAAATTCCCATTCCATGATTCATACTAAACTTTCATATGTGAAAAGTATGGAACAATGTTATGTTGAGTCCCTCCTAAGGAAACTCACACCTTAGTTCATAGGATACATTGATCCAGTTATTGATAAGTAATTTTTTGGCATAATTGAAATGTTATTCTCCAGTATTAAGTGTTTATGGAATGAAAAAATATTTTTTACTTTATTTTATTTAAAAGTAAAATAGGATCAATGGAAGAATCAATTTAATAATAAAATTGAAAATGGGGAAATTGAATCCATTGACTTGGATAATTTTTGAATAATATTTATCAATAAGTAATTCACTTTTACTATTTGTACAAATATTGGAGATATAACTACATGAGATAAAGAAAAAATGTATTGATTCTATTTGTAACTATGCAGAAATTTTAACATTATATGTGAGGTATTATTCTCACATTTCCATACAACTTAAAATTAAGGTGGATCGATACTTCTCAAGAAAAAAAGTCTTCAAATGGTGATAACCATAAGGTATACTATTATATATAATTAGATTATTCAATGTACTCTCACTGTTGAAATGGATAAAATATTATGAGACCCAAACTTATCATTTATAAACATTATATCTTTTTATATAAATATTAATCACATTACACAAACACATTCACAAGGGTCATAAGGGTATAGTTTATTGGAATCATTGAAAAATAAAAATCTATTCAGTAAGTGAGATATGTCATATCACACAATAATCCTATAAAATAACACCCTTCTTAGAAATATCACACATAATAACATTCATAAAATCCTTGTATAAGGTAATATAATAAAATGAATTCTCATACTCTTAAGAAGGGTAATATAGTGAGACATCAATATATCATTGTAATAGGGGTATGATAACATGGGGAATACATTTAAATACCATATTATACATATAATATGTAACAAAATTGATTAATGTCCCATATATTGTATATTCATCGGAAATCATCCACAATGGAATTGATGAACCTGTACCATGAGACAATAATATTCGAAGAAGAAATATTTTTTCATTATAAATATAATAATATAAATTCATTTACATATTTGTTTGGGATTACTACCAAGCCTATCGTAGTATAATTGGTTCACTCCCAACCACTTTCGTATTACTATTCCACTCCCATGACCATTAGAATATAAAATTTCCATTACAAATCTCATTTTACAACCAATTCTTGTATTTTTTATCTCACATGATATATATTTTACAAATTCATTGGAGTGAGATATAGTTCCCACCATTCACATGATGAAAAGAAAAAAATGTGTACCTTATGATATAATACATTTTTCATATCATAACCCATAAAATGGGATTAATAAACAACTTTTCATAACCAGTGAAAAACAAAAAATGTTTCAAGATCCTTTCATAATATTTTAACCCATAAAAAATAAACTTCTTTCATAGTCCACTCATAATTTATTTATAACATAAACCATAGAAATGGAATGTGTTATATAAAAATATTTTTATAAAATCATAAAAAATTCAAAAAATGGATAAAAATGGTTTCTATGAAACATATCTCTAAATATGTCAATGTAACATCAAAGGATTTCATACTATATGGAACATTGTCTTCGAAGATCACTGGGAATATTTCTTGATGAAATTATCATTTCCAAATGAAATACAATTTTAAAATGAAAATAATTTGAAAAAAATAAATTTTTAAACTAATCCTTCCGAATAATATTACACTTTTTTTGAAAAAAATATATTTCCATATGATTTTATATATATAATATTATCTAAATTATTATAAATTTAAATAATAATTAATATATTTAAATAAAAATTTTCAAGGAAAATAAACATTTCACATTTAAAAACACTTATATATCACAATTAATTTTTAAAATCCTTTTCATTTAATATAACCCTAATACACTATAATGGGTTCATTAAATCATTGAGTTTTCATGAATATGGAAATATTGTTAATTATGTGTATTTTAAAAAAAATATTCCATTCATATTTTTAGTAAAAGTCCAAAAATGGCCTTCTCCTAAAAAAATAATTTAATATTCCTTTCTAAAAATGATAAAAAAATATAACATGGGTAATTTTTTTAGAATTAAATACTTTTTATAATGATAAATAATTTTTAAATTCATTTTTACAAATGATATTTTTTATTAATTTTTTTATTTAACGAGTGAAATAAAAAGGATTTTTCTTAAAAAATATTATTCTAATATTTTTTTGTACATAAATAGAGGTAAATGAGGGTAGTGCACATATTCTCATGGGATAAAAAAAGATTAAAAATTCTTGTTCTTTTTTATTAATTGATCATATTACATCATAATCATAATAAAAATCATAAGCTACCTCGATAATGAATAGATTATAACAAAAAATCATCAATAGATTAGTAACATTAAATAATAATCCCAATGAAGGAATAAATTATATGAAACTAAAAATAACATGAGAATAAATAAATTTTTGTTTTAACAAATCGAAGTGTGTTTATATGGACCACATAAAAGAAAATATGGTCATGATATTTCACATGTGTTTAGAATTTAAAATTGGGACACAAATCCCCTACCCCTATGTTATATTTTCAACCCTAAATTACATGCTTGAGTGATCATTAAATGTATATTTAAATCACCATAATTTTTATGAGAATCATCATAAAATAAACTCATCACAATTATAAAGAACACATAAAATATATCATTGATTTATATGGAATTTTTCTCGTATATATAAAAAATTGAGACATATATCCCTTACATTAAATCTAGACTTCCATTATAGACATTTCAAACTCTACTTTACGAAATATATATTAATTATAAATATTTCATAGGTAAATATTCATATATATAATACCGTATATTATATTTAGATACACTTTAAGTACATTTATCTTAAAAATTCATTGTTTACATTTATTTTCACGTAATAGTGGATTCATTTGTCATGAATGTTTTGGTTTGGTAATTTATATAATTTTAAATTTTTTATGTTATATAATTTCCATAATTTTATTATATTTGTAATTTTTTTATATTAATCCATTATAGATAAAAATAAAAAATAAATTACACCGTTCAAGGAAAATGTAAGTGGTATTTATAAAAGAACAGTGTTTCCATTTCCTCGATGAATGAAACATAAAATAAGTCACGAATATTCCACCCTTATAGAGTCCTTATTATTTCAAATATATTTGTTATATATATATATAAATATATCATCAATATCACATATATATAAATATATCATATATATACCATATATATTTTTTCATAATAAATCCTTATTACTATCCAAGAAAACAGAAATAAAAAACACATCACAGCTGTTCGGGAGGGGTTAATCCTCTGTAAAGAAGAGTGGAATAATTATTTCTATATGAGTTGTATTTTAATAATTTATATGAAATATTATATGTATATAAGTATTTTAGGTAATGACTAATATATATATTCATTAAAAATACCCATATTACATTTCATGTAATCTGTATGTCAAGAATAAATTACATCACTTTGTATGAAAGTATTCAACCATACACAGGAAAAACTTCTCATATCCCTTAATAAATGTAAATTGATAAAAATTTATATGGGATATAATAATAAAATAATTATATTTATCATAAAAATATCACAATCGAATAATATATCCATTATCATAACAATATGTTTTAAATGGTCATGGAAAACAAATTATGTTGTTTCATGAGGCAATATCAAACCATACATAAAACATATGGTTATGTTTAGAATTTAAGTTAAGATGAGATGAATGAAGGTAACTAAAATAATATAAATAAAACTTAGTATATTTATGAATCTAACTATATTAAATTTACAAGGATTAACTGTTATTTATTGAGGAGTAGGATGAAATAAAATAAAATTCTTTGAAAGAGAATTTATATCTACTTCACACTACTTTTTTTGATAGCACCAAAAGGCTTCAATGGATGCACTAATAAGAAAAATAATGATTGAAATATGATATTATGGAATTTAATTTTTTTTATTTGAATATGTATTGAAGGAATAAAATATTTTTGGATGTTTAATGTATATGGACGAGTCTGAAACCTTTTATATGTTAGGTGAGTTTCACACATGTCATTTTGGAAAATAAAATGATGTACCCACATATTTCACATGTAACAAGGAATAAATATTAACCTTTATATATTAATGAATTTAAAATTTAAAATTATCACCATAAAATTGATGATTAAAATGTTTATGGGCCCTTTTATCCATTATCTTATATATTTAATCTCTAGTAAACCCATCTTCACCTTAACTAAAATAAATAATGTTTTTTATTTTCCAATATTATTATGGTAAAAAAATATGAAATTACTATATAATATATTGTTTAACTTTTAAAAATATGGATCCATTTTAATAAATAAAATTTATATAAGCAGAGTAATTAATATTAAAAAAACTCATCTTTTGTTATAAAATGCAGGTTTTTGAGATTAGTATTTTTCAAGAACATGATTTTTTAATGTTAATTATATATATATGATAATAATCTATATGTGGACATACGGTCTATCGTCTCGTTGAATAATGTCTCTCATTTTGTATCTTTAACTATTGTGGATTATTATAAATTCATATATACTTGATATGTATGATATTTATATAATGAATAAATATATATAAATTATTGAACCATGATCAATGTATGTGGTTTGAAAAAATAAATATCAATACCTTCATTAGAAGTATATAAATTATTTCCTAAAATGATCAGTTAACATTGAATTGTTTCTAAAAGTGTAATAATAGATTAGAAGTAAAAAATATATATTATATTTTATATATATATGGTTAATTAATATATTTATAATAAAATTATATCAATTATATTAGAGGATTGAATTTATAAAATGGCTGTCGATACATATGGTATGGGGTTTATGTCTCACTTTTTATTTCTATGAGACCAATCACACATTTAAATCCTATTTATTTTATGGGGTTATATAAATCCCATGAAATTATTTTAGTATTATATTCATAAAAATATATGTTCATATTCATATACATATAATGATATCTATTTCTTCGGGATTATTGTTCAAAAAAGTTAAAATCATAAAAAATTTAATATCTTCACTCCTTTCCCAAATTATTGCTCAACCATCACTTTTGGAAGGGTTAAAGTCTGCTAAAATGGATGATGTGGGAATTTGGTAAAAATTCAAAGCTATCGGAAAAGGGAAATCCTCGAAGATTAATGCTAATGAAGAAGGAATAATGAGATTTGGAAAAGACTATGTGTTCCATCATGTCCAGAGATGAACAAGGAACCTTTGGATGATGCATGTATTTCAACATTATCTATTTACCCCGGAAGCACAAATATTTATCGAGATATCCAGAAGCATTATTGGTGGGATAATATGAAGAAGGAGATCGTTGAATATACATCAAGGTGCCAGGTGTATCAGCAAGTGAATGCAGAGAGGAATATATCTAAGGGGATGATGCAACCATTTCCAATACTAGAATATATCTGGGAGAACATCACCTTCGAGATTGACATCGGACATCTGAAGGCATCCAAAGTCAAAAACGCAATCTGGGTTGTTGTGGATCATCGTACAAAGTCTTCACACATCATTTCTATTCAGTAGGATTGGAATGGATATATATCAGGTATGTGGTAATGCTGCATGGGGTACCACTGTATTTTGTGTCCAAATGAGAACTAAGACTTTCTTATTAGTTTTCGAGGAATCCTCAACATGCTCTGAATACTGGACTGAACATCAGTATGACCTATAATCCTAAAACTGATGGCCAATCCAAGTAGACTATCCAAACACATAAGGACATATTGAGTGAATGCTCAATATACATTAAAGGAGGATGCGATCAACATCTTCCTATGGTTGATTTCTCTTATAATAACAGTTTCCACTCAAGCATCCAAATAGCACCATCTGAAAACTTTTATGGGAAAAGGTACAAAACACTGGCATGTTTGGATGAGGTCAGTTAGTGTAATCTGCATGGACAAGAAATGGTTGGACAAATGGCATGGATGGTTAAAACCATTCAGAAGAATATCAAGGCAGCCCCGAGTCGACATAAGAGTTATGGAGATAACTTTCGATGATCCCTTGAGATTAATGTTGGAGACATGGTATTTCTAAGCATATCTCAGAGGAAGAAGGTCATGAGGTTTGGAAATAAGGGGAAGATAAGTCCAAGGTAAATTTTCCCCTTCAATATTCTTGATCGTGTTGGGGAAGTGGCCTATCGAGTAGCACTTCCACCTACCATGGACAAAGTACATGATGTCTTTCATATATCCCTCTAAAGGGAGTACATATCGGATCCCTCACATGTACTCTCTTAAAAGGTGGTACAGTTAGAGGATGATCTATCTTATGTGGAGAAACCAGTGAACATCTTAAACCATGTTGAAAAGGTCTAGGGAAGAAGACAATTCCCCTCATCAAGGTGTTGTGGCAAAACCACAATTTTGAAGAAGAGATGTGGGAATCGGAGGAAGTGATGAGTAGAGTTACATGCATTTGTTTTAGTGTGGGAAAAGGAAATTTTGAGGGTGAAATTTATTAAGGTGGAATGATTGTAACAACCCAAACATTCATTAATTAAAATCCCTCTTGATATAATTAAATGTCACTTTATGTAAAGTATTTATGTCAACTTCATTGGTTTTATGTTAATAATTGTGACCATTGCTAATATAGTCAGTGAATATTGATCAAATTATAAGTATAAATATAGGGATTTAACGAATCCAATTTACTCAAAAAAAAGGAAGTTATGGACTCATCCAGTAGATGTGCCCCTTACGAAGCCAATTTGGTGGAACTCAGAAAAGAGGTGGCTTCATTGGGATTCTCTCTTGACCAAGCCAAATCCATGCTTCAACAGGTTAAGCTCGAGTGGGACTACCTATGAGAGATGTGGAAGTTGATAGACATTACCACCTAAGCATTGTTATCTGAGCCACCCAAAGTGTCGGTCACCCTCGCACACCTTACACTTCGGTCTTATGTAGGTGTTATAAGGGGTTATGTAACAAGACCATATAACTAAGGTTATGTACATTATTTTTGTATGTAATAATTAATATATTTTCGTGTTATTTTTTTACCTTGTAAATAGTTTTTATAGCACAAATAGTGTTTCTAGTTAATATTAAACTATGAAATATATTTTTATGAATTAATGGATTTTTTTAAATAAATAATATATTAATAAATTATTATTATTATTACTATTAAATTAATGTTTATTAAATATAAATGATTGAATAATTTTATGAATGCAATCGTAATTTTTATTATGGTTTGAAAGCCATTTTTGTCAAAACCCATGAATTTTTGTTAAATGTTAGTTTAAATTTTAGAAGTGAAAATTAACATATTAAGAAATTAATTTAGATTAAATTAATATTATTTATGGAATCAAGATGTCGATATTATCCTACAGGGAATTTTTCATAATTTTCTGAGACAGTCAAATTGTGTGGTAAAAATTAAATACTGTTTAAATATATAATGTGCTTTATGACAACATAATGATACAATAGTAATGTAATAAAATTCTATAAGCCTTATTTTCTACCAATAAATGTTTTACCAATATATAATGTGATTTGGGTTTGTTTGACGAATTTTACAAAGAATTAATGGACCCTTCAAGGATTATTAAACATCTTGTATTTTTAAATTGTTTTCCTTGAGAGTGTGACTCACCTCCAAATAAGAAACCCTGTTATATTAAGAATTTATAACTTTGTCCTTATAAAATAATATTTTCAAATCCCCTTTTTAAAAAACCATGGGAAAAAATCATGGGCTGGTTTGTGGTTTGAATTAGTTTAATGTGAGGTGTCCCATCCCTAAATAATAAAGAATTCCCTCACCATTCCTATATAAACCCACCCATGCTCCCATATTTTCCTCACTCAAAGAATTTTTAGTGCATCCAACCACTTCCCTACTCTCCCTAGTATCCTCTCAAGGTGCCCCATGCTCCCAAGAAGCCTATCTCAAGCCTCTCTCAAGCCTTTGTAAGAACACATCCAAATAAGTGTTTTTTCTTCCATTCCCATTTTTTTCTAATTTTCTTAATATTGTTATGTCGTTCTAATTTCAATTATAAATGATGGGGTATGGTTTTTCACCTCCCCCATATTGCCCTATTTATTTTTAAATGATGGGAGACACCTTTATCTTTCATTAAATGCCTTCAATGTACACCCGTTACTATGCCAAAATTCTGAAAGAAATTTCTCTCTATTCTTTTACATTCAAGTAATTATTTTGTATTATGCATCTATATTCCATTAAAATTTTTGGTACATGTATCGATATTGCCCCCATACTTTCCATTTCATTTAAATATGATGAAACTCCTACTTCTCTCTCATTATCCATTTTTTTATGAATTCATACGTCACGTCGTTACGCTGCCGTAACTGCGTTGATTTTCCATGCCAATGTCATTATATAGTGAATACCATGCCCATATCTCTACCAAGAGTATTCACCTTTATGAAAATTTAATTATTGATTATAATGTTTTATTTATTAATTCCACATTCCTTTATCTTGGAATAAAATATGATGTTTTATGAATCCATGTTATGTGATCCATGTGGCACACTTATGCATGAAATGAAATGTTTAAGAAGGGTGAATCCTTATAGAACTCCAATTCATTGGGTAAACTATAGTATCATGATACGTAATGTGAAATGGGTGTTGAATCATGCTAATTCAAATGCAATTTTCTCTTACTCATGCTTCATGTGCATTGAGGACTTACTCATGCTCCATGTGCAATGAGCCTTGGCTTATGCTAATTCCATGTTAAGTGTGGTTGCCACATTTATATGTTATGATTATCATACTTTATCATGACATTAAGTTTATTCTTCTCTTGTGCTCAATTTATATGCCTATTTTCTAACATGTATTGTATTCCACATGTTATTCCAGTATTATTCCCTTACGGGGATTTATAGCACAACCATTACTTATTCATGTCCTCATGTTATCCCATGCAATGCTATGTATGAGGGAATGCAGTGGTCATGTAAAGAATGTTTTCATTAAAGATATTTTATTTAATGTTTTAAGTTGTTATGTAATGTTTCTAATCCCCAAAGACACTATAACCCTTGATCCTCCATTTGTACCATGTGAAGGTTTTATGTAATAAATCAAGATTACGTTTCAAAAAAAAGTAGGGTTGTAATTGTTGGTATCAGAGTATATGTTTAGTTATTTTTAGGATTAGGATTAGGAAACCCCAGTAAATCCTTATAGACAAGACTATGTATAATAAAAACATCCCTATTATTTGGTGGGTATTGAGTAAGTGTTTTATCAAGAAAATACATCCCGGTTTTTATATGAGCAGGTAGAGGCAGATCTGGCACGTATGTATCCTAGGGGTAAAACCAGAAAACACCACTTTCAACTAGACTTGAATGGGAACTGGTTCACAGAAAAAGGGCTTGCTGCACTCTTGGATATGACACTATCGGAAGATATTCTTTGTTAAATTTACAATCTTAGTATGAACCATTATTAAGTTACAAAAAAATTCCCTAAGAATATATGTTAGAACATAGATCATGGATAACATAGACTAAAGCCAGTAGATTCATATGTTAAGGAAATAAGAGTTTTTTATAAGTCATCAGTTTTTTCATTGTACTACCCTTTATTTGTTACCCCTAACTTTCCTTTCCTTCCAGCCAATGGACAGTAATAAGAGGAGTCGGCCTGACAACCAATGTGAAGATCAATGTGATGACTGTACTAATGAGATTCCCAATCAAATGGGAGCGGGAATCACGAATATTGTCACTTTTCTAAATCAGCTAACTCAAGATTTGAATAGAAACATTGTAAAAGAGGAACGTTCAACCCCCCTATGAAAGAACAAGTCACTATTGAGATCTTAATGAGACAAAGGCCTCCAACTTTTAATGGATCATTTGATCCCTCAATCGCTGAAAAATAGATCAACTCCATTGAAATTATCTTCTCCATCCTTCAATGATCTGAACAAGAGATGGTTCTCCAAGCTAAATATAATTTAGAGGGTGAAGCTAATCAATTGTTGAAGTTGGTCAAAAATACTATGCATGAGGGGGAGATCAAGGCGTTGGAATGGAAGAATTTCTAGAAGATGTTTTTTAATAAATATTTTCCATGCACCCTCCGATTTATGATGGAAAGGGACTTCCTTGCCCTCAAGAAAAATGATGACGAATATATTCGAGCGTGTGAGGAAAACTTCACACATCTTGCATGATATGATTCAATCTTTGTCTTAACCACTGAATGCAAGGTTGATCGCTTCTTTGGTGGGATGAAACATTTCCTGAGGAAATCACCGGAAATCCATGACATCGAAAGCTTTGAAGAAATTGTCCGATGTTCCCTCAAGTTCAAAATTGAGATCGTAGAATCTCAAGGGTATCATGGGGATAAGAACCATATGGTGTAAATCAATGTTGGTGGTCCGACGGATAAATCAAATGATGCGAAGAAGATCCAGCACCCCACTTCCCAATGGTGTGGAAAGAAGCACCCCATAAATTGCCTAAAGTGTACACGAAAATGCTTTAGGTGTGGAATAGAAGGGCACCTGGCTGTAAACTGTCGGCAAGAATGACCTGTGGCTAAGACAGATGGGAGGAATGCTCCTTTTGAACCTAAACATATGGTTAATTACTACAAATACAAATAACCAGGGCATATTTCAAATCAGTGCCCTAAGAAAGGGGTTTTCAGAGGAAACCAACAACCTCCAAGATAGCAAGGGTGAGTTTTTTCCATCACTACTACCGAAGTGAACCCTGAAAATTAACTGGTGCCAGGAATTCTAGATATCCATTCAAGAATAGGGAACGTAATTTTTGATTCTGGTTCTACATATTCTTTTATATTTTAAAACTTTAGTAGAACAATATCATCACCCCCACAAATCATGGAGGTGAATATGTCAGTGAGTATGGAAAATGGGGAGATTATTGCATCCTATGAATATAACTCATCCCCTATCATAATTTGTGGATTGAACATCCTATATATCCTTTCCATCCTCCCTATGGTAGAATTTGATTCCATTCATGGCATGTATTGGATTTTTATATATAGAGAAAACATAAATTTTCATGAGAGAGAAATCACTCTCCATATGGAGAATCGACCCCTGATTCTTTACAAGTGCAAGGAGGAAGATGAATATTCATTACTTCCATTACCTCAAGCATGGATATTACTACCCTATGAGCATTCATATCTAGATTAAATGATTATGTCCACGTAAGAAACCATTATTTGATACATGCCTATTGTGAGGGAATTCGCTGAAGTGTTTCTCGAGGAATTGACTGGTCTTCCTCATAGAAGAGATGTTTAATTATTAATTGAACTTATTCCTAAGGAGTTTCCAATATCCAAAACATCATACAGAATGGCTATTGTGGATCTTGAAGAGCTGAAGAAACAACTACAGGAGAATCTAGACAAATGTTTTATAAACCCAAGCGCTTCACCATGAGGTGCACCAGTCCTCTTCGTCCAGAAGAATGATGGGTCAATGTGCCTTTGCGTCGATTATCATGAGCTCATCAAAATCATGATAATTAACTAGTATCCTCTCCCACGAATTGATTACTTTTTTGATCAGATGTAGGAACAAAATACCTCTCCACGGTGGATTTGCGGTCAGGATATTATCAAGTAAGGGTGAAAATGTAAGATATCCCCAACACTGCTTTTCCTACAAGATACAGGAACTATTAATTCATAGTAATGACTTTAGGACTCACTAATGCTCTAGTAATATTCATGGACTTGATGAATAGATATTTTAGTGATTACCTCGAAAAAGTTTTTGGTTGTCTTTATAGATGATATTCTGATATACTCCAAAACCAAGGACGATCATGAGGAGCTTCTAAGAACAATAGTAGAGACCTTAAAGAAGGAGAAGCTCTATGCCATGTACAATAATTTTGAGTTTTGGTTGAAGGACATACCATTCATTGCCCATATCATCACCAGTAATAAGATATCTATGGATCCCTCCAAAACAGATGCAATTAAAGAATGGATGAGGCCATCATCAGTAATAGATATCGGTAGCTTCTTGGGGTTAGCTCGATATTACCGATGATTTGTGAGAAATTTCTCATGATTTTCCATCCATCCTACCATGAAAACTAGAAAGGGGTAAAGTTTTCATGGGGATATAAATGCAAAGAAAGCCTCAAGGAGTTGAAAAGGAGGCTTATCACCGTGCACGTGCTCACTTTACCCATAAGTGGAAATCCTTTTGTGGAATTCAGTGAAGCTTCGAAGAAGGTCCTGGGATGTGTGTTCTTTCCAAATGAAAATTTCATTGCCTATGCTTCATGGAATTTAAAAGTTCATGAACACAAATATCCAACACACGACCTCGAGCTGGCTGCAGTGATCTTCACTTTGAAAATTTGGCGGCATTATCTCTTTGGAGAGAAGTGTGAAATATATACAGACTACAAAATCCTCAAGTATATATTCACACAGAAAGGGTTTAATATGCGCCAATGAAGATCGTTAGAGATGATCAGTGACTATGAATTCTCAATCCATTACCACCCTGGTAAAGTGAACAATGTGGAATATGTTCTAAGTAGAAAGGACCCAAGAATTCTATCATCGATGAGAATTGAAAGGGATCCAATAGTGGATGATTTAATGAAGATGAACATGGGAATCATAAAAAAGATAAAATCATAAATCCTTTCCCAAATTATTTCTCAACCATCACTTTTGGAATGGTTAAAGGATGCTAAAATGGATGATGTGGGAATTATGGGAAATGTGAAAGCTATTGGAAAAGGGAAATCCTCAAGGACTAATGCTAATGAAGAAGGAATAATGAGATTTGGAAAAGACTATATGTTCCTTCAAGTCTAGAGCTGAACAAGGATCCTTTGGATGATGCACGTAGTTCATCATTATCTATTTACCTAGGATGAACAAATATTTATTGAGATATCCAAGAGAATTATTGGTGGGATAATATGAAGAAGGAGATCGCTGAATATACATAAAGGTTCATGGTGTATCAGCAAGTGAATGATGAGAGGAAGAAGACTAAGGGGTTGATGCAACCATTTCCCATAGTAGAATAGAAATGGGAGAACATCACCTTGGACATTTAATCAGACATCCGAAGGAATCCAAAGGCAACAATTCAATCTGGGATGTTGTGGATCATCGTACAAAGTTGTCACAATTCATTGCTATTTAGGAGGATTTCTCATTGGATCAAATGGAAGGGATATATATCAGGTAAGTGGTAATGCTGCATGGGGTACCACTATCTATTTTTTCTGAGTGAGATCTAAGACTCCTCTATTAGTTTTAGAGGAGTCTTCAACATGCTCTGAATACTGAACTAAACTTCAGTATGGCCTATAATCCTCAAACTGATGGCCAATCCAAGTAGACTATCCAATCACTTGAGGACATGTTGATAGCATGCTCAATAGACATTAAATGGGGATGCGATCAACGTCTTCCTGTGGTTGATTTCTCTTATAATAATTGTTTCCACTCGAGCATCCAAATAGCACCATGTGAAGCCCTTTATTAAAAAAAGGTGAAGAACACCGACATGTTTGGATGAGGTCAGTGAGCATAATCTGCATGGACAAGAAATCATTGGAAAAATGGTGGAGATGGTTAAAACCATTATGAATCATATCAATGTAGCCTAGAGTCGACATAAGAGTTATGAAGATTACTGTTGATGAACCCTTGAGATTAAAGTTGGAGACTTGGTATCACTATGCATATATCAGTGGAAGAATGTCATGAGGTTTGGAAAGAAAGGGAAGTTAAGTCCAAGGTAAATCATCCCCTTCAAGATTTATGATAATGTTGGGGTTGTGGCCTATCGACTAGAATGTCCACCTACCATGTAAAAAGTACATGATGTCTTCAATGTATACCTCTTAAGGAAGTACATACTGGATCCCTCACATATACTCTCTTCAAAGGTGGTATAGTTAGAGGATGATCTATCTTATGAGGAGCAACTAGTGAAGATCGTAGATAAAAATTTCTATGGAAGAAGAAAATTCCCCACATCAAGGAGTAGTGGATAAAACACAATTTTGAAGAAGTGACATGGGAATCAGAGGATGTGATGTGCAGAGTTACCCAAATTTGTTTTATTCTGGGAAAAGGAAATTTTTAGGGTGAAATTTCTTAAGGGGAAAGGATTATAACAACCCAAACATTCATTAATGAAAATACCTCTTGATCTAATTAAATGTCTCTTTTTATAAAATATTTATTTCAACTTCTTTGGTTTTATGTTAAGAATTGTGACCATTGCTAATATATCCATTGAACAGTGATCACATAATTAGTATAAATATAGGGATTTAACGAATCAGATTTACTCAAACAAAGGAAGTGATGGACTCATCCAGTAGACGCGCCCCTTATGAAGCCCATTTGGTGGAACTCAAAAAAGAGGTGGATTTATTGGGCTTCTCTCTTGACCAAGACAATGCCAAGTTTCAACATGTTAAGTTTGAGCGGGACTGCCTACGTGAGAAGTGGAAGTTGATAGAGATTACCACCTGAGCAATGTTATTTGAGCCACCCAAAGAGTCGGTCACCATCACACACCGTACTCTTCGGTCTTATGCGGGTTTTAAAAAAGGATATGTGATAAGACCATATAATTATGTTTATGTACATTATTTTTGTATGTAATAATTAATATATTTTCATGTTATTTTTTTACCTTGTAAATAGTTATTATAGCTCAAATAGTGTTTCTAGTTAATATTAAACTAAGAAATATATATTTTTGAATTAATGGATATTTTAATTTTATAATATATTAATAAATTATTATTATTATAATTAAAATAATTTTTATTAAATATAAATGATTGTATACTTTTATGAATGAAATCGTAATTTTTATTATGGTTTGAAAGCCATTTTTTTAAAAGCTGTGAGTTTTCATTAAATGTTAGTTTCAATTTTAGAAGTGAAAATTAACATATTAAGAATATAATTTTGATAAAATAAATATTATTTCTGGATTCAGGACGTCGATATTATCCTACAGTGAATTTTTCATAATTTTCTAAGACAGCCAAATTTTTGGGTAAAAATTAAATACAGTTTAAATATATAATGTGTTTTATGACAACATAATGATACAATAGTGATGTGATAAAATACTATAAGCCTTATGTTCTGGCAATGCATGTTTTACCCTTAATATAATGTGATTTTGGGTTTGTATGATATATTTTACAAAGAATTAATGGACCCTTCAAGGATTATTAAACGCGTTGTCTTTTTAAATTGTTTTCCTTGAGAGTGTGACTCACCTCCACATAAACAACCCTGTTATTTTAAGAATTTATAACTTTGGACATATAAAATACTATTTTCAAATCCCCTTTTTCAAAAACCACGGGAAAAAATCATGGTCTGGTTTGTGATTTGAATTAGTTTATTGTGAGGTGACCCAACCCTAAATAATAAATAATTCCCTCACCTTTCCTATATAAACCAACACAAGCTTCCACATTATCCTCACTCAAATCCTTTTTATTTCATCAAACCTATACCCTAAATTCCCTATAATCCTCCCAAGGTTCCCCAATCTCCCAGGAATCCTCTCTCAAGCCTCTCTTAAGAATTTGGAAGCGCACTTCTATATAAGAGTTTTTCTTCCTTTCTCAGTTTTATCTAATTTTATTAATGTTGTTATGACATTTTAATTTCTATTATAAATGTTTCGGTATGGTTTTTCACCTCCCTTATACTGCACTCTTTATGTTTTAATGATGGAAGACCCCTTTCTTACTCATTAAATTCCTCCTATGTACACCCATTACTATGATGAAATTCCAAAAGAAATTTCTCTCTCTTATTTTACATTTAAGAAATTATTTTGTATTATGCATATAAACTCTATTAAGATTTTTGGGACATGTATCTATATAACCCCATACTGTCCATTTCATGTACATATAATGAGAAACCCATTTCTATCTCATCATCCTTTTTTTGAATTCTTGTGTCACACTATTACACTGCAGAAATTGCACTGATTTTGCTATACATTGTCTTTGTGTAGAAAATACCAAGACCATATCTCTCTCAAGGGTATTCACCTTTATGAACACTTACTTAATGATTATAAATTATCATGTATTAATTCCAAATTCTTTTATCATGGAATAAATGATGATGTTTTATGAATCCATGTTATATGATCTATGTGGCACATGTATACATGAAATGAAATATTTAAAAAGGGTGCTCCCTTATAACGCTCCAATGCATTGGGTAAAGTATAGTATCATGGTACGTAATGTGCAATGGGTGTTGATTAATTCTAATTCATTTTCAATGAGGTTTTACTCATGCTTCATGTGCATCGAAGATTTACTCATGCACTATGTTCAATGAGCCTTGGCACATGCAAATTCCATGTTAAGTGTTGTTGCCACATTTCTATGTTATGGTTATCATGCTTTATCATGCCTTTTTGTTTTATGCTTCTCTTGTGCTCTATTTATATTACTATTGTCTAACATGTATTGTATTTATCATGTTATTCCATGATTATTCTCTTATTAGGCTTCAGAGCTCAACCTTTTCTTATGCATGTTCCCAGGTTATACCTTGCAATGATAAGTATGAGGGAATTTAGTGGTAATGTAATGAAATTGTTCAATAAAGATGTTGTATTTCATGTTTTAAGTTGTTATGTAATGTTCCTAAGCCCCAAAGACACTATACCCCTCAATATTCCATGTTGTATCAAGCTATGGTTTTATGTATCAAATAAACTTTATGTTTGAAATAAAAAAGAAGGGTTGCCATAGAGGGGACATCCCTACATGAATTATAAGCGATATTATGATTTTTATTCCTTTCACTATGAATCATTTCTAAACAATGGAAAACACTAGATTTTTTTATGAATCACAATACAGAATTCCAAACTAGTAAAATACATAACATAAATTGAACAGTAAATGCATATAATCAATAATAATAAAAAATGTTTTCCTTGAGAAATTATATAATGATAAATCAATTATAATGGCTTGCAAATAAAATTTTCATCATCCTAAGAATATCCCCATGAGTTTTGTAACCAAGAGTGATGAAAGGTCAGTTGGCAAGTACATGATCTTATTCGAGTCTAACTCAATGCCGTGTTTTTGGGTTTTAACCCTATATACATCTGTGCCAGAGCTGCCTCTACATGATCGTATCTAGACAGGGTTGTATTTTTTGTACATTTCACAATATTTTATATTACCAAAATTCTATGAAATTTTCTATACTAATCCTTGAAGTCAATCTTAGGGTAATGGTTTATAATCATAATTTTCTAAATGTAGTTTCCATGGATTGTACTAAACTTCCTATGATTCCATCTTTAACATCCCAAACCTAGTTACCTATAGTTGGTGCATTATTACATAGAATAGTAATGATCACAAGAGATAAAATCTTAGAATACATATTTTTTAGTAGCTTAAGAAGTACATACATAAGCTTTACATTACGTTTTTAAATGAAAAAAACTAAAAAAATTATGTCCCATTTGAACACAATCATATCCCTTAGCCTGTTCATGTAGGTTAATCATAATATAATTCTTTCTATCATGGTTAAAATAAAACATAATAAAGGGGTGAGCTAAGTTTCTCATTAAGGATAACAATATAGTGGAAACATTCAAAAATAAGTATAAAAATTTAAGGAAATGTATAAGACTAAAACACAAGACTTTTAAACTTAAACATCAAAATAATATGGAAAATATAAATAAAATAATTTCATTTACATATTCACATGGATATTCTACTGGTCTAATAGTCACATGTAATGTCAATATCTAATTTCATAATGAGGGAATGCCTAATATTGGATATCATATCCACATAGTCAAGTCCCATGCCAAAACTACAAATAATATTTTTTTCAAGGCCTTGTGTGAAGACAATAGTTTTACCCATGATACCTATAGATGCATTGATGATTCATAGTGGGCTCCACACATCACAAAATAAGTCCATTTCATTTATCATATCAAAAGGTTGAAACATAACAGAAACATTTGTATTAAAATTAAAATAAAAAATGTTAATACTTTATCTATAAACCATGAATGGTATAAAAATCACGCATCCACATTCAAACATATCACAAAAACATCAATACAATATTTTAAAGTGTATCATAATCAAAAAACTTCATACTAGTGTAAAATCCATCAAAGGATCTTGACATAGATGAAATCAAAAATATTAAAGACAAATATCTATTTATATTTTGAAATCGTTTAAAAGTAATGTAATTATAAAAAAACAAAATCTGTAAATTACTATTATAAGATTTTAAGGTAATCTTATAATGAGTTAAAATGGTGGAAAATTGATGCACATGAAATTTTATTTAAAAAACATTTTTACCTTAGTTTGTTGAAAAGGTCAAAAATTACCTAGTTTGGAAAATGATAGTAAGATTCCATTGAAAAAAATTTATAAAAAAATAATATATTGTTATTAATGAAATTAAACAATATTCTATGAAATAGTAAAAATGTTTTGAAATATATTTTTAAGAAACATAGATTTGGATGATAAAGAAGTCCTAGTAGATACTCACATATAAAAAACATGAGATAAATAAAGTGATTGTAAAATTGATTGTTACTTTATAATTTTCTTATTCGAGGGTACATTATAATCCTTTATAATGATTAAATAGTGGTTATTAAATTATTAAATAACCACAAACATAAATATGATATCATATTTTATATTCTAATATAGCTTTATTAATAATATTTTTGTATTATCGTTATTCTAGGTGTTAACAAATTCGTTTTACTTTAAATTTTTAATTATGTAAGTAATAATTGTTATAGAAAGGATATATTTTATTCATATCCAGAATGATATTATGTTCATTATAAATATTTTTAATATTATAATGAAAATTATTTTTTAATTGTTATGAAGGGGGATGAATCTAATCATGTTCATGAAGACGGTAATCTGTACGTATGAACAAGCGACAATATCATTTTATTGATAGTGAAATCATATGTAATTCGTTGGTATATTACATATATATAATAATTAACCTGTTATATTTATTATTTTTAAAGATTTTACTCAATACTATACAAATCCAAATAATGAAATGTTGAATAACAAACTACACCATGACATGGAGACGGTAAGCCACATGTATGCACGCATGGTCATTTTTTCATACATATGATAGATAGAATAATTAATATGGTAGTATCATATTAATAATAACATAATAGTCTGTATAATGTACTGAAGTTATTATTTTGGTAAGGAAACAAGTAAGAAAGTGTCAGGGGATGAAGAAAAAAACTCTGAACGAGGTGATGAAATTATTACCTTTTTTCAGGTGCTTCCTTTTGATTTGATCAAAATGGATACTTAAGATGGATTTATGATCAAAGTAGGACCACTAGGTTGAAGTTATGGTAGTTTAGTGGATATTTTAGTAGTTTTTGGCTTACCCAATTGGCTTTAGATGTGTAAAGTTAAGAGAAGGGGCCGTACCCCTTTATAAGAGAGGCGGGGGCACTTTTAAAAAAGCTAGAAATATTATTTTATTATAAAGTCATTTTCGGTTTCTAATCTCTCCAAATATATTTATTTTGAGCATAAGGTGTGTATGGGTTAAAATCCTCTCAAGAAATAGGTTTTATACAAGTTTAGGTCAAAATAGTAACCTTATCTTTTATAATTAACTCTTAGTTTTATGGTTTAACTTTTACCACGTCTTCTTGTATTTTTACATTACATGGTTAACAAAAATAATTTTATTTGTCAAAATAACCACATGTGGTTTATTAAGAACATATCTATCATTTTATATGTCTATTGACCGAATAGTATATTTTTCATAATATTACATCATTTTATAATATATTATTCGTTTTAATTACTCGTTTATGTCAATTTTGACATTATTTTGTATTTTGTTTTTGTGAAAGGCATAAAAACATTATCACTTAGAAAAAAAATTATTTAATTAACCCTAAAAAATTATATTAACCTATTATTTTTTATGAATCCATTAAAAATCATAATTTTAATTTATTTTATTATTAATAATATCATTTAATTTAATCATTCATTAAAAAGGTAATTACTGCATCATCATTGTGTCATAAATAAATTTAGATATATAATGATTAAAAATTAAAAATAAAATAAAATGATGCATGAAATCATCTTATAATTCTAATGAATTTTTATTTTCGAATTCATTTAACGTATAACCCTATATTGAAAATGGTTTATTTATGAAAATTTGAATTTAAAACAATTAACTCTTATTTAAATAAAATAATAATAAATGTCGAAATATAATCCATGTTGATTAAAAATCATCATATTTTATTCCTAAAGTTGATTTTGGTAAAAATATACTAATCCAATACAATTAGGACATGTTTTAGGGTAATTATAATATCATTTTACAATTAATTATCATATTTACATTTAACTGTGTTAAATAAAATTCAAAAGTAACTATTCACCAAAAATTATTTTCATCATATTGAACCACATTTTAAAAAATTATGTTAACCATGACACTCATATTTTTGAAATTCAATTCAATGAAGCTGTAAAATTATGTGTTAAGAAAACTTTTAAATGTTCATAGAAGGTGGGTACAAAATGGTAAAAAGATCATTAAAAATAATTTTTAAACAAAAAGTTAGTTTTAATCAATAACGTAGTGTTTTTCACTATTCATAAAAAATGAATGTTTTAGGGAAAAAATTAGACCTAAGTTTATTTTTATATTCTGATTCCAAAAATGATGTCCATTTTGAAAAAATAAAATTTATAAAATTTCAAAATGTCAGTATCAATATTCATAACTTATTTTTAAATGGCTAGTTTGATTGGTCATGGTGTGCTAGAACTAGAAGTTTCATACAACACAGGATATTGAAATATTAAAAGAGAAGAGTACCATGGAAGATTATGGTTTTACACCTACCGTACATTTGAAGGAATCTCAATATACATTTAATGGAGATCTATTTCATCGAAATTATTCTATTAAAACCTCCTTAAACCCTAAAACTCCATCAATGTGTTTTCTTACTAGTCACCTAAAACTTTTAAACAACTTTTTTTATTACATAACATGCAAAAAGATACATCTAACCATCGAAATGTAATCCTAAAAATATTGATCATATATAATTCTCTTATAATATAACCCATTTTATACTCTATTAACCTATTACAAAGTTGATCATTATAAGAAATTATAAAAAGAATCAAATAAAATTTTAAATGTTATAAAATGACTTTGGATGAATGTGTGAACATTCACTAGAATAATGACACCAAAAATCCATATTTTAATAAATTAATGGAATATATTAAACTGATTTTTCACATAGCATAACACTTTCAATAAATATTTGGATGTGTAAAACTATATCAAATACCATTACTATTTAAGAAAAACATTTGAATGAGGCATGATGTCAAAATAATTCTCACTTATATTATAGGCATCTTCAAAAATTCAAATTCATTATTAATATTATATCATTGTATGTAATTTTATATTTTTAAGATAGAATAATTAGTTAAAAATTAATAATTTATATAGGAAAACTCATATTCTTCCTAATAACCATTTTATTAACCTCCATTATCTTATTTGACAAAATTTTAAAGTTTTCAACTTCAACAAGAACTTTTTTACATATATCATTAAAATATCAAACTCTAATATTATTGAAATCATAGAAAATATTAAAAATAAATGAAATATATTGACTAATCTAATCCATTTAAGAAATGTATAATTATTTCCACTTCAGATTAATGTATTGAATTGAGAAATATTCCCCAATTAAAATATAAAATAATTCAAAATTATCTCCGCGAGTATGTTGTGATTTTTTATTTTCAAAAATTAATTTTTATTAAATTATAAATGATATATAATTTCTATAAAAAATTTAAAATTTCACAAGGGATTAATGAAAAAATATATTTGAGGTACAAATTCGATCAATCATAATAATGAAATTGCATTGTATGATGGATATGTACAATAAAATAAAATTAAGGGGGTCAAAAAAATGCATGCCAAGAATATCTCCAATAACAATGTCAACACCCTCAGGAGAAAGAGAACCAGTACTAGAGAAACATATATATAGGGAAGCCTATTATGACTCGAAACCCAAAAACCATCCACATTATTTCCATCTCTCGATATATGAAGAAAAAATATGTAATTTTCTATAATATCCTTGCACATGTGAATTTGATAAGTGATTTACAAGGGGTAGATGTGATTCCTTTCATTCCATTCCAAAAAAAATTTATTATGTATCAACTATGGATAAGGGATGTGATATTTGAGGCACAACTCTAACCTCTGGAGAATAATATTTTCTTCATCTTTGAGAGATTTTATCAGGCCATAGAGGGCACTAAATTCAATAATTATTGAACCAAATTTGTTCTTGACCAAACCACTTCAACTTATGAGGCCTTTCTTAATGGAAACATACATGTTAATTTTGTGTCCATGGGTGGGAGGGGACACTCACACCCAATTCCCCATAATGGATAGATGAGAGAGATTGGACGATACATAATATATATAAACAATCTTATAGTGGGGGACACCTATTTTCATTTAAAGAGTTTTAAGAAATACCGGAGTGAAGTCCTTTTTATTGTTGATGCCAATCCCACTTGTACATTGTGGGAGAAATTTATCTTAAAATTTGAATCCCATCATTAATCGTATATTTTTCCCCAGAGAAAACCAAACTAGCAGAGCCCATTCACTAATATAGATTGTTTTGGAAAAATCTCTTCACACAGAATCATGTAGCCTAAAAATTTAAATGTTGATATGATAAATTTATTTTTTATATCTATGTCAAAATTATGGGAAATATTTTGTATCCTCAAAACATAATAATTAATTTTTAGGTGAATGAATATGAGCTAGAGGTGGCCTCATAAGATATTTCAGATGACATGGGATAGAGTGGCTTCCCTATAGGCCTTTTCCGAGAAGCAACGAGAAGAGGCTTCCAAAAAGTGAAAAGAATTTGGGGAATCACCCATAATTATATCCACATAAGAATAATGTAGTTAGGGATATATTTTTTCATGGTTTAAAAGAGTATGTAGATTTTCCTTTCGGAGGATCTGTAGTGGAGATGATAGCTAGGATATTCCTACACGTGGATATCCCAATTACAATCCAAAAAATTAATGTTCACAATGCCAATAATCCCCCAAGATTGAAGTTACAAGATTGATATGTAGCCTTGATGAGATCTCTATAGGGTTTAAGGATGTCTAGTCATAGAGTGCTCAAAAATACCATACTTGTTGCGAATAGATTTTCACTAAAGTGTAAAACCATCGACCACATCCCAAAAAAGTCTTCCTTGCAGCTATTTCATGGAATTATCCATATTCCCCATGCTGATACCCCCTCATCAAATGTTTTAGTCAGATTATTCTTGGAAGCCCAATGGAACCTGCACTCTCTATGAGGATACCAAATAAATGAGTAGAGAACCTTCCCAATATAATTCAAACTTTTCTTAGAAACTTAAAGGATTAACATGATGTTCAAGGGAATTCCAGACAAAACACAATTGACAAGCATGATCCGGTCCCATAAAGAGTGAAACATGTTTTCCCAATCTGATATATACTTTTTGATCTGATCAAATAAATAAATATAGTTACAAATATTTAATATAACATGGTCTAGGGTTCCCCCAGATAATCCAAAGGAATGTATTTCTTCTACATGCCTAAAAGGGGACCAATATTATTCATGATTCTCTCTATACACCTGGCGGAAAAGAATACCCAACATTAATCCATGATAAAAAATTCCCAACATACATTTAATTTTCCTCTAGTTCTTAATTAAAGTCATTTAAGAATCACTATATCCATTTAATAATAACACATTGTCATCTGAAAAAATGAGATGACAGACCCCATAATTCGATCTCCTAGATTTATAAGAAAAAATCGAGTCTATATACATTTAATCATTTATAAATTTACTGAGGGTATTAAAGATTATTATAAAAACTCTAGGGTAAATATGATCCAGTCGGAGGAGACCTATTATAGGTTTAAAAAAATACACATTTTCATCCCATTAATATAATTTTGAACAAGGGGGAGAAATAATAGCAGAAAAATAGGTCAATCACCCACTCCGACAAACCAATGCTCCTCATTACCCAGAGGATGAACTGCCACTCAATACGGTCATATGATTTGTCTATGTGATCCTGGATAATAATTTTAGAACCAGTGATCTTCCAATTAGTATCACATACATATCTATAGTGATTCCAATATCACCTTGGATGGTCATACCCTTCATTAAACCATGTTTCTCTTATAAGATTAATCCATTAAAAATATGGGAGATCCTTATGTTCATAATGGATAATAGTATATGGTATAAGAAATTTCACTTGAAAATCGGTCTAAATATCCTTGTTGAGGAGTGATCATTGAATTTGGTTATGAGGAACATAGTGGAAGCATAGTTCAAATAAGTGAGAGGACCACTATATAAAAATTCTTTCACTACCAAGATTATATCATTCTTGATGATGGCCCATGATATAAGAGAAATGGATCCACAGAATAAATATAGACTAGGGGAGCTCTCTTGATTTAGGGATCCGATTGTCTCTGAAACCACATGTTCACATGGAATCGCCCTGAGAAACTCTTTTTTTATACAGGATACCATCCAAGGGATGGGGATAAAAAATTTAGTGGATACCATATTTTAAATACATCATCATCATGTTAGAGTCACAAAGTATATAAGATAAATAATATTGCACCATACCCCTATTCACCCAAGTTCATTAGATAATGAACTATGCACCAATATAATTTATGGAGGCTAGTGATGATCCCTTTTTTAATTCAGAACTTTTGGTATGATGCTTTCCTATCACCTCCCCTAATATAGGTAGCTTTCAATCATTCCCATTTTAATGACCCAAACTTTCAGTAATGAAAATTCCACTAGATCTAATTAAATGTCTTATTATCTGAGCCACCCTGAGAGTTTTTCACCATCGTTCACCTTATCCTTCGGTCTTATGTGAGTGTTTTAATGGTTAATTTAACAATAAATTAACACTATGAATATGTGCATTTTCATTATATAATAATGAATGTACATTCGTTTTTTATTGTTACTTGGTAAATAGTTTTTAAAGCACAATTAGTATTAGTATTTAATATTAAAATAAGAAATATATTTTAATGAATTAATGGATTTTTAAATTAAATCAAATTCTAATAAAATATTTTTATTATTTTTATTAAATTAGTTTTTATTAAATATAAATCATTCTATAATTTTATTAATGTCATTGTAATTTTTATTATGGTTTGAAAGATGGTTTTGTAAAACCCGATGAATATTCGATAAATGATGTTTTCTATTTTAAAAGTATATATATACATATTTTGAAAAATATTTTAATAAAATAAATAATATTTTTGGAATAAGGACATTAAAATTATCCAACGGTAAATTTTTCATAATTTTGTGAGACAATAGATTTTTTGGGTAAAAATTAAATAACATTAAAATATATAATGTGTTTTATAACATCATAATAAACCAATAGTGATGTAATAAAATAGTATAAACATTATATTCAGCCAATATATGTTTTACCATGAAAATAATGTGATTTTGTGTTTATTTGATATATTTTTCAAAGAATTAGTGGACCCTTAAACTCTTATAAAACAATTATTCTTCGTAAATAGTTTTCCATGAGAGTGTGACTCACCTACACATAAGCAAGCCTATTATTTTAAGAAGATCATCCATTGTCTTTATAAAATATTATTTTCCACTACCATTTTAAAAAAAAGTCAGTAACCATGGGCTGGTTTGTGGTTTTGATTAGTTTAATGTAAGGTATCCCAAACCAAAATAATAAAGAATTCCCTCTCCTTTCCTATATAAACCCACCCAAGATCTCACTTCTTCTTCAGTAAAAGCCTTTAGAGTTTGTCCAAACTCTAACCTCCACTCTATAGAATTCTCCCAAGGCACCTAAAACTCCCATAAAGCTCGTCTCATGCCTCTCCCAAGCCTTTGGGATGACACTTCAATGAAAGGGATTTCTTCCATTCTCATTTTTGTCCAATTTTCATTAAGTTGTTAGGACCTTTTCATTTCAATTACAAATGTTGGAGTAAGATTTATCACCTATCCCATACTGACCTATTTATATTTGTATGATGGTATACCCCTTTATATCTCATTAATTCCTCTAATGTACACTTGTTATCATGTAGATATTCTGTGAGGGATTCTGTTCCTCTTTAAAATCCAAGAAAATATTTTGAATTTTTCATCTAAATTCCATTATGTTTGTTGGTAAATATATATATATGACCCAATTACTATCCATTTTATGTAAATATGATGATACACCCCTTTATCTCTCATCAACCATTTTTTATGAGTTTATATATCACGATGTTATGTTGCCGAAATTGTACTATGATTTTCCAAACCAATGTTATTGTGAAGTGAATATCATGCCCATTTCTCTATCAAGGGTATTCATCCTTGTGAACATTTACTTATTGATTATAAATATTTATTTATGTATTCCACATCCCTTTATTCTTTAATAAATGATGATGATTGATTCCTTGTAGTATGATCCATGTGGCACACATATACATGAAATTAAATGTGTAAGAAGGGTGCGCCTTAATAGCTCTCCAATGCATTGGGTAATGTTTAGTATCATGACGTGTCATGTGAAATGACTGTTGAATCATGATATATCAACAGAAATGAGGCGTTACTCGTGCTTCATGTACAATGAGGGTTCACTCATGATCCATGTGAAATGGACCTTGGCACATGCTAATTCCATGTTAAGTGTAGTTGCCACATTTCTATGTTATGATTATCATTTTTTATTGTGCCTTTTTTTTCTCTTGTGCTCCTATGATACACCCACTGACTAACATATATTACCTTCTTTATTCTATTCCATGTTTATTCCCTTACTGGGATTTATATATTACCATTTTTTTTCATGTCCTCTGGTTATCCCATGCAATGATAAGTGCGATGGAAGGTAGCGGTAATATAAAGAACACTTTCAATAAAGATGTTTTGTTTTTTATATTCTAAGCTCTTATGTAATTTTCCTAAGTCCCAATGTCAATATAAAATTCAATATTCTATGTTGTATCAAGTGATGTTTCATGCAATAAATTAGGTTTAAGTGTGTAATAAAGAGCAAGGTTGTTATAGTTTGTATCAGAGGATGGGTTTAGTTATTTTTTGGATTGGGATTAAAAAACCCTATTGATGCCTTAGATACAAGAATAAGTATAATAGAAACATCCCAATGTTTTGGTGTGTATTGTTTTAATGGATTATCAAGAAAATACATCCCTATCATGATATGAGCAGGTAGAGGCGGCTCTGGTACAGATGAGTCCTAGGGGTAAAACATGAAAACACTACTTTGAGCTAGACTAGAATGGGAACAGGTGCATGACACGGGCCTCGCTGCACTCTTCGTTACGACACTCCTGTTGGATATGATTTGGTAAATTCATAGGTTTAGTATGAACCCTTATTAAGGGAATTAAAAAATTCCCCAAGGAATATATGTTAGAATGTAGATCGTGAATATAATAGATTGAATCCTATGGATTCATATGTTATGAAAATAAAATTTAATTATAAGTCATCAGTTTTGTCCTTGGATTACCCATTATGTGTTACCCGTATCATTCCTTTTATTCCAACCAATGGTCGTAATTATCCGGACTCGGGCTAACAAATGATGTGAAGATTAATGTGATGACTCTGCTATTGAGATGTTCTATCCGATGGGAGTGTGAATCAGGATATTTGTCATGCTTCCCTCTCGGCTAACTCAATATTCCAATAGAAACATGGGTCAAGAGGAATGTTCAACCCACCTAAGAAAGAACAAGTCACTATTGAGAGCTTTATGAGACAGTGGACTCTTACTTTTAATGAATCATTTGATACCTCTATCACCGAACAATCGATCAACTCATTTGAAAATATCTTTAATATCCTTAAATGTAATGAAAAATAGAAGGTTCTCCTACATACTTATCATATGTGTGTGTACTGATCAATGGTGGACGTTGATAAAAAATATAAAGCTTCAGGAGGAGATCAAGGGGTTGAAATGGTAATATTTCAAGAAGATATTTTTCGATAATTTTCTTCCGTGCACCCTCCAACTTAGGATAAAAATTTACGTCCATGCTCTCAAAAAAAAAAGACAACGAATTTGTCAGGGAGTACGAGGAAAACATCACAAGTCTTGCACTATACACCTCCAGCTTTGTAGTTACCCCCGAATTCAAGGTAGACCGCTTCTGTGGTGGGCTAAAACCTAGTCTATGGAAAGCGCTGGTGATCTACAATATCGACAGCTATGAAGAAAATGTCTAATCTGACCTTAAGGTTGAAATGGAAATTATAAAATCTCAGGGGTATCATGGGGATAAGAATCGTAAGGTGGACATCAACATTAAAGATCCTATGGATAAATCAAACCGTTCCAAAACGATCCCACACCCCACTTGCAAAAGGTATAGAAAGAAGCACCCTAGAAAGTTTCTTAAGGGGATGAGGAAAGGCTTTATGCATGGAATATAAGGGCATCTAACTATTAAATGTGGCAATGAAAAACCAGCGACTACAAAAGAGGGGATAAATGCTCCATTCAAACCTCAAAACATTTTTCATTGAAATAACTGTAAAGAACCAGGGAATCATGAAAATTAGTGCCCTAAGCTAAGGGTTTTTGGAGGCAACGAACCACCTACAAGGCAGAAAGGGAGAGCTTTATCCATCAGTACTGCCGAAATGAAACCCAACAACGAAGTGGTGATAGGTATGGTATTTATTCATTCATGAATACTGAATGTTTTTTTTGATTCTGTTTCTACACATTCTTTTATATCCCAAAAGTTTATTTGATCAATCCCATCACCACAACAAATCATAGAAGTAAATATGTCAGTGAGTACGACAAATATGGAAATCACTGCATCCCATGAGTATAAATCAACCCCTGTCATAATATGTGGATTATATTATTAAAAGAACCTCTCCATATTCCCTCTGGTGGAATTGGAAGAAATTCTTGGCATGGATTGGATTTCCTTGTATAGAGCCATCATAAATTACCGTGAGAGGGAAATAACTCTCCATATAGAGAATAGACCTCCGATTCTATACAAGTGCAAGGAGGAACATGAATCTATTTTAACTATGTCATCTCATGTATGGATATTACTTCTTTATGAGAATGCGTATCTGGATCAAATGATGGAGTATGATGAGGCAACCATCCTTGAAGACATGCCTATTGTGAGGGAATTCACTGAAGTGTTTCCTGTGAAATTCCCTAGTCTTCCTGTTAGAAGAGATGTTGAATTCTAAATTGATCTTAAAACTGAGACATTGCCAATATCAAAGAAACCATATAGAATGGATGTTTTGGATCATGAGGAGATGAATAAAACAACTATAGAAAAATATAGATAAAGGATTTATATGCCCAAGTTCTTTACAATGGGGTTCACTGGTCCTCTTTATCAAGAATAAAGATGGGTCAATGCGCCTTTGCATCGATTATCGTGAGCTTACAAAAATCAGGATAGAGAACAACTATCCTCTCCCACAAATCAATGACTTTTTCTATCAGTTGTCTAGAACTCTATACATTTACATGGTTGATTTTAGGTAGGTATATTATCATGTTAGGGTGAAGAAGGACGATATTCCCAAGAATAATTTCTTTACAAGAAACGGGCACTATGAATTCATTGTAATGTTTTTTGGACTCACTAATGCTCCACCAATCTTCATGTGTTTGATGAATAGAGTCTTTAGGGATTACCTTGACAAATTTGTGGTAGTTTTGATAGATGATATTCTGATATATTCCAAAAACAAAGAGGATCATGAGGAGCATCGAAAAACTATAATAGAGACCATGTGGAAGGAGAATCTCTCTGGAAAGTACAACAAGTGTGATTTATAGTAAAAGGAGGTATCATTTCTGGGCCGTATCATCACAAGCAACGGGATATCTATCGATCCCTCCAAAATGGATGAAATTGAGGGATGTATGTGGACAACATCGGTAAAAGATATTTGAGGCATCTTGGGGTTAGTTGGATATTATCGACGATTTGTGATAAATTTATAATTATTGTACAAAACTGTTACTAAGATAACATGAAATGGAGTAATGTTTTCCTGGATTGATGAATGTGAAGAAAGCATAAAGTAGTTGAAATGGAATCTTTTCACTATGTATGTCCTCATTTTTCCCAGAAGTGGAAATATTTTTGTGATATTCAATGATTCTTCGATGAACGGAATGGTGTGTGTGTTGATGAAAAATGAAAAAGTCATTGCCTATGCTTAAAGGAAATAGAAAGCTCATTAGAATAATTCTCAAACACATGATCTGGAGTTGGATGCAGTGATCTTCACTTCAAAATTTCGGTGGCATTATCTCTTTGGGGAGAGGTGTGAAATATATACGGACCACAAATGCCTCATTTATATATTCAAAAAGAAATAGTTGAACATGTGACAACAAAGATGGTTTTTCCTGATCAAATATTATAACTGCTCAATCCAATACCACCCTAGGAAAGAGAAAAAGGTGGATGATTCTCTATCTATAAAGGACCCATCAATTTAATCATTGAAGATAATTGAGAAGGATCCAATCTTATTAGATTTGATGAATATGGACATGGGAATCATAAATAATGGAACATCATCAATCCTTTCAAAAATTATTTCCCATCCATCTATTTTAGAAAGGTTAAAGGATGCTCATAAAATGATGTGGTAATTCAGAACAAAATAGAAGCTATCAAAAGAGTTAAATCCTTAGAGTTCACTGTTAATAGTGAAGGAATTCTGAGATTTTGGAACAATACTATTGGTTTCATCAAGTCCAGTGCTGAAGAATTATCCTTCTTTTGATGCACATCGTTTAAATATATCTATTCGCCCAGGAAACACAAAGAGGTTTTGAGATCTATGATTGCATTACTGGTAGGATAATATGAAGAAAGAGATTGCTGAGTATACATAAAACTACCTAGTGTGTCCTCATGTAAAGGCAGAGAGGTAGAATTATGAGGGGATGATGCAATCATTGCCCATACCATCATGGAAATTGGAGAACATCACCATGGACATTGTCACAGAACTTTCATAGACATTCAAAGGAAACAATACAATATGGGTTGTTATGGAACATCTTAAAAATCATGCACACTTCATTGAAATTCTTGATGATTTCTCTTTGGATCAACTTGAATGGATATATATTAGATAAGTGGTCAAGATTCATTTAGTACCACTATCTATTGTATCTGATCGATATCCAATATTTTACACTATGATTTGGAAGAGTCTTCAACATGATCTAGATACTGAACTGAAATTTAGTATGACCTATCATCCTCAAAATAATGGCCAATAAGCGAAAAATATTAAAGAACTATTGGATATGTTGAGATCATGTTCTATGGACTTCAAAGGTGGGTGGGAGCAACATCATCCCCTGGTTTAATTCTACTACAATAATATTTTTCACTAGAGGATCTGAATGGCACCATATGAACCCTTATATGGTAAGAGGTGTAGAATACTAGCTTGTTGGGATGAAGTCAGTAAGCATAAGATGTGAGGACCATAAATGGTCAAAGAAATGGTAGAAAAGGTGAAAACCATTCAGCAAAATATCAAGGAAGCCCAGAGATGACAAAATAGTTATAAAGATAACTATCAACGAGAACATTAGTTTAAAATTAGAGACATTTTATTTCTATTCATATCTCCATATAAGAAGGTCATGAGGTTTAGAAAGAAATGTAATTTTTTCGTAGGTCCATCATACCCTTCGAATTTCGTGACTGTGTCGTGGTTGTGCCCTATCGACTAGAACATCCACCTACCATGGCCAGTGTACAAGATTTCATTCATGTATCCATCTTAAATAAGTACATACCAGACACTTCACCTGTAATCTCCTCAGAGGTAGTACGTTTATAATATGATCTTTCTTTACGAAGAGCAACTGTTGATGATCTTTGATCGTAGGGAAAATTCCTATAAAATAAGACAATTCCCCTCGTGAAGGTGTTGCGGAGAATCCACATGTTTGAAAAATCACCAAGGGAATCAGATGAATTGATGAAGCAGAGTTACCTTAATCTTTTTCGTGTTGGAAAAGGAAATTCCAAATGTGAAATTTCTTAAGGGGGAAAGATTGTAACAACACAAACATTCCTTAATGAAAATTTCACTTGATATATTTAAATGTATTATTATTTAAAATTAATATATAAAATATGAGCTTCTATAATTTTATGTTTTTTATTTTTAAAATACCATTATGAATTGTATCCCTTGCTAATATAGCCATTGAACAGTGATCACATGATTAGTATAAATATAGGGCTTTAAAAAATCCAATTTATTATGGAAAAGAGAGTGATGGCCACATCCAGTAGACTTTACCAATACGAAGCCCATTTGTTAGGGCATGAAAAGGAGTTTGAATCACTGGGATTCTATCTAGACCAATCCCAAGCCAAACAGTAATACATTAAGCTTGAGCAGAACCTCCTATGAGAGATGTAGATGTTGATATAGATTACCACCTAAGCGATGTTATCCAAGCTACCCCAAGAGTTTTTCACCATCACGCACCTTATAGTTTGGTCTTAGGCAGGTGTTATAAGGGGTTTTGTAACATGACCTTAGCACTATGATTATTGCATAATATATTTATATAATAATGAATATACATTAATTTTTTTATTGTTACATTGTAAATAGTTTTTAATGCGCAATTAGTATTTTTATTTAATATTCAACTAAGAATTATATTTTGATGAATTAATGGATTTTTTAACAAAATAATATTTTAATAAAATATTATTATTATTATTATTAAATTACCTTTTAATTTAATATAAACCATCTTATAATTTTATGAATGCAATTATAATTTTTATTAATGTTTGAAAGCTGATTTTTTCCAAACACATATATTATTGATAAATGTCGGTATTTATTTTAAAAGTAAAAATTCACATATATATAAAATTACTTAGATAAAATGATTCTTATTTTTTTAATTAGGATGTCGAAATTATCCAATGGTGAATATTTCATAATATTCTGAGACAGTCGAATTTTTTGGTAAAAATTAAATACTGTTTAAATATATAATGTGTTTTATGACATTATAATGACCAAATAGTAATGTAATAAAATACTATAAACAATATATTCTGCCAATATATGTTTTTACATTAAAATAATGAGATATTTTTTTAATGATTTAGTGGTCCTTTCAAGGCTTATAAAACATTTTGCCTTTTTAAATTGTTCCATTGAGAGTGTGTCTAACCTCCACATAAGAAACCATTTTATTTTAAAATTTTAGTCCATTTTACTTATAAAATATTTATTTCTACTCCCCTTTGGATTATACCATGGGAAAATCTCATAGGCTGGTTCTTGGTTTGGATTATATTAATGTGAGAGGCCCCAAACCTAAATAATTAATAATTTCTTCTCCTTTCCTATATAAACCCACCCAATCTACCACTTCTTCTTCACTCAAATCCTTTGGAGTTAATCAAACCTCTGACCTCCTCTCACTATAATCCTCCCAAATATCCCCAAGCACCGATGAAGAATCTTTCAAACCTCTTCCATGCCTTTGGGATCACACATTGAAGTAAGGGATTTCTACCTTTCTCATTTTTGTCTAATTTTCATTAAGTTTTTATGGCCTTTTCTATACAATTAAAAATGTTGGGGTACGATTTATCACCATCCCCATCCCCATACCTTAATCTTTATTTTTGGATTATGGGAGACCTCTTTCTCTCTCATTAATTCCTCCCATTACAACCATTACCATAATGAAATTCCTGAGGTATTTCTCTCTAATCTTTTACATCCAATAAATTATTTTTAATTATGCATCAAATTTACATTAATATTGTTGGGAAATTTATTTTATGACCCCCTTAATGTAAATTTCATGTAAATATTATTAAAAAACCCTTTATCTCTCATCAACCAATTTTTTATCACTTATTATTTCACAATGTTATGCTGCAGAAATGGCACTATGATTTTCCAATCCAATGTCATTGTGTAGTGAATACCATAACCATTTCACTATAAAGGGTATTTACCTTTATTAAAATTTACGTATTGATTATAAAGAATCATTTTTGTATTCCACATCCCTTTATATTAGAAATAATGAAGACTCTTGATTCCATGTTGTATGATCTACATGGCACATTGATGCATGAAATGAAATGTTTAAGAAGGGTGTTCCCTAATAGCACTACAATGCATTAGGTAAAGTATAATATCATGATAAATCATGTTTAATGAGTGTTGAATCATTCTAATTCATGTGAAATGATGGTATACCCATGCTTAATGTGGAATGAGGGTTTACTCATGCTCCATGTGAAATGAGCTTTCGCTCATGCTAATTCAATGTTAAGAGTTTATCCCACATTTTTATGTTATTATTATCATGCTTTATCATGCCTTTATATTTATCTTTTGATCCATTGATATTCAAATTGACTGAAATGTATTGAATTAATCATATCATTTTATGTATAATCTTTTACTAGACATTATATCTCATCCTTTTATTATGTATTCCCTCAGGTTATCCAATTAAATGCTAAGTACATGGAAATGCAGTGGTCATGTAAAGAATGTTTTCAATAAAGATATTGCGTGGTTTATGTTCTATGTTGTTATGTAATGTTCCTAATCTGAAAATACAATATACCTCTTGATCTTCTTTGTTGGATCAACTGAATATTTCATGTAATTAATCAGGTTTAAGTGTGTAATAAATATCATGGTTGTCTTATGCAAAGGCGTGTATCATGATCGAAAAGGAGCACATAAAAAAAGATTTTAAGGTAACCCAGGTTGACAACACCAAAATTGTCCTAGTGTTATTCTAGGATCAGCTCAACCCTTCCAATTTCCCCCTCCAAATAGTTAAGAGCATGATGATCTGTGGGAAGGCTGTGAGACCAAGATGTCAAGTACAATATCAAATTTATTATTTTATTGGGGAAACAGACTCAATTATGGCCTAGGATGGGTTTCTCTGACTGTTCCTAGATTGTGCAGAAAATTTAAGGCTGCATCAAATAGTTTTTGGAGAAAAATAATCATTCTATACTTGAGGAAACACAAATTAGGTTAATTAATAAGGGAGAGTGGCCCATGATACCAAAAATCAAGTTGATGACCTCTGCATTGGGAAGGATGAGATTGCACACAGATTAACGATGCAAATTTCTAGGAAACACCATATTCTCTTTTATCCACAATGATTATTTCACAAAGTATAACTATCACTATTGAATCCATTATTGAGGATTCCCTATTTAGTAGTATTGCAACATAATATTGAGATATCCCTAAGATAAACTAGCCCATAACATTTTCCCATAATAGGGTCCATGATTGGGTTGGTTTCATGTCACGAACCAAATCGGATCTCCACCCAAACCTACACAAAACCCATCACGTGACAAGGCACTAAGGGCATTCCAGATACCCATGGGCTAGCACATGTTCTCGGGTATCATAAAATGATAATTCAGAACAATTTACCTAAGTTTATAAGCATAAAAAATAATAGAATCAAATAAAAGGAATCTGGATTTTCAATCCAAATAATCATTTAGACAAATTCAGAACTAAATTACATAGTTTAAAACAAATCAAAAAGACTATTAAAAATGTAAAAAATAGAAAATAAACTTCCCAAGAACCCTCCTGGAATGAGTAACTGTCCTCAAGCCATATCTAATAGACTTCACCACCAATGACCAACTAGAATCCCGAACCACTGGCACTAAAAAATTTACACGAACTATGACAACCAAAAATTACGAAGTCTACTTACACTAATGTGTGTAAGTAGGGTGTTACCCTATTCCCAATTGCATACAACCACAAATATATTAAATGTGTTAAAAATTCAATGATGAAAAGCATGATGTTTTCATAAACATGAAATGCTAGTAACAATTTCTAAAAGATACTACTTAAAAATTAAAACAGTATTCAAGTAGGTTTTCATTAAGAATCAAAACATTTAAAAAATAATGTCAACACTACTGAATTTTCTAGCCAATTATACTATATGCCAAATGTGATCACAACATAACTAGTGAGCATAATAAACAGAAAAAACCCCTAGGCAGTAGCTCGTTGTGGGTCCCCAGTACCTCATATCTCTATGAGAGTAACTATCCCAATATAAGTTCTCATGCATGAGAAAATAGTAGGGAATATACCCATAACCTGGTGGTCCCCAATCATCAGAATTATAGTTTAGTAAGTGTTGTAAGCATCAAACATTCTATGTGAAACTGAGGCAAAACCCCACGGATTCACTAGCATACTAGAACATGTCCACCCACCATGATACTCGATTTTCCCTCTTCTGCTCAAACAAGTTCATCGAGACAATAAATAAAATTTTCACATGTTAATATCACTTCTACACCAAAAATTCACAAATAATCCGACATGTACATCAAAAATTTAAAAGAATCCACTTTTTCATTCATATTTATTTTTAAATCAAACTCACACCGAAATATCGCACAACACATTTTTCCTATATTTCACAATTCAGTGAATCTTTTCAAAATATTGTAAAATATTTAAAAAGATGTTAAAAATCACATAACATCTCACTCACATGTTACATATTACTCATTTTGAAAACAATGTCCATTTTTTCACATCACACTCACAATAAACATCTTGAAAACATGTTTCGCACCCACATCACAATTTCATAAATCACCTCGACAAATTACAAAACATTACCAAAACGTTTGACATCATAACTGACCACATTATCATTAAAAAACTCATTTTATAAACATACTACCACAAAAACTGTACAGAAGAAACCCTTTCACACTTTGTGAAACTCATTAAATCATTTACAATTTTTATAATACAATCCCAAGGGGTATAACTATGTTTTTTCCAAAAAACCCAATTACAAATTCACATTCAAAGACTAAATCACACTAATACCAATACAAATCATAATTGTAATCCCTAGAAATATTTATTTAACCTCTCTCATGTATTATAATATCACCTCAAATAATACCACAAAAGATGCACATGAAAAACACATATTTTCATAAAAGCATTTCAAGAGGCATTACAAGGATTCACAAATAAAACGAATTAAAAGACCCGCTTTAAACCAAAAGGCACACTAATACCCTAAATGTGAAGAATTTAAAAAGAAAAAAGATTTATTACACCAATTTCATATATTTTAAAACACACCAAAACAATACCCAAAGGGTTACACATGAAAAACATGCAATTCCAAACAAAAATACAACTATAAAATTAAATTCTTAACCAAATACATCATAAATAGTTTTAACACACAAAAAACATATTAGGAACATGAAAAATAATTAATTCATCCAAACTTACTCATCTACAAATGATCATAAATGGAATCACCCGCCGAAAATTTTGAAACCCTCGAATATTGGTGTGAAACATCAACAGCACCACCGCTACACCTCAAGAAATTGAAATGAAACCCAAAACCTCAATATTTCACTCAAAAGAGATGAAGTTAGACCCTATTATAGAAATTAATCATTTGGAAAATTTAGAACTCAACAAAGGCTAAAATAAACCCTAAAGAAAAAGAAGAAATCAAAGAGACAAAGACATACATGCATAAATCATGAAAATATCACCCAAATTCCCCCAAATATTGAAACTCCATGTAACCAAAAATAGTATGGAGGATCAATGGAGTCACAGTAGGTCTTTAGGGACATAAATGGAATAAAATAAAAGAATATTGAAGTATTTATGAAGGAATCATATTAACTCTTCAAAACTGGTTGATTTGGGGATGATTAAGAAATATCTCCCCACTTCACGGTTAAAATGAGCTCCAAAAATCTGAAACCAATCATGGAGGTTATTCTATGGATAATGGATTTGATAAGAAAGTGGAATCACCAAAAAAATAAAAAACGAATGAGATATTAAAAAATTTTAAAAAAAACATTTAATGTAGAAAATTATCTTACAGGCAGTCCCAATACATTAAATAATAACTCAAATACACCTTGATAATGGATTTATAAAGGCTAAAAATTGACATGGTGGTGTTAATAGGTCTGGGGAGTCCATATATGAATTGGAATGGATGAAATGTTTTTAAAAATAAAAGATTCATAAAAGAAACAAAATCGTTTTTTAAAATTTGGAAATGGGATCACTGTTGGGAACAAATTTTCCAAACCCTCTATTTCCACCAAAGTTCCTAAGAAACCCCAAAAACAAATAAAGAATGAAAATTAAATTAAAAAGGATTACTAATGAAGTCATGGATGTGATAGTTATCCCCACTATATAACTTTCTTCCTCTGGAAAACCACAATAACGATAAAAGCAAAAAAACCAAACCCAACTGCTAGACCAGAAATGTACTCCTTCACTATATTCGGTTTTTCCCCAAAAGGCCAAAACACATCTAGTGATCTATTAAGGAACTAATACTCTCACAAACAAATACTTGAAAAAATTTGTGAAATGATCCAGATCATTTAGACATTATCCACAATGGGAAACTCCTAAAACACTATATGAACATGGTTGATGTAATATACCAAGACGAACTACATCAACGAACAAGGGTACACCTAAATTGCTTTAACTACAATTTTGGGAACTCTCCAATCCCAACGTTAATTCCAGGAATATTATGGTAGTTAGATAGCTCTCAACGAGACTACCCCTAGTCTAATACAATGTAAATCTGATTTACTATTATGTGGAGACAGAAATGGGATCTCCACCATAAGAGACAACTTAAATTTTCCCGAGAAAGATTAAGGACACTAACAGGGGGAGGCCATAACAGAATCCCAGATTTTAGGGGTATACATCCATTGGATCTTTACAAAAGAACTTATATAATACTCATAGTGGGTCCCCCCACCATAAGAACAAACCATCTTAACTGATAGGCATGGGATGGTACAGAAAGACACCACGATTAAAAGAGTTTTGATGGCCACACGATGAGTTTTCATGGTTTGGGAAATCATGCCCTTACTGTGGGTAACCATCTATTTACTTGGTTTTCTAGGGCATGGTCACAACTAACCATTTTCAAATCATGAGCTAATCATTTATATCCAAACATCAATTCTTTCACCAAATACACATTCTAAACCAAATGGGGAATTAAAAACTCAAGTTACAACATCGGAATGAGGTCCTCCTACCTCTAACACAAAACATGAACAACTGGAACAAGATGATGACACTAGAGGTTTGTACACTTTCTATAATTCATACTGAGGGTTGGAATTTTTAAAATAGTTTGAACAACCCTGGGATTTCCCCGAACTAAATTCCAGCTTCTCTCAGAGTCCTATGGCTATAGCTCAAATGATTGAAGAATTGTTTGCCTTGTAGTTCGGTTTTGGAAACCACCTAAACATAAATTCTTCTTCTGGTGATACAAAAAACTCCACCCCAATCCCCAATAAGTTTACCAAGTACAAACACACTCCAAAATCAATTTTCCCTAACTCAACTTTTCACTTAAACATGTTCTTAGAAGATACATACACATTACACCTTGTTTCTTCTAATAAGAAATAATAAAAGGAAATGATGAATATAAACACCATCCTCTGAAACAGAGTATTTTAATGTTTCTACAAGGGATACATACTCCCAATATAATAGAGACTATAATAGTATTTCAGAACCTTTACCTTTACAGTCAAATGAGAAGATGACATCACAAGGCATTACAGAACATGTACATTGTGACTGATTGAAACTATACATGGAACGAGACCTTAGGCCATGTCCCTAAAAAAACACAAGTATAGAAAGTGGACACAATTGAATATGATTACCAGATTCCTAAAATATATGGTTTAACAAGAAATCCATCTCAAAGAACTATGAGGAACCCAGAGGCCCTCTTAAACACAATCTAGACTGTCATCATCACAAAAACCCACAGACGCCTTCCACCATTGAAAAACCAGGAAACATATGAAACTAAACACTCTTTCAACCTTCCTCGAGCAACCTCTCACTACAAGAGGATCCAAAAATCAATTAAATGAATGGATATAGAATCAATCAACAAATATCTATACAATATTCCTTATATTGATAAACAGGATGATTTTACAATGGTAAAACAATTTGTGTTTCACTTCTGTTGTGCATTAACCCTCAATGGGGGCATACCTTATCTAATGAGAAAACCCAAGGACCCAAAAATGATGTTCCATTGGTCAAAAAATTCCACAATACAAATCCAAACACATGAAGGGAACCACTGTGAAGGTGTCCCGAACCATATCTCAGAAGAGACTACTAACTGGTCCTTCTACCCAGCTTACCGACCAAACACAGTTCGAAAAGGAAGGGTTCACATACTCAAAACATCCTAAAAGTTATAAATTTTCTAAAAACACATAATATAAACCATCCCAAACAATTAATCCAGATATCATGTTTTTATTCAAAACAATTTTTTGAAAACAAACGGTTCAACGGTTAGTGTATCCACTAATGGTAGCCCATGGGCCTCACATATGCATGTTTCTGTGCAACACCGAGCACCCTCCTCATATCCTTCTCGGATGTTTTCTAGTTGTTCCATAAACTGTTCATCATCCCATATAACCCCATGAATTTTTGTTGCTCATTTGAAGACAAAACCTTAAAATTATAATTATTTACACCTTTCAAAACCAAAACGGTCATCCAACACATCCTTTTTCTCAAAACCACAAACCACGAAATCAAAATCCCAATTCACATCATGAAAAACATTTTAAAAAGACACAACCATTTAGATAAGAACTCACTCTCTCATTATTCAAATCAATTTCAAAACATATCATCCCATTATAAAATCCTTTGATTGTTTATAAAACTTTATTGGAAACACATTTACGAAACAAACTTCAATATTGTTCCTTCCATCAAAAGAGGTGTTAGAACACCATTTTCCATTTCAAAACAATACTGAAAATTTAGTTCCATAATTTCATAAATCAAAACATTACATATTTATTTGAAAATACTTTTACATAAACATTATGCTTCTTAAATCCAAGTCACTTTAAAACCAAATATCTATGATTTCAAAACAATAGAACACAAAGAAATGTGAGGGGAAACTAATTTCTGTGGGTGACATGGACATATTGTTAGATACCATATTACAATCACTTCATAGAGATAGAGAGTGTTATGGGGAATATCCTTGGCTCTACATGGCATGGAAGGCCCTATGAGCTCCCTGAGACCATTAACCCAACTCTCGTTTCATTTCCATGAATCATCATCAAACTATGAAAACCAAAGGTCTTAGATAAATCTCGACTTGCTTTGGAATCAGGAATCCCATTATGAGGAATGGTGATCATTCACACTTCCCAAAACTAGTTCACTAAGTCCCAAAAATCCTACCTCTAGTCTATTCCGAGTCTTCCATTAATAACATGACCCAAAGCGTTAACGTGAACCTCCTTCGACACCACTTTGTCATGAGCCAAACATGATCGCCACCAAAACTGGCTCCAAACCCAGCCTGTGACAAGACCAGAAGGGTGTTCCTGATCCCCATGAGATTTTACTAGTGACCGCGTATCATAAAATGTGAATTGGGAATAATGTACCTGAGTTTACAATCATAAAACAACAAATGAATCCAATAAAAAGAATCTGGATTTTTCAAACCAAACAATATTTTATAAAAATTTAGAACTTAATTACATAGTTTAAAACCACTCAGCAAGACTATAACAAAGTTACAAACAAAAAATAAACGTCCCAATAACCCTCATGGCAAGGGGTACCAACCTCAAACCATATCCACAAGACATCACCACCAAGGACCTATTAGAAACCCAAACAACTGGCAATAAAAACAATACCCAACCTACGACAAAAAAATAATCCAATCTATATACACACGATGGTGTAAGTTGGTTGTGAGAAAATTCCCATTATGATACCACAATTAATAGATTATATGTGATAAACATTCAATGACGAAAAGCATACAAGTTTTCATAAACATGAAATTCTTGTTACAATTTCTAAAAGATGCATATTCAAAATTAAGATAGTTTTGTTGTGGGATATCATTAAGAATAAAAAATTATAAAAAAATAATGCCAACATTCCTAAATTTTCTATCCAACCATACTATATGATGACGGTAAGAACAATTTTACTATTGAGCACAAGCAATAGGAAAAAACTCTTAGGAACTAGAACATTATGGGTCCCATGTATCTCGTATCTCGGTGAGAGTAACTATCACAATATCTATTCTTATGCATGAGCCACATGTTGCTAACATACCAATAAACTAGTGGTCCCTAGTCATCATCATCATTGTTTAGTTATTGTTGTTAGTGTAAAATATTCTACGTGAAAAAAAATGCCAAACCCCATGGATTCACAAACATACTATTACACATCTACCCACCTTGATACTTGGGTTTCCGTATTATTCACAAACAAGTTAATCAAGATAAGAAATATAATTTCCACATGAAAATATCACCTCTATATCAAACATTCTCTAAACAGACGACTTATACATCACTCAAGTCACAAAATCCATTTTTTATTCAATATGATTTTTAAATAAAACTCACAACAAAATAGACCACAACAAATTTTTCACATCTTTCACAATTCAATAAATCCATTAAAAATTTTATAAAATATTTCCCAAGATGCTAAATATAACATAAAAACCCACTCACATATTACATAATACACATTCCATAAACAATTTCCATTTTTCACATAATACTAAAAAAAATAGCCCAAAAACAATGCCTATTTTCCAAATAATACTCAAACAAAATAGCCGAAAACATGTTTTTCTCCCACATCATAGTTTCATAAATCACCTCGATAAATTACAAAACAATACCCAAACTTTAGACATATAACATGACCACTATATCATTCAAAAACTAATTTTAGGAACACACTACCACCAAAATAGTACATATGAAACCATTTCACACTTTGTGAAACTCATTAAATCATTTACAATTTTCATGAAACCAACCCAAGGGGTATAACTATGTTTTCCCACAAAACCCAATTCCAAATCCCCTCAAAAATATGAAAATCACACTAATACCAATCCAAATAAGAATTGGAATCCCTAGAAATATTTATTTAACCACTCTCATATATTATAAAATCACCTCAAATAATACCACCAAAGATGCACATGAAAAACACACATTTTCATTATACACTTTCAAGATGAATTACATGGTTTCACAAATAAAACCACTAAAATACCCTATTTTTAACCCAATGGAACACCAAGACCCTACCAAATAATAATTAGTAGCCCATCATGATTTATTACCCCAATTTCATATGTCATAAAACACACCCAAACAATACCCTAAGGGTTACAGAAGAATGACACACAATTTTATACTATAATGCAACTATAAAATTACATGCTGAACAAAATTCATCATAAATAGTTTTTGAACAACACAAATAATATGAGTATTATGAAAAATAAATAATTATATCAAACTAACTCATCTTGAAATTATCACACTCGGAATCAACTAAAGAAAGCATCGAAACCCTCTAATATTGGTGTGAATCATCAACCGCACCACTACTGCACCTCATGATAGTGAAAAGAAAACTAAAACCTCAATATTTCACCCAAAAAAAAGGAATGTAGACACTAGTCATGATCCCTATAATCTTTACATTTTAGAACTCAAGAAAGGGTGAATGAAACCTTAACGAAAGAGAAGAAATCAAAGGGATGAAGACTTACTTGCAGAAATTTTTAATGGATCTCCCAAAATCCACCAAAATATGAATCTACATGTTAACAAAACAGGTATGGAGGATCTATGGAGTGATTTTAGGTCACATGGGGACTGAAATATGGGAAACTGAATGAAAATTGAAAGGGTTACATAATAATCATTTTACCCCTTCAAATATTTTCGATTTATGAATGATTATGAATGATCGCCCAACTCCGTGGCAAAAATAAGCCCCAAAAATGTGAAACTGATAATGGGGGTGCTCCTAGGGATAAATGATTGAAGATGGAGGTGGAATCACTAGAAAAAAAATAAAACATGAAGTAGATATTAAAAAATTAAAAACAATATTCAATTCAGAAAATGGGCTAATGGGAAGGACCGATACATTAAATAAAAACCCAAATAAACAGTGAATAAATACTTATAAAGGCTCAAAATTGACATTTTGGTGTTAATAGGTCATGGTATAAAATCTATGAATTTTAATGGATGAAAAATATTTAAAAATGAAGGAGTTATAAAAGAAACAAAATAGGTTATTAAATCTAGAAATGTGCTCACTATTTGGCCCAAATGATCGAAACCCCCCATTTCCACTAAAATTACTAGGAAACCCCCAAAACAAATCAAGAATGGAAATTAGATGAAAAATGATTTACAAATATGTCATGGAGGTGACCTGTCACAACCGAAAAACAATGTTTATTCACCATGCTTTATGGGAGCCAGATCCATCCACATTTGGTCTCAAGCATGAGTATCCCATTTAGAATAATCAAACAAAGAGAGGCAGTTTGAGGTGATACAAACCTCTTTCATAGACAAATGTTGATCATAATAATGATATTTTCTTATAGAAATTTATAGTTTTTAGAAAACCTAGACATAGTTATTTGTTGTCTCCCTATAAAGGATTTTCTGCATGCCATATCCCATTAACATTTCTCTTATTTCATGGGGATTATTATTCCACAATATGATCACCACCAACTCCACATTAGGTTTGGACACCTAAATAAAAAGGATGTCTATTTTAGATGAATATTGACGGACATGAATGTTCTAGATGATGAGAGGAATCATAGGTGGACATTTTCTCATTGTTGTCCCAAGACTCTATCAACCTCTTAAAAGATTCCTTAGTAAAAGAAGATAATCTCTGAGATAGAGATCTAGTGAAAATACATGAGGTAGGGGCCATAGGAATAAAAGGGTTCTCAGGGCAATCATATTTTGGGGGACAAAATTGAAGGCTCATGATACAGTGGAGGTTAGAGATGAATCATGCATATCATAAAAATAATGGAATCTATTGGAATGTGAGACCACACACTTAGGTAGTGTACTAGGATTAGTTTTATGAAGTGAAAAAGTGGGACTATCACATTCTTTCTCTTTCACATTAAGAGACGTTTGAGATTTCTAGGAGGGAGGAGATGAGGGGAGAGCATGAGGGGGAGAAGAATTCGATATATAAGGAATAAAGACCATGTTGTGAGTCGATATATGAAGGGTTCCCAACACCAAAGGAGTGGGAATAATCGAACCCCTTAAGGTTAGGGGTCCAGCACAAACACATTGCAGAATTGCATCCTAAGGCAAGGAATTGTACTTCATACCTATATCCAGAGAATATCTAGGAGGTAGATATGCATCTGATACCAGAGTAGGAGTTATAGCCACTAAATAAAACTACCGAACTAGATTCTTGAGAGAGGAATAGAATCCTCACTTAGAGGTAGAGTGATTGGGTAGATGTAAAGAAGGAAATCACCATGGTGAATGATATAAATACAATATATTACTTTTAAGAATCCATTAATTCTACTCGAAGGCGCATCAGATTTGTCAAAGAGTGGTTCTTGTCTAGGGAAACACAAATATTGGGAGCATTAGTGTCATCAAGATGCAGTGTACTATTCATTAGACAGTGAAAACCATCAAATAGGTCTTTAATCATGTGCATGAAGGTAGGGTTCTGAAATGGGGGGAGTCTTGGATGTTTTATCTATACCACTTCAAGAGAAGAGTAATGAACCTTCTAGGACTCCATAGATCCAGGAGAATGATGTAACTACCAATGGTTGTAGGATTTTTGGGCATAAGACCATGATTTCACAATTTCCTCATAAGAATCCAAAATAATGAAGAAATATATATTTTTTACCTTGAACACCCTATAAGAGTTAGACATGGTCCAAGATAGGACAAAAGACTAAAATATATTCAATGGGGGGGTCTTTTACTCCATGAAGTAAGAAACTAATAAACGTTGAATATTTGTTACTTTAATACACTACATCATTTATAAAAATATATTTTTTATATAATTCAATAATATTTCAAATAACAACTCTTTATTTTTTTCAAAGTCATAGAGTGTATAATAAAAAATTATTATAATGTTTTGTGTTTTTATACATGATGGTAACAGAATAGTTTCATTAATTTTCTTATAAGTAGTAGAAAATACATTTATAATTTAAAAAATATTTATTAGAATTATCAATAGTGAGAGTATCTAATTCAAATATTGGGAAAATTTAATGATTTAAATGTAATTCCAATGGTCGAAGTACAATTATAAAAATAACATTCAATATGAGTTTTCTTGAAATAAGTAGGTTATTTTGTGAGGTATGGATCCTTTGATTTTATTTGTAAATATGTTATTTACCAAATATAAATTCTTGGTAAGGATATAGAGGAAATATTGTCTCTGGTAGTTATTGTGAGCTTTGAAACCATGTCTGTGGAAGAATCATATCAGCCATGTTTTTACATGTAACCATGCCACCTTGAATGCGTTGTTTTTCCTAACCGTGTGGGGGGATTTTAGAGGGAAAACCATGGGGCATAGTTTTTCCTAAACCAATAACCAATACTAGGCAATTATATAGGAATATATGTAATTTTTCATAGATGAATATAGATTAGTAAGCAGAAAGTTTCGAAAACCAAGAATCCTAACATTGATGGTTCCCAACATGGGGACTGAATGGATCATGGTTTGTGCATATTTAGGACAACCATGTGCCGAAACCCTGAGACCTAATAAATATGGGTAAAATTAACATTTTATCCATAATGAGTAACTTGTTTTACCCTCCCTATTATTTTATCATTCCATCATACCGAAACTCTTTCCTAAACTAAAATGAGATTATGACACATTTAACCTTTTTTCATTGGTAAAACATTCATCCTTAATCTTATAAAATCTCAATTACTCTTATTTAAGCTATTTTGATAAGATATTAACTCATCATAAACCATTTTTCATTTAATTTTCTATCGATGGAGTTATTTTTGTGTAGCCAAATATGTCTAATTTTAATGGTGTTTGTATATTTCATAATATCTCATGATCAAGACCAAACTAAAGGATGATTATGTGTTTGTAATACTTTATAGGTATAATGTTTTTGGTTAAGAATTTATATTTAAATTATTAAATATATTATAATATAGATATCTTCAACATGATGGTTTCACTATATTCCACTCCATCTTCTAATATATATTTAATTTTTTCATTAATTGATATCCTATTGATCTTTTTATGTCCCGATTAATTGTTTCCACCCCTTGAGGTGTGCCGATCTAATTTATGTAGTTGTTATAAATAGATTAACAGAAAAATCGTTGTCTAAATAAAATTTTCATGAAATGTAAATTTTGAAATAATAAATAAATTGGGTAATTTTTTTGGTATAGAATATACAACACACATAGCTATTAAATAAGAATTAAATAGATGTGAGTGGTATGACAAAGTTACCTAATTAAATTTAATAATGGTTACACCATTTTCATAATAGAATGCCATCGTTTTAGGCATTAATTTTTCTCTATGATTAAATAATTGATCATATATAATTAAAATTTTCTGGCAATGAGACCCTACTATTATAATTTGAGAATGCTAACACTTATTCATGATATATATATATATACTTGAATTTTGACCATTTATAATTTTTATGTATCAGAAAGAATTCTCTTCTTCTAATGTGACACATTGGAATGGAGACTATCATTAAATTGTTATATAGCCTAGAAACACCTTATATGTGTGACATGGGCATGGTGGCCCAACATTATTACATTATGGCATGGTGGCCCATGAATAATAAAAATGACTGTGCCTGGATGCCCTTATGAGATATAAGATACATGCATGGTAAAAAAGATTATATGATTTTGGGAATGTAAATTTTTTTTGTTATAAATGAAATTGTGACCATTCTTGATATAATATAGACCATAGAATCCCATAAAATTTTGATATTTTTAAATTCATATGATGATACTTTGGAGACACATTTTTTCCTTAATTGTGTATATGTTTAACCTCTAGTTTAGGATGGTGGTATTAGCAAAATATATTTTTTTATAATTCAATACTTATACCATCCACATATTTGTATACATTTAGTTACTTATTCAGAGATCATCTGTCATAGGTAAATGCATGTAATATCTGCTTTGTGTTTTTCTAGAATGATAGTGTACCTGCTTTATTGTTTTACTTAGCTAATCATTTAATACATACACACAATCATAATATATGCAATAAATGTATATTTATTAACACTATTGTGGATGACCTAATAGTTTTATCTCACTCCCTATTCAGGCCTTAGATTGTTTCTAGGAATATAATTTGAATGAAATTTGGGATAGTGGCTTTCTATAAGTTATTACTAATTGATTATCTCATAGAATTGAAGTGGGGAAGAAAAGATAGAGATATGGATCATGATACTATAAGAGATATACATTTTATCCATTTTTTCATTTAATATATCTGTTTTATATTATTTTGTACTATTAATTTGTTATAGACATATTATAGGTTATCATGTTTTATATGATTCTTTAATTTATTTATACTTATGAATTGTATTATTCACCTGAATTACTTTAGGTCCTAGTTTCCATTTATTTAGCATGCTTCAATTGTTTTTCTAATTTATTTTCTATTGAGATATTGTAACCATGAGGGTAAAATCTCTCCACTATACCACCTTACAACCTCCCTTCAAGTCTAAATCCATTATTATTATATGTGGAGTTTTTCTTGAGTCCATCTGGCCAATGAGATTGGGTGAGTTTCATGGAATATGGGATGAGACTTCACAAAATGGTAAGAAATGATTTATTTTCATTTGATTCATTATTTGGTGTTATTTGATAATATATTAGTAATGTATTAGTATTTGGTAATGATTAATTGCATTTAGAAGCTAACCCATTTACATGGAAAATGAAAAATTACCTAGGATGGGACATGTTATTCTATATTTTACCAATTATAGCTGATTTGATTACACCATTGGGTGCTTCACATGATGTTTGACATTTATAATAATGATTGAGATTTATATTTTCTCATTGGATCTATATATAAATGAATCATTAATAATGAATCATTTTAGTAAACATATATGATTTATATGTAATGATATATCCCCTTCATTGATTATACATCTAAATTAAGTTCTTGTATCATTTATCTGTTCTTATGGTTATACCTTATGAATTTGGCTAAAACATCATATAGGGATTTGACAAATAAGTTGATTATATATAATATATTTTGCAGATTAATTAATAATGTGTGTGGGACAATATATATTAGATGTGGTGATCTATATAGTTAATCATTTTAATGATAAAAACTATTTAAACGAGAATGAATAACATGAAAATGAAAAATAAAATTAAAAGGTCAGTGTTAAATAGGGATTCGAATTTCAATTTAAATGGTGTTTTTCTCTATATATTTAAATTAAATAATTGTATATTGGGTCTAATATAACGAAAATTAAATATTTTCCCAAACACAACCTTACTAATTTGGATATGGTAGATTTTCTTGTGTTATATTTAAATGACCCTATCATAAAAACCAAGGTATTTGAGATGTCATTGGTTTTTGATAATTACATAGGAATTATTGTGTATGCCCTATATGTGTATATATATTTTCCATGATCATTCAATTATAAGGTGTTTTTTTGTATTTATATTGTTATTCCACCCAATCATCCCCTATTCATTCATTAGTAGTGGGTAACCACCATGCAATGGAGGTGGTAGACCCATCACCAATTGTGTGAAAACTACTAGTTCCACCTAGCTAAACTCATATTATCCCAAATTATAGAAATGAATTCCTATGCCAATGGGAGTTTATTATTATTATAGAGATGTTATAGATATGTACACGACCTACCATATCTATGGGAGAGATTATGTGGGAGTTCTAGCAGCATCATTGACCTATCATTTCTGGGGATAGTGGCCCTCAATATGATGATTCATGGTTGAATATATTTTCAGATACATTATAGAATCGATAGATACCTCATAATATGAGAGTAAAACCTGACACTAATATGTTACTTTGATCTACTAAACATTGGTGTGATATAATTAACCTTGTAGGTTAGTTTTAATGTGTTACTTATAGGGATTTATAGTCAAAATTATCTAGCCATTTATTCATTGACATCCAAGGGATGAACATGAGAGGGAGATCATGATCAATAAAGTATTGTTCAAGGATTGTAACATGACACTCAAATCATTTTTTGAAGCTTTGTCTCTTTTCCCTTATATATACTACTAATGAGAATTTAAAATAGAGATAATTCTAGTATTGGAATATTAATTCTATTGTGACTCATGTAAATTTTTTCTTGTTGACCATTTAATCTAACATAGTGAAATGGGATCTAATCACTAAAAGAAAACATAGGTAAGAATATTGTGTGAACTAGAAAAGTTCCAAATTGAGATAGCTTATTCATTTGACATGTGAATGAAAGAGACACCTTGAGATTGAACGTGTTAGTAGTGCATTCTAATTGACACCCATGAATAGTTATATGATTAATCATTAGTGTGAAAAGTATTTTCATAAGAATACCATGTGTCATAGTGACCCAATAGAATTTCTTTATTATAGACAATCAGGAAATATTGAGTGATTTTGCTGGGGAATACCATTTGTGCCTAGTAAGAGAGGATTTATATCAGCTACACCTTCCTGAGGAGGATCATTATCACCTCACTAAGAAGGTAGATGGGGTAATAATGGACAATCAAATAGAGTATAGGGTCATCCCCAAGGTAAATATTTTTTGAAAATATTGTTTTCGTAGATACGACCTGCTCCTGGTAGTCAGGATGGAGGATAAGGTCATGGTTCAAGAAATATTTATTCAGCGCTACCTATAACAGATAATCATAGCTTAAATACATCTAATTATTGATGAACGTTTATTGAAGCCTCTATTATTTCATTTTTATTGATCAATATGGGTTATTCCAACAATCTAATATCGATATCAATTACCTAAATCCTTGGGCAAGATTCTCTATACTCATATTGTTTTATGAAACTAGAAAACCCTTTGGGTTTATGTTTCTTAGTGTTTAGGATGGCTCATAGAATCCACCTGTTAGGTAAGAATCCATTGTTTCTTATGGGACATATTCATACTCAATGTTATGTATTTTAATGTCATTATCTATATGGATTTTGGGATTCCTAACAGGCTAATGTAGGTTTTTATTACCATTGGTTATAGTTCACCTCACCATAAGGTCCCTACTATACTCACAATGATCAGTGGAATGTACTAGAATGTACTTTTGGTCCCATGAAACATGGATTTGGTTGAGTGACTACCCTAATTTCCATCCTTTACATTGATGACTATGAAATAATGTCTATTTTATTTCACACTTATATGCGATCGATTCAAGATAGATTTTTTCCAAAAAACATTTTCAGACTAACCTCTAAGAGGATGGTATAATTTAATATATATCAAGTGTTAGTGATACACCGGTATCTATTCCACCTTAAATTATGGATACATTAGTGTTTCAAGAGCTCGATAGGAAGCTATATAATATAGGGGCCATGTGTTTTATACATCACATTACATCTCAGTGATGTTCTACGATCTATTTTCCCTTCAGTAAGATAGAAAACTGAGGATTTAGATGGATTATGAGATGTTAAATTAGTTATAATAAAACAATGGTATCACCTACCTGATATTGATGATCTATTCGACTAGCTCAAAGGTGGTATATTTCCTTAATTGATCAACTAGAGATTAGATTAGGTATAATTTATGTTTTTAGATTTTACATGTATGGAATTCCATATTAGTATGGTTTTTATTAGTATCTTTTAATTCCATTTTGTCTATTAAATTCACCATTCTTCTTCATGTATTTGAAGAAAAGGTTTTTCCAAACCTATATGGGTTCCATAATGCTAGTATTCATAGATGACTTCATTGTGTATTCTCAAACATTAAGTGACCATGAAACTCATCTTTAGAACATTTTGAATATACAAAGTGGGCACTAGATGTATTCTAATATCAATAAATTTTATTTCATTATTGAAATGTTTCACGAATGGTGCCACATCATCTTCAAGGAATGTGTTTCTATGAAACTAAAAAAGGTCAGATGTGTGGGTAACTAGGATCATTTCAAGGAAATATTTAATATAAATATTTTATTGGACATTTCTAGTAAAAACAGAAATTTCATATATGAATTATCACTCATAGAGGGGCCTATTATTAGAATGACTTATAAGTGTGTGGTGTTTATATGGTTAAAATCTTATGAAATAGAAATTAGGACCTAAAATGTAAATTGAGATCAGTTCTAATCAATATTTTTATAGATCCATGAAGAGTCTATACTGTGTTCTATGATGCATCAGGTTTTTTCTAGAAGAGTTTTTTATGTAGGAAGATCAAATCCTTATATATGGGTTTCTTCAATGAGTCCTCGTTAGAAGAATTATTTAGTGGATGATCTAGTGTTATTTGTTTTTATTCATGCCATTTATTGTTGGATTAATTACTTTCTAGTAGAGACTTTTGTGATGATTACTATCAAAAAATTATTACATATATTTTCACAATGTTTTTTATGGATCACCTAATATAAATTTAGGATGAATTCCTTTTATATTTTGACATATAACATTATTCTATTTTCATAAATGGAATTTTTTTTATGAATCTCTTATTCAGATAACTCTGTTGCAGTTGATTGAGGAGTATGATATTTATTGTTAGATTATGTCTATGATTTACGATATGCAAATATAGGGGTTGGAATGTCATGGAATGTATGTTGTTGCATCTATATTAGTAACCTCTTCACTTCTTGAGAGTGTGAGTATGAGGAAGTTTTCACACTATGATGGAATTTTCATCAGACATATTATCTATAGTGAGTTCTTTCCACTAGACATTTCCATTGATGGTGAAAACATCAAATGTATAAATTGGTGTATCTGGGTCCCTAAAAACATGAGAGAGGAAATGAAAAAAGAATCACATTCCCCCTAGTGAGTAGTGTAACCGGGTATCTCCAAGATTTATTTTTATAAACAATTATGTAATTAGTGTCCATGGATAAAATTTCAGATAGCGTGTTTTATCACTAAGTGATCCACCTGTCAGAATGTGAAGGTAAAAAACCAATGACCCAGTATCTTGAAATATCCATTATCTTTCCAAAAAATGGAAAATGTACGATGTTATGATGGATTTTTTCATCATCATACTAAGGTAACCTCAATGTATCGATGTTGTTTTTGTATTCATGGATATACTAATGATAGCACCTCACTTTTTATCTAGGAGACAATATCAATTAATGAAATGAGATTAATGTATATTGATGATATTAAATAGAAATATAGGTTCCCATGTAATATCATTTAAGATAGGGATTCTCATTTCACATTGAGGTTAAGGAAGGGGTTACATAGGGATATTGGTACACATGTGCTTCGAAGCATATATTTTTACCCACATACTGTTAGATGGTCCGAATAGACTATATATGAGTTGGATGACAATAATTATGAATTCGTCCATGATTTTTATGGTTCATGGATGATTCAAATCCCTTTCATAGAGTTAACTAATTTTAATTTCTATTAAATAATAATATATATATCTACATGAAGACCTATATTGAATGGAATCCCGTTCACCCGTATGTGGGTTATAGGATGGAGCGTTAGTACCATTGGGTTCTTATCTAATTATAGAGACGTTTCAGTAATTTCATCTTCATAAATGTTGTATCTCATCCACTAAATCAATAAATAAATAATATGCCAATATACAATGAAATTATATATAATTTTTTGTTGGGAATCATGTTTTCTTAATTGAAACACCCAGACATTGGTATATACATATTCATTTGAATGGAAAGTAATCACCGCATTATGTTGTGTCTTTTGAGATCATTGAGATCATTGAGACAATAGCCTATAGATTGTTATTACCTATAAGGCACCATTTCATTCATGTCATCTTAAATGTCTCACATCTTTATAACCATCATCCTAACCCTTCTCACACATTCCAACATTAGTATATTGATTTATATGGTTATGCATATTTTGAAAAGTATAATATACACATCATTGGTCAGAGCACAATGGATCTCTGAGGTCAGTCTATCCCTTTAGTATAGGTGCTATGGAATAACAATTATGTTTCGAACATGACTTGGGAGAAGGAGGGCAATTCACTTGTTGTGTGGCTAGAGATGTTCTCAAATAGTGTTTCACCACACATGTAAGGGAAATAAGGGGGAGACATACATTAAGGTGGAAAAATGTGAGAAACAATGTATAATATAAGTTTTTATATTTCCATTTTCTATATAATTAATTGGTTTTGACCTAATAAAAATTCATTTTTAGGTGGTGGATGAAATGGTTGTATCTAGGGCCTCTTAAGAACTCGTAACCCAAAACAGTTGATGAAATAATTGGGTTAATTGGTTAGTATAAATTTTTCTACACATCACTCATTCTTTCTCCATGTTGTTCATGGTGTTTTAGTGTGTAATGAATATTTCATGGTTTCCCCTACCAATTCATCAATGGATTCACCCCATTGTTGTAAGATATATACTCTTTATAAGAGGAATATGAATGGTTGGCACCTTTTTTTCAAGACAAGTGGCCTCACCATGTAGGTTCCCTACATGGATCATAATGGGTTTAGGTTCGATATATGGTCTAGGAAACATTATAACCAAATATTTTATCCTAGTAAATATTGAAAATATTATAATTTCTCAATTAACAGGTTAAATGTATAACCCATCCCCACATTTTCTCATTCCATTGGAACTTAACTCTTTCCTTATCATTTATGATCATAAACCTCTTTCCTGATATGATCATTGATAAAAATTCAATATTGAATCTTATTTGATCTCTATTTATCTTTTTTTATGTTCACTATCAATATAATCATTCTCAATATACCTTTAATCATTTTTATTTCTATCGATGGAGCTATTTTGGTGTAGTTACATAAACCATATTTTTAGGGTATTCATCTATTTTTAGGAATTGGAACAATCTAAAAGTTGATATTGGATGAGTTCTCCTCTATAGTGATAAGGTAGGTTGTATAGTATTAATTAGAGAATTTTGAGATGGTTTATAATATTCTATATGTTGCTAAATCCTATTTCACCATGTGTTACAACTATTTTTAATATGTCTTCAAATGGTATACATAATTGAGAACCTCATGGCATTGTTAGGTCACCTTCAATTTTTTTCACCAATTGAGAGTTTTCGATCACATTTCTGTACTATATATTCATGACATAATAGAAAAATAATTATCGAAATAGATTTGGATGGTCTTTTAAATAGTGAAATGATAAATGAAATGGGTAATTATTATAGTGTCACATTTATAACACACATAATGATTAATGATTAATTAAATGAATGTGAGTTGTAAAAACATGTCTACTAGTTAAATATAATAATGGTTATTCCCTTTTTATTATATAATGTTAATGAGTTATAAATTCACTAATAACTATGATTAAATACTTTAGTGTTTATAATATATATATTCGAGCATCGATACCCATAAATTATGATTTTTACATGGTGATACTTATTCATGTTATATATATAATGTCCTAGTTTCCATTTTTAATTATAATATATATGCATGGTCTACCTTTGTATAATATTACATGTGCTAAAGGTGACAATCATTAAACTATGATACAATCATGACATCCATTATAAAAATGTTAAATCATAGATTTATATTATAATGCCACAAGATGATGGAGACCTTTTATGAATACACATGAATAGGAATGGTGACTCTTATGAGTTATGGGATACTAGAATAGTGTCCCTAAAAATATTTTGTTGGAAATGAAAGCCCTTATTAATATATATGACCATGATTAACATTCTTAATTTGGTATTTGTTACAAAAATAACTATTAAGATGTTATTGGTCATGGAATCCCATACTCTTGTGATATTGGATGTCGGATCTGATGATACTTTGGAGGCTAATACTAGAACTTATATATATCATTGTTATGTCATTGGTGCAGGCCTGTGGTTGTATCCATGTATGTGGTAATATATATCACTACTTATATCAACAAAAATACGAATACATTAGATTACATATCCAAATATTATATGCCTTTAGATGATGTAGGCGCTATCATCCTAGTGTCATCTCTAATCAAGAGTTGATTCCCTTTATAGTATTACATTCTAGATATCATTTATTACCCTCACACTATCATATTATATGGGAATTATAGATATTAATAAAAAACATGGGTGGTGGACTACTGACCTTATCTAACACCCTATCTGAGCCACTGATAGAACCATATTGTAATATTTGTAATAAAGTAGGGACAATGGAATGTGCATAGTTATTGATAATTAATTATCTTATAATATGGTATAAGATAATCATAGGTCTATGTTATAGCTTGTGTTGCCATTGGAGATTTTATTTATTTGTATTTTTGTTCATGTGATACAGTTATTTTATGACATGGTTTTCTATTCCTTAATTTTAAAAATATAATATATCATCATTATTTTTGAAATAATTTATATAATTTATATTGGATATTTGTTAAATTCATATACCTGACATTCTGCTACATGTTTCTAGTAATTAATCTTGAGTATGTTATTTATCTACTTATGTCACCACTGCACTAATCTGACTATAAGGCTATTGACTCCACGTTATACCACCTTAGACCCTCACTGTTAATCAGTTTTTTATGGCATACAATAAGGTGCACATAATTTCATATGACCCTATGGTTTAGGGGTAGTTTATTGGTATCCTGGTCTAGAGGCAACATTACCTTTATCAAGAGTCATTGCCCTTCAGGAAAAGCAGGATTTGAAAAATCTAATCATTTCATTAGATATGAATCAATGGTGATTGATTTCATTCCATTTATTTCTAGTAAATTAATAATTAAACATAAATATGCAATATTATTATATTATATGATACTAATTATTTTCCTGGATAAAATCTTTTTTCACATTTCAAATGTTTGTGATTTAATTGTCAAAGAATTTAGACTACTAAAGAAAAATATAATGTACAAATGGTTTTATAATAGTTAATTTATAATAAATTTTCAAATAATTTATACCCCCTATAATTATTTAATAGGTTTAGATAAAATAAATGATACCCATTTTTTAACGGGTGCACTAACCATTTATAAATAAATATTTCATGAAAATGAGAAACATAGTCATTATGCCTTTTTGTAATGTAATAGAAGTGAAAAAAATTCAATCTTCTATAGAGGTATAATTTTGTTTAGTAGTAATGTTTCTATATTATAACCTATAAACTAGGATAAAAGTAAACAAAAATATAAAAATTATACAATATATTAAAACATAGGATTAAGAAACCTTATTTTAATAATATAACCATATTGATCCAAAATTGTATTCACAATACTAATGTCTAATATCAAAAATATGAAAGACTAATTATATAAAATAATTAATATATTGAATAAAATAATGTTTTTAAAATATTCACAATCATAATTATTTAAAAAAAATCGTATTTAATATTTTTATCTATTGACATCCAAATTTCAATTTTCCTAAAGTTCCTGTAATGTAAAAAACTTCATGTACTCTATTATATCATTAAAATTATAAACATTCTCATCAAATTTTCCTCCCATATTCATATTTACTATAATGATTAAATCTTGTAATTTTTTTGAAATAAAAGTGTAACGGATTAATAGTCATAAATGTTTTCTTGGTTCTTACATATTACATCATAAAACCCATTTACATATAATAATATTATCTCTTTTTTTATTTCCAGCTTTTTTGGGGAATTTTGTAACTCCCATGAATAGAGGGAATTTTATATTTAAATTACATAAATTTAATATATGTATATATATTTGAATTAATAGAATTCAGTTATAAATGTACTTATTGGTTTTCAAGTTCTCCTTGAGTTTGGATAACACTAGAGGATGTTATACTTTTTCAATAAAAACAGGGCTTTTCATGGTATTTTTGGGAAACAAATGTTCTGTAATGTGATTTCACACCATGTATTGGTCTATAGAAATATGTTTTCAATTGATACAGGGAAAAATATTTTTATATGGTGTAAATTAAAATTTTATTCCATACAGTGTTAATTTAGGGTTTCTAATAATAATATGATGGGTGTTTTTTGGAATATTTGGGATTCTGGTTTTAAAATATGCGAAAATTGGTTTCAAGAAATGAAATTCTCAAAATTATTCATTATTGAGAATTATAGGGGTGATTTTTTACATTCTCATTCATCTCACTTCCCTATCATCCTCGGTGCTCTTCTATGAATATTTTGAGAAATTATGTCATTCCAAATAATTTTTTTGAGATAGACCATAATTATAGTTGTGTAACATTTCTATAGTTGTGTTTTCCCATGTTTCGTCATTGAAGTTTCTCATAGAAACCTCATTCCACAACCATTATATATATATATATATATTGATATATTATTATGATTCTAATTGATTTATTTATGAATTGTTATGTGAAATTATTATGAAGGATAACCACTATATTGGTTGTTTTGTGGATTCAAGGTCCAATGAACTATGGGTTATTTATTCTTAATTCCCAACTATTCTTCTAGTAGAATCAATTCGGAAAATTGTGGATTTATTCTGGGTCCCATGTTTTCATTATTGTGTTCTCACATATTTGTTGATCCTATTATGTGTATGTGTGATCCTAGTTTTCCGTACCGTTTTATATCTCTAACCTATGATGAATAAATGATATTGTTCTAGTTTTATAAAAGTATTAATACATTTTCATGATGGATTTGTGTTTTTTAGAAACAAGTTTTTGATAAAATATTTCTTTTCCCTTGGGTTGGAAAACAAAATGCACAATTTAAAATCATTGCGAGATTTATTTTCAAAATAAATTGTACAAGAAATTTTTATTAGATTTTTAGAAAGACTAATCATGTTGGAATAAGTGGATTATTATATGGATTGATTAGTAATAGGGTTCATGCTTTTTTTTTGGATTCACTCATCAGGTGTTATTGTGCTCCCAATATCAATTTTTTTGGGGACATGTAACACCTATTGGGGGTTACACAATTTTTGGGGGTACTCTACTCCAATATTAATTGAATATATCATGATATTTTAAGAACATGATTTTCTATGATTAGGTAATAGTGTCCTAGTTATCCAGACCTATTGTGATCCATCATCTCTTGTTACATGTGATTTAGATTGCATAGTAGTACTCTTCATAGAAATTAATTTTATATGATATGTGATAAATGTTTTCTTTTAAATTCGTTGATATATATGAAAATATATAAAATTATTTTTTCATAATTTATGAAGAAATATTGAAAAAGTAGAAATTAAATTTTTTTCCATTCCTTATACATAAGAAAAATTAAACTATTTAAGTTTCATTATTTTCTTCAATTTTTAACTTATTTATATTATTCCGTAATTACATGTTAATACACCACTTGGGTGGGATCCTATAAAGCTCATTAGATCACCCCATGTGCTCCCCTGTAGTAGTGCATTTTAATTATTGTGTAATTCAATGTAGGGAATGTCAAGGTGCCATTTTGAGGTGGTCTTTTTTCATACAAATGATTCTAGGTTGTAAGCTGTGAGATTATGAGAGTTTTCCTACACTATCACATGGATTATTTGTATTTATGTTATATTTTTCCATTGATTCTAGACCTATAAATTTGGATGTTTTGACTAAATTTCTGTTTTGTCATTTTTGTTTTCCTCCTTCCATTATGGAATGTGTCATAGCTTCCTTTATTTGCATTTTTTCATATATATAAGCCATGATTTTTATACTTCAGGTAAGAATATTTTTTTTTTCTATTGATGCATTGGTAACAATTTCCATCCTGTCGAGACCAGGAACACCCATCAGGTATGTCATGCATTGGGTTGGGTAAAAGTTTGAGTGGGTATCGTGGTAAGTTTGTGATATTTTCATATAATATATGGTTTTCACTATATATTCATTGTCTAGTGATGTTTGGATGTCTAGAGACGACATTAAAGGGAATTTATAGGTTGATTTTTGTGAGTTCCTGGTCGATTCTTAAATTGATGAGACTCATGTTACCATGGGATATTTGGGTGTATGTCTCCCACATTGATTTATTTTTTTAATCATATTTTAATCTTATGAATTTTATGTTTTATCATATATTATACTATATTATGATAAATTTTTTATTTCATTACGCATTTATATACTTTGAGATTCCATTTGTGTGTTTATAAAAAGGGTGAAATAGATGATACCCTACAGAATCCAATAATATTTTAAAATATTTATGAGGGTATCATGCTGATAGTTCCTGACATCAATGAAAATGTAATACAATCATAGAACATAGTTATTCACGTACACCGATGAGTTTTCTGAGATAGAGATCTGTCCAAAGAGTTCTTTCATGAGATTCCACCATCCATTAAGGGTGTGAATAAACCTATACATGCATATTATTGGATGCATAAAATTGGTTATATATTTTTATTCAATGATATACCTGAGAGTATCATGTTGATGTTTCAGATGTTCTATGTTGAGGTTCTCAATAATACGTTGTCATATTCCATGGAATATGTATATATGAACATCCAATAAGGGATAAAATGAAACTGAAGAGGTGGATTACTGGATGGAAAAGATTTATCAGATCAGTAACTTCCTATATACACTAGATAGTATGAAGGTGAGGTGTATATCATTCAAATTTTAGGAGTAAGGAATGTGATGGTAGAATTCCATGGAGTAATTCGATATAAAAATATGTGGTCGTATACTATAACGGTTTCATGTCTACCTTATTCAATCAGTTATTTATATATTAGTTAATAATGGAGATGTATTTTTATTTCCTCTCATTGTAGGATTCAGATCATTTGGTTTTAAGGTACACCAATAAATTTTCTAATCATTTATTTCTCTAGAGGTAGAAAATAGTGACCTGTTGAAAGAACAAAAGTATGTACAGGGTTATCTACCATTATTGAGATATCATTTAGTTTTATGAACCATTTTCACTATGTGGAGATGGTGGGTAGAGTAATGAAAGAATAGATGAATATGACATGAAATGTAAAATATATTTTCCCTTATCTTCCACCAGTGGAATCTTCAGTGGCATGCAAGGAGAAAATAGTAATTACTAATATCATCACATGAGTAGTGGAGGTGATTCTCAGTGGAATTCCTCCAAGAAAATTATTTTTATAGCTTTCAGTATTCCCATAAATTGATATCAATTTGTAATGATCAAACAAATCTTGAATTTTATTTACTTCTCCTATAATGATTTCAAATAGCTTTGGAAATTATAGAAATATTAAGTACTTCTATAAAGAAATATATATTCCATTATATGGATAGGGATCATCATCTATAATTATACTGTGGCACAATTATATGATTAATATAATATAAAAATTTGGCAATATACATCATGATTAAATTACCTTCACAAAGTATATTATTTTTTAGTAGAGTTGGATACAGGTCTAGTTACAGTGAAAGGTACCATCATCATTGAATCATAATTAGTGATTAATTTATCAGTTAATTGTGATTCCATCATAATAATATATAATTTTTTTTTTGAAATGATTAATCATCCAATGGATATCATGCCCTTTATTATTTTTTAAGAACCCCTATTTATGAAATGAATAAAAACGGGGTATTTTTCCTTCAGGTACACTTTCAATAACTAATGTGGAGTTATACATGGATTTCTTTATTAATATTATTTATTTCTTATATTTAATCATTATGATGGTTTTTTCTATTACTAAGAGTTATGTGGTTGATTATCATCATCTAGGTTTCTCATTTATTTCATTATATGAGAGAACATGGGTGTTTCTTAGAGAGTGGTACCTGAGGGTTGGTATTGAATGGACTTCTATCCTAGAGCTCTTGAGTTTGGTGTATATTGTAGTAGTTGAGAAAGATGGTGTTTCTTTTTTAGTGGACATTAATTATGTTGTATATCAAATTCATTTCAATTTCCTAGATGAGTTGTATGAGCCTCCATAGAAGATATAGGTAGATTTCTAGATTAATATTTTTGTAAATATGAAAACGATTTTGATACATTCCTATCATGTGGAACCAATGGAAATGAGAGATACCATGAATCAAATGGATTATTTGATAGATGTATATTTTTTATTTTTAGTTTCTGGCCTTAGTAATCCACTACTAACATTACTAATATGGAAGATGGTTCCCTCCAGTTGTGTGGAGGATCTCAAAGGTTGAACTGTGTATGGGTACTGAAAATTAACAATTACATCATGTGTATTTTATTATCAATAAAATTGGAAAGGATGTTTTTGATGGTTTATATTCAGTTAGGTTATATTAGTCTCATAGTTTGGAAGACTGATGTACTGAAAAGTGATTTCAGGAGCATGTATTTCTGTTATCAGTATCCTGTGATTCCTTTTGATAAAAATAATGCATCTAATGTTTCTATGATATTTATGTATATAATATTCCAGTAGTATCTTGACCATTTATTGGTAGTTCTCATGGATGATATTCTGTTTTATTTAATATATAATAATGATAGAGAACACCATTTGGGTTTTCTTTTCTAAATCAAAAAGGAGAAATATTTATATGGTAACCATTCAAAATTAAAATTATGTATTCTGGTTGTGAAATTTTTAAGGAATTTTATTTCTTTGCATGGGTTATCAATTGATCCTAAGAAGGTGAAGATATTTTTTTTCATGGAATGAATCACATAATATCTTTGAGTTTCACAGTTTCCTTGGTCTTACTGGATATTATGGATTTTTTTCGAGTAATTATCGATGATAGTGTCATTTTAGCTACTCTCATAAATAAATATGTAAAATTGATTTGTTAGAAAAATTGTAAATTTTAATTCAGTGATCTAAAATGATTTCAGAGATTGGTTTCTATTCTTATCTTACCTATTCTTGGTAATAGATATTTGGTTTTATGTGATTTTTATTATTAAAATTTGTGATTCTTTTATATATATGATGATAATGCGGTATCTTATGGATCTATTTAGCTGAAACCTCATGACATATGTCACCCAACTCATTAATTAGTTATTTTCATAGTTATGCATGTGCTTAGGATCTGGAGGTACTAATTTCTAGGTGAGAGGATCATAAATTTTTATAAAATATCAGAGTCTGGGATTTATCATTTATAAAAAAATTATTAATCTTAGACTATTGTTTAGTGTGGAATACCAACATGATGTTTGACATAAACATATACTATATCTAGTGGAAGGGGAATTTCATTATTTTTTATCTCACCTATAAATTACAATATTAGGATATAATAAATCCATTATTTAATATATATTATGTTGAATTTTTATTAGTTTCACGTTTAATCTTAAATAAATTTTTCATAAATAGTTCAGGCTGGTGTTCAATTATCATTAAATATTTATGATTTTATACCAATGTGTAAGTATCATGATTAATAGTTAAGTAGAATTTAATAAACTCAATATATTGGGGAGACAATTTCTGGTTGGTCTCACTATTTAAATAGACTTATCCGTTTCGAAAATTAGTTTTCTGTCCCAAAATATACGTGGAGCACATTTTTATTTAAATATCATGGTTCTTCATGGGCCTTTAATTCAAGATGTATGTAGATTTATTGTGAAAGGAGATGATTATTGTTATGTTTGGGTATGAAGAGTGACATTTTATATTAGTTTTACCACTTTTAAACCTAAAACCATTCAAAATCTACGTATTATAAATGTTCAGATTTTCTAGAGTCTCTTCCGTAATAGTTTGGAAATCAGAAGAGTTCTCCATCGATTTTTCTATCTTATTACAATGAAATCCAATGGGGTGGAATTATATTTTGAGGGTGAATTTTATGTCGAAAATGTTCGTTGACTTCATTCTGATCTGGGTACTACAAAATTTTATGGTCTAGGTAAGTTATATGTATTTTAAGTCATCAAGTTACACATGGATCCTTTGGTTATTATTTTTTATTTGGAACCTAGGTTTACTTCAAGGATCTATAAGAGGCTCTGTTAGTTGGAGGGTACCTAGGTCAAGTTTATTATTACTAATCATCCCTATACATTCTGTATAATGGATCCTGTTATTCAGATCCTATAGGATATGCTCAGGGTCATTACCTTCATTTTTTTGTGTTATGTGATAGACATCAGGGACATATTTTTTATTATAATAAAATTTATCAATCATCTATTAGAATGACTCCTTTTAAGTAACTTTTTAGTATCCTACATAGATAACCTTATTTTTATGAAGGGGTTGGAGAGTCCTCTAACAAGGTAACTAAATAGTCGAGTAAGTTTTCTTATCTGCTGGAATTATTGGTTCAATTGAATTGAATTCATGGTGTTTACCACATATTGTAGCATAAGAAATACCAGTGTTCTCTCTCTCATGTCATGGTTAGTAAATAGATTGGGTTAGATCAATATTTGGTGGAATATCTAACTGAGACTGTATATTTCCATGTAAATCTCTTTTTTGGGAAGTTGATTCAATTGTTCAAAGTTTTGCAAAAGCATGGATAAAATTCTCTTAATTCATCAGACTATTAGTCATTAAAGAAGGAGTAATTGACTCCCAAGTTTTTGAGACATCATTAATCCATATGACTTCCTATTGATGTAATGTTTTATAGTGGAGAGTTTGTATCATATCATTACAAACATATGGGTGTTTCTATTTTCTCTTTTCATTTACATCATTGTTTGAATTCAATTTGGAAATCCTTGGATGTAGATTATTTTCCTGGTAAAATGTCCTAATATATTGGGATGTTTTTTATTTGAAATTATGGATGCTATTTATAGATGTTTACATGTTTTCTGTGTACTCACCTATTTCATAGAATGATATATTTTTTCATGTTTTCAGGAAATAAATTGTTTATTTGTAGTCATTAGAATATATACACAACATGTAATGTGATTACATGTTGGGTATTGGTATCTAGGTAGAATCTATGAATAAGTGTAGGAATTTTTATGTTTACATGGATTTAATTTACGTCACACACTATTTAATGATAAAATCATGTTACAAATAAAAAAGATATGGGTTTCCAAAAAATAATGATTTATTGATTACATGAAAATAAGAGACGTTTCATTCTATGTAATTATCATCAGTTGTTCTGTTTGGTAACAATATGAGGTATTTTTTTCAATCCCTTTCATCACTATCCCCTATCAACATAATATCTGTCCCATGTGATTTTGGAGACCAAATCCCAATATGAAATGATTATTTTGGTGAATTATTATTGTTATTATTGTTGTGTGTTTCTCTAGATGAGTTATCCTTCTATTGTTGTAAATCATATTTTAATGTATTCCCCTTTTTTATATGTGTAATAATCCAACAATTCATAGTTTTTTATCTTTTAAAATAAATTCAATAGCTTATACTGCACACAACAATGACATGGCTTGCATTAGAAGCAATATTGAGTTTCAATGAAACAACACATTAGTATTACAAATTTTTAAATGTTAAATCTATAAATTATTCATTAAATATGATAATATTAATAGTAATAAATAAATTTACAATTTTATTTAAATTTTTTTAAATAATTAAAACATATTTAAAATGAAATGTATATTTATCAAGAAAATTGTTTTATGTTTTGGAATAATATTTTCATAAAGGAAATACATTATATATCTATTTATGAACAATAAGAAAATAAATTTTAGATAATCATAGATATTGAATTTGGTAACGTAGAAATTTTTTTGAATTCAGACTATCAAAATTAGAGTAGGGTGTGTTTTGGTAGATTTTTGCAATGTTTCATTTTTTTGATGAATAGTGAGATTACAGAATTATTGTTTAAAAATTACATTTTCATTTATATAATTATTTTATATCAAATATAATTTAATGTCATTGTAGATGAAAAATTTATATATTAAACCAATGTAGGTCATTGAAACCATTGTTATAATATAATTATATATAAAATTTTGTTGAAAATTTTAATGTCTCTTTTATCATCATTATAGCCACATTTTTGAGATTACAATTAAAATTAATTTTACTAATTCTATGAATTTAATTTGAAAAATTAAATATACTGGGTTTTAATTGTTATAATTTTTTTTCTAACTGGATCAAAATAAATTTTGGTTAATAGTGACTATTGATTTTTATTTAAAGGGTAAAAGGAAAATTGGGTAATGAAAGGTAAAGATATTATTAAAATAACAAAAAATTTCCCAAACAGTTGTACTAATTTCATTGGATAATTTATTTTTGTTAAAAATAATCATATGGCCAAAAATATGATCCCTTTTAAGCCACCTATGATAGATTAAGACATTAGATTTATTTTAATTAATAAGAGTTATAAATGTCATATTAAAATTATAATCACTAAACCATTATTATATAAGGATATATATTATATAAGTTAGATGTCAATTAATCATTTTCAATTAAATAAATGAATCTCCCATGGAATTATTTTATTAAATTTTTTTGAATAAATAATTTAATTAATTGCTTGTATATAAAAGATCGAGGAATTGTTTAATTAATTGAGAGATCAAATTAATGATATTAAAAATATTTAAATAAAAATAATTAAAATTAATTTATGACATTAAATAATTTTATAGAAAACGTATACATTTTAGAGACATATTTAATCTATTTTTTATATTTTATGATGTTGTGCTAATATATTTAAATGTGATAATATTGTTTAGTATTAAAGATGACATAAATGATAATCCAAAAAAATAATAATATTTAATTAAATTTCATAAAATTCATAAAAATATATAACTTATAAAAATAATTATAATAATGTCAAATATTTCATTAATGATCCAATTTTGGGGGTTTTGAATTTTATTTTAATTATTATAAACATATAGCGTGAAAAACCATGTTTTCACAGTAAGAGTTAATTTATTTATCTAAGGATTAAAGATAAATGATAATGTTATTTTTATGACCTAAACTTGAATAAAATTAATTTTTAGGTTATTTTGATCCATACTCAACATATAATATAAATAACTAACTTTTGTGATATTTTCAATTGAAATTCAATTTATAATAAATTAACATGTTTTGAATTTTCTAAAGTTCCCCTCCAATATTTTATAAAAGGAAAAATCTCTGTATCTTTTATTCACACCTCTAATGAAATTTGGTATGGAAACACCCTTCCCATTACTCTTAAAAACTTCCCTAAATTCTTCATAGAGTCCAATATTTGAGAATAAATAAATCATATTGAGTTATTTCATGAAAATCCAATGAAGGTACTCGATGGAGATGAAATTGTTCAATGAAATCAGAAAATATTTTTTTCTTATTATAATTACATGATCCAAGTTCGTTAAATACTAATGTAATGAATCCATCATCTAACATATTATTACATGTTTTTAATATTATGGTTTAATCAAATTCATCATTTTACCCATCCTATGAAAAATAATATTATCATTTGTGAGTACATACGGCTTACTGTGTCCACACCATGGTGTAAATTGTTTTTAATCTATACCTTATTTAAATTGGTATAATTTTAAATATTGAGGCTGTAAATAATAAATTTGAAATTATATTGTTAACTTATAATTCATATTCCATCCAATTACATTCTATTTAACCACAAAATAAAATGATATTGTCACTCTTGCATTCGTAGAGCTTACCATGTCCATGACATGATCAGATTCATCCTTCATTACTAGAATTTCTGAATGATTATTAAATTGTATATATTAATATATATTAAAAATATGACATAATAATTATACTAGAATTATATATATATATATATATATATATTATTTACTTTCTTTGATTCAATGTGATATGAAAATATAAACAGCGTTCATCTTACGTACGACCTACCATCTAAATGAATAGTGTATTCCATTTCATATATATGTATATTATTTATATAGAGAATTTATATTATATATAAATCATATTATACATTATGGAAGTATTTAAATCATTATCCAATTAATACGGTCTAGAATAACAAGTAAAAAAATTTAAGATAAACATCATAATTACTACATAAAACAATTCATTAACACAGAATTTGCTAACTAAATAGTTATTATAATGTCATAAATGATTCATATATGACATCATAACTATTATTATAATTATTGTAAAAGTTAATAATATGTTTAAAATATCTGTAATGGTGTTTCAGACACCTATTAAGGGAATTAGTCCTACGGTAATGGTAAATTTTGAAAACTCATTATTATCCAAGATTGTTTATGTTTAAGTATTTTTTATGAAATATTTACCATACATGTCCATTTACAATAAAAATGTTTTCAAAATGAGTCTTTTTAAGGATTTATGTAAGGTAATCAATAACTAAAACATTTTCTAAAATGTTTTAATGATTTATCCTTTTAAATCGATACCAATAATGTCTATATCTTCAAAATGGTTTTAAGGATTTATTTATAAGGACATTAATATTTTAAAATTTTAATTCTGTTCAGAAGATTAATTGTGGTATGGGAAACATTGATTAAAAAATATATTTTCTAATTTTTAATTTTAAAATTTCATTCTGTTTAAGGATTTCAATGTAAATAATGTTTGTTCATATCAAAGAGTTTTAATGATTTTATTAGAATTTATTCAACAATATCAACATACATTGTTGAATTTTATTCTTAATTCAGGTTGATTTATTATGATAGAATATTCGGAATTTTATTGAAGGGTTTGTAAAATTTTATACAATATATGTTATATTTTATACCATTCATGGATTGTAGTTAAATAATTAAAATTTCATATACTAGGTTTAATAAGATGGTTTAGGTTACCTATCACCCTTTTCTGGTGAGGAATGTATTGGATAAATAATTCATTGTAGGGGTATGTTATATCCCCTCGATGAATCTGTAAGTCTCATGATACAAACTAGTGTCATAGAACAAGGCCTTTATTGTAGGGTTATGTATGGTCTTGGTACGAAGCCTTGACAGTATAGTAATGATACCTAATATTATCATTCCATCATATATGAGATTATTTATTGACATTACATATGATTATTCAACTAGTACTATATTCATGTGAAATTTAAAATGCAAATATTTTAATTAATAATTCTATATTATGTTCATGATTTTGTTTAAAAGGATTTTTTCATAGTTTTATACTTTCCTTAAAATACTATTCTTATTTATAAAATTATTTTATATATTTTTAAACCTTACAGATCATATGATCTCAAACCATTATTATAATTATTTTCCTAGGATTCGAAGAAGTGTTTTATGATTAATATGGAGGGTTAAGTGGGGAGGATATTAGAGTTATCAAAGGATTATATATGTTGTATTTTTTCATGAAAATTTAATGTAATGTTCATGTTTGAAATATATTTTCCAATACTGGTAAACTTAGTAATACGTTGGGATTTTATTTCATAAACTGATGCAAATTTATTAAAATAATGCTCTGTCTCCCGAAATATGGGGTAAGGGCGTTATAGATGGTATCAAATGATTCTTAGCAACAACCCTGAAAATATATTTAAAAACTGTGGATTAGGGATCATAAACCAATGATAATAATTGAATATAGGTATAGAGTAACATCCTATATATTATGTAATGTAGATATTATGTGGATATTCCATGCAGGTACATCCTTATCTTGATACTACATATAGATGTGGTTTTGGCGCAAATGTACGTAGGACTCATAACTATAACAAGGTGTTACAGTCTTGATATATGTTAACCGATTACATGAAAATTACCCTTACTATGCACCTAGTTTTACAATCTTGAGGGATATTCATAGGATAATTCATATATTATTTTCCTACAATTATGAAGAATTTAAACGTGATGAATCTGAATAAGTAAAGAAATATTTCGATTCTAGGATTTACAATGCTTAAATTTATGTTATGTGTTATACGATATTTAGGTTTACAAAATATCCATAACATTAAATTCTAATCTAGTATATTACATATTAATGAAGTGGTTCCTAGTAAAAAGAATGAGAACTCAACCAAGTCACATGATCCAAAGAGTAATGAGGGTCATACATTTCTTGGTTTTAATCCATAATTTTGATAGTAAATATTTTCCAATGTATTTTCATCATATGAAGAAATATTAAAATATTTCCATAATATATGTAGATAATTATCTATGTCCAATCCAAATGTTGGAGTGATAAATTGAAAGAGGTTTGAAGAGAAATGGATTGATAAATAGAACATTTGGAAGAATGGTGTACCACATGTTATAACTATGGAAAGAATCACCTTGGAAAATTAATGATGGGATTGTGAATTTGATAGAAGTGTGTGGAAAAATGACACCATGATTGTGATTGAAATTGTAATAAAAAGGCTTCAAATTTGCAATAATTCAGCTTCAAGAAAATTGGACGCTTTGCAGATCAATGTCCCAATCAACAAAGGAATATACCCTCGATGATGATATATAATAATGATCTTGTTATGATACTACCATAGATGAAAATTAATGTTTATAATACGTATTCATGAATTATGTTATTTTTACTTTTTTATTTGCAATGTACTGGTTATAATTATTATGGATATATATATATTGTACTGCAATACTATTTCATTAGGGATTTGAGATTTTGAGATTCCATGAAAAGTGAAAAATTTCTTGCGAAACTATTTTGAAAATATATGTTTGAGGGAAATTTAACGATTAATACGTTTCTAATACTAATATAATGATGTTGGGATAACTAGAGGATTGGTTTGGATAATATATGTTTGATATTATTGACTACCATGAAGTGATTAATGGTTTGTTTATTCCATCATTGTTGGAGTTTACAACATTTTGGACTTAAGAAGTATATCTAAAATTAAATGTTTTATATAAGGATAATAAATTTTTCAATGTATTCAATAAGTTATTATGGTAATTTTGGGTATTACATTGTTTTTAGATAAAACATGATGACAGTATTCACATGTTTGGTATGTTGGAAAAAAGGATCATTAGTATGTTATGATGATTTTATAAATTTGATTACATTACTTATAAATTTAATGATTTTGTCTCTATAAAGAGGTATTTTTGATGTTTATAGAGTTTGGAATGAATTATGATGAACATTAGATAATAATTTTTATGGTTAAAAAATTTCTTAATATATTTTTTGGAATGTAATAATAATATTGTTTTAAGAAAAAGACAATTCATAGGTTATGTGAAAACATGTTGTGTTAGAAATAGTTATGTGAATTAAACTCACAACTGAAGAACAACAAGGATATATATTATAATACTGGAGTACGGGAAGTACATTGTTAGTATAACAGGTTTTTAATTATTTAAAATTTAAAAGTTCATTTTTATAACCTTATATGATTATGATAAGTAGAATATTTTTGAATATTATTATCTTTTAATAAAAAATATGATTTTGTGGTTTGAATTAGTTAAATGATGATACTCTACATGTCAACAATGTATGCATCCCTTTGTTCTTATTCATTGAAGTATATTAATTATTCATCTCTATAGAAATTAAATTAATCCCAATGTTGGTTATTTGAACTAATTTTACAATAGAATTAATATATAAAAATTTATTGAAAATTTTAAATCTATTTTACTTGCCTTCTAACCACAATTATATGATTAGCATTAAAAATTATTTTACTACTTCTCTTAATAGAATTTATAAAAATACTGATACATGGTTTTAATTACTCTAAAAATTGTTGTCTAATAGGATCAAAATAATTTTTTGTCAATAGTAACTTTCGAATTTTATTTACCACGGTTAAATGTAAATATGGTAATTAAAGGTAAAATATAGTGTAGTAATATAAAATCACCCTTACAGTTGAGCTGATTTCGTTGGATAAATGTGTTTTAACCAAATTATACATTAGTTCAAATATGGTCCTTTTTAATTCAATTTTGTTAGATTAATACATTTATATTATTTTATTTAAAGTGTTGTTAAAAGTTTCACATTCAAATTTTAATAACTTTATTATTTATTATATAGGGTTATAAATTATATAAATTAGACTATAATTATTCATTTTAACAATAATAAATTTAACTTCATCATTATAATTTAGTTTTAATTATTGATGAATAAATAACTTAATTAAAGGATTGTTTAATAATGATGTTATAATTGTTTAATTAATTGCTATATCATGTGCATGATATTAAAAATATTATAATGAATATAATTGGACATAGTTAATGAAATAAAATAATTTTATAGATAACATAGAGATGTTTGTGAAATATTTTAGGTGTTTTTTAAAAAGTTATCATGTTGATTTTACATTGTTAAAAATGATAATATTGAATACTATAAAAATATAAATAAATGACACTTTAAAATAAATATTATATTATTAATTGGTATAAAGTTATTAAAAATATTTAATTTTGAAAATAACTAGGATAATGTCACATTTTTCATAAATGATACAACTGATGTCTGTTTTGAAATTTTAATATAAATATATAAATCATATAGTGTGGAAATGCATGTTGTCGAAGTAAGAGTTAAATTATCTAAATAAGGGTTAAATCTAAAAGATAAGGATAATTTTATGAGAAAAAAACTCGTCTAAACATCATTGTATCAGAGGATATCGACCCATACTCACCTTATATTATAAATATCATGCATTTTATCTTTTTGAAATAGAATATCAATATATAATAAATTAATTGTTTTTGAATTTCTTAAATCACCCCTCTCCTCTCTTATAAAAGGGAACACCTCCTTCTCTTTTATTACCACCTCTAAATACCTTTTCCTCTTCAAAAAACTGAAAAATTATCCTACAATATTAACTAAATTTATTATAGAGGCCATACAATTGGTAAAAATTCAACATATAGAGTCCTTTTGTGAAAACCAAAACATTGTACTTGAAGAAGAGGTAATTTTTTAACCAATTATTTCATTGTTCTTTTCATATTCTACTTCCATTTAATAAGTTGATGACATACTAAAATAATAAATCCAGAATCTACTATATTATGTGATTTTGATATGATTATGGGACAACCATTCATCCTTTCCCTCATCCTATAATATACAATATCACCATGCATGTGTATGTACGACTTACCGTCTCTACACTGAGGATTAAATTGTTTTTCATTTATACTTTATTCTGATGTGTATAATGATTCATATAAAGGATTTAAATAAAAAATATGACATGATATGTTTTCTTTATAATTCAGATTCTATCCATTTACATATCATTTAACAATTATGGAAATTTTATCACCACTCTTGCGTACGTATGACATACCGTCTCCAAGACGTAATGAGATTCATCCTCCATTACATCCATTTTAGAATAATTATAAAAATGTACATACCAAATAAATCTGTCATATATTTCATAATATTTTAATTTAATATTATATATATATATATATATATATATATTACTTTCGTCCATTTTATATGATAAGATACCAAAAACTAGATTCATGTGTACGTACGACATACCGTCTCAAAGAACAGTGCATTTCATTTAATATATATATCTATTATATCTATTTATATAAATAATATTTATGATATATAATTCATATTATACATTATTTGAGTCACTATATTATTTTCTATTTAACCCAATAATGAATAACATGTCAAAACACATGATAAATAAAGTGATTATTATGTGAAACATTTCATTAACATGGAATATCTAAATGAATGGGTAATATTACGTCATGTATTATACATATATGATATCATAAATATTATTATTATTCTCATACAATATAAATAATGTTTCAAAACAACTATATAAGATTTTTGGACTTGTATGTATGGAATCAGACATACATTAAGGGTAAATTTCACAATCTCATTTTTGATTGACATTATTTATATGTACGTATTTACATGGAAATATTTATCATCCATGTCCATGGCTCTTAAAAAAATTAAATAAGATTATTTTTATGTGTTTGTTTATATGAATTTTGAACTAAATCATCATATTAAATGTTTTTATTATTTAACCATTTAAATATATATCATTAATATCCATGTTTTCAAAATGGATTTAAGGAATTCTTAACATGGACATGAATTAATTTAAATATTAATTACATTCAAAAGTTTCAAAGTGGTTTGGGATACTTTGATTAATAAATATTTAGTTAAATGTTTTGTTCTATAGTTTCATGGCTTTTAAATGATTACAAGGATAAAAGGGATATTTCTCAGAAATAGTTTTAATGATTTTTAGAGTATTTTCATCATTGTCAACATCCATTGTTAGATTTTATTCTCAATTGAAGATGATTTGTTTTGATACTATTTTTTTTATTTAATGATTTATTATATTTTTGAAAATGGATGTTATATTTTTATACCATTTATAGTTTATGTTTAATGTATTAACATTTCATATACAAGATTTAATACAAATTTTTATGTTATATTTGTCCCTTTTCATATGAGGAATGCATTGGACTTGGTAAGTGATGGGTGGGTCCCTCCAGATCCCCTCGAATCATTGGTAGGTCTAATGAGACAAACTTGTATCTCAACATGAGGCCATCAGGTTATGATTATTTATGGTCATGGAAAGAGTCCATGATGGTATGGTGATGATTTCTAGGATTATGCATTCACATATTATGGGATTAGTTATTCAAATTACATATTATTGTTCGAATATTATATTATACATGTAATTTTTTAGAAGGAATATTTTGATTTATTCATTCCATATTATGTTCAGGTTTATGATTAAATGTATTGGGATTAATTTTTTATACTTTCTTTAAAAGTATATGAAAATTTAGGAAATATTGTGTTTTATTTATTAACCATACTAAGGACCTGAGCTCATCCATTTTTTATGACTAATTTCTCCAATATTCTAATATGTTTTTAAGGATTGATATGAATGGTTTTTCTACTAAGATAATGGTTTTCACTAATGATTACCTTGGTTAAATTTATTTTTAAAAATTATAGCTTAAATATCATTTTTTTAATTTATTTTCCAAGTGTCCTAAACATATTTGTCTGTGGGATTTGATTCCTTGTAACAATGCCAGTGTATTATATTAATGTCTTTGCTTTAGGAATCTGGGGTCAAGTAGTTACACTATAGATATTTATATTTTGGTCTACTATTTGGAATTATCTGGATTCTATCTAGATATGTGGTGGGACCAACCACTAAAGGTTTACCCATGTGTTATTCCTATTCTCATTATACCTCTTGTCCTTGGGACTTGTTACAGCTATGATGGGGTTCACATTATGTGGTGTTTCCTTAATTTCATTATTTCATGCATATATCAAGAAATATGATGGGTTTGATTGACTATCATAACATAGAAGTTCCCTATATATCATGTCCTATAGATATCATTGTCATGTTGTTACCCATTCTTTTAATTTGAAATTGTATTAGATTGTTCTTGCATGTATATCATAAGATATGTGATAGATTATTTTCTTTGATTTATTTGGTTTTATATATATTAAATTCTTGGAAACTATTATACCTATTTCATTTGTAAATTTATAAATGGGGAAGATAAATTATTTCCCTTTTTTGTTATTGAAATTGTGAATTTGTTTTCTCCTTCCTTATTATCATAAATTTTTTTAATGTTTAATTTAGTGTATAGTGGATTTTTATGGAACACTAAAGTTGGATCCTACTATGATTATTATATCACACACTTAACAGTCCTTTGGTGGTGAATAGCCCACTATATATCTTTTGCAACAGAAAAGGTAATAAATTGTATTTAATGGGTGAGGTTTTCAATTCGTCAATTACAGGTAGTAAGATGTCTGATTTTTGTTGTTTTCCCACACTATCAAATGGAGTGGTCATTTTTATGTTTTAGTTACCTTTTGATGATTGAACTTTCCATATGGATGATAAATGTGCATTTGAGTTGAATTTTTTGTTGTATTATTTTAGTTATATAATATGTTATCTAATAAATTATTTCAATCTGTTGTATATAAATATTCCATGTTTTTTTTAATTTTTGAAAAATATTTCCATAATGTTTTTTATTCCCTTTATCTAGTCGCTCACTAGTGGGGGACATGAATACTATATGTGTATGTCCTGGATTGGTACTAGTATCAATTTGAGGTGATATCAGTGCCATTTCTTAAAAATAACTCATAATCAATAATCTATTTCAATACATGTATATATAAGTAGATAATTTTTAGCCCCTAGTGATACATAAAATTGGGTGGATTTGATAAACAAGTAATCATGAATATGTATATTGAATTATTTAATAGTTTTTTTTAATGGAAGAATATATATATATATATACATAATCAATTGTGATTTTAAATAAATTTTTTCATTCAAATTTAGTTGGTATATAACTTTTCTTTTAAAATCTTGGTCATATCCCATCAGTAGTCTTCTAGGGATTGTATTATTGTAGTGCAAAATCACCTTCCAATAAGAGCCTAATAGTAGTTCACTGATATCATGATTGTCAACTAGAAAATCAAATAATAGTAAATTGGGATTCCAATAGTGTCCCAAAACTCCCTAAATGGGGGTCCTTTATCAAATCGATATCCTCTTTTTAGAAATTTCAATAAGAAAATATCATTTTAAAAAATATAGGGATCTAATTGGAAAATGTTCTATAATAAAGATGACTGATTATAATTTAATAAAATAATGGTGGTTGTAAAATGTAGAGATAAACATATAATATTTTATTAATAAAAACATCCAAGAAAATTTAAAGAATCACTTCATTATATCATATTTAATTAAATACTTCAACATTTTAATTTTATAAAAGGGCTCTAATTTTTTCAATATATAATTAAATCCATTACTACTAAACAATCCCAGGAATATAGTAATATAAAATATACATTTTAAAAATAATTTCATGTTTTTAGTCCAATATCCTAGAGGACATCACTATGAACTATTGGTATTTTTTTTAAATTCACATTAAAATATTTCAATATTTTTTTTTTATTTGAAAATGATTCAATAAAATCTTCACCTAAGGTTGATTGAATATTTCTAATGAATATCTTATAACCATTAAATAAATTTAGCATAGTATATTAGTACCTTAAACTTAATTTTCATGGAAACATAATTTTATTTACACAAAATTGGATGGAATAACATCGATGTCCCTAAAAATATTTTGGTAACCATTTTAATTTTTAAATATGATTAATATTTTTGTACCACTAATTTCATTGACTAAAATTAGAGGCACAGTCAACCCTTGAGATATGATCTTCCCATTATGTCTTAATGATTTAATAAATATCTAAACTCTTATTTAATTCGTTATAGATGGAATTTTAGTATATATAATGAGAATATATCTTATTTTCATAAATTAATTACCCATATGTTTTTAAAAAAATTAAATTTAAATTAAAAAAATCATTCCATAACATTTAAGAATGAAATTATATGAAAAAATATCTCTTTAGGTATTAGTTATTTGTTCTATCCAATAATGGAGTATGAATTTTTCTATAAATTTTCCCCTAACTAATAAGTCATAGTGTTTAGTTTTTCAGTGGATCTATACTAGATAGCCAATCTCTTATATGGTATAAGATATGAGATTCATTGATCACACATTTTACAACCAAATTTATACCCTCCATTTGAGTTCTAATTTTTGTAGCACATCCAAAGAAACAACAAATTCATTTCAAAGATTGTTATTATACCTATATCATTTAATTTTTTATATAATTAAGACTTGATCCTAAAATGGAATATTTCTATCTATAAGAAATATTATTTAAAATTCTTGAAACTATACTCTTTTACTAACCTACATCATCCCCTCATAGTAGTAAACAAAATTTTATTCAATAAATAAATTTTCATTTATAATTGAAAGAAAATGATCAACATAGACTAAAAAAAACATTTTAAAAAAAAGGTTCTCTAACTTATGCACAACCAATTCAAGAAAAAAATAAATTTTACACTATATCATTTTCCCTCGAGTAATTGATCGAATAATATGTATTATTTTACCTAGTATTAATTCAAACATAAAAATCTATAGTTTTCATTTTGACTATATCCTAATCATTGATAAGAATAATAATAATGGCCTTTTCCAAAGTATATAAGATGAATAAGTTCCTCACATTTCTATAATCATTATTATCAACCCAAAAAATAGAGGGGAATATTTATAAATTCTAGAAAAATAACATAGGATAATTGATCAAATGGATGAACCCAGATAAATAATATTAATAAAAACAAATATGGGACTCAAACACACTATATTGTTTAAATCCATAACCACCAATTGATTTAGGATAGAAAAGTATTTGATGATTCTTCAATAGGTGAATTTCCATACATATAATATCTAATATTGGATGTTTTCTTAATCCATTAAACTCATCCAAACAAAAATATTATCCAAATGATTTATTTAGAAACATGAATATATATATATACTCAGGAATATTAGTGACATATTTTGAAATATTATATAAACCCCTAATATATGAAAAATTATTTTCATATTGATTTTATACACCCTTATAGTAACAATTAATCCATTAAATAGATGAAATGTGATCGATATGATGATTAATTAATCAATACATCTTCATTTGATTACCAAATGAGTATATGCTTCAAATATGAAAGAATGATTTCTTCCATGATTAGAAATACCCACTTCTCTTTTAAAAGATCGTAAAAATCATTTACATAATGGAATTATAATTCAAACTAAGACACAAATTCTTGGATAAACAGACATAAAGAATTATTAAACCCCTATAATAAAATACCAAAAAATGGATTACTATAATGAATAATATTATAAATCGATCTAAAATAGATATGTATACTTCAATGAGAGAATCTAATACCATATAGGATGTCATATTGGGGTTCCCTTCCCTCAATTATGGGGGTAGCCATCTACCAAATCAATTCCCTCAACCATTAACTCTATTGTAGTGGTCTCATGAGGATAGAGTTGTCTTCATATGGGTTCATACCATTTACTATATTTTATTCTCTTAAAGGGTAAAAATTATAATTTCCTTGGGTTTAAATAAAAAACTCATTATAGTGGTCTCATGCATTAATAATTTCATAAAATACAGATGTTTGTTATTTTGAAATACAATGTTTTTAATAATATTAGTTGTAAGATTCATTAAGTTGAGGCCCAAACCTATATATAAATTGTTACACTCAATATGTAAATTACATTATTCATCCAAACACATCAAGATAACTTGAAAACTCATGGACCGAAATTATCTGGGGCAAATCATTGCAGAAAATTATAAATCACATCATGCCTTTTTGGAACCTACAGTAGCTGAGGCCTCTGTCAACCTTGCAGGTATGGTGGTCGATGCGGAACATGGATGGGTTGATATCATCATTGAGTCTGACTGCCTCATCATTATCGATTCTATTAACCACAATGATGTCGGACTCCAGTCATTTGGCTTCATCATCAGGAGAATTTTCTCGGTGCACCAAGGCTTATCTTTTTGCGCCTTCTCCTTTACCAAAAGAGAAGGAAACAATACGGCCCATCAGCTAGCGTCCTCAGGCCCTTTCGATGACAACCAGCTCTGGATGTACAATTTCCCTTCATGGATTTGCATATGTACATTTTTTGATCTTCATCATTAATGTTAACTGTCCATATTTTCCAAAAAAAATAGTTCTCCCTCATGTTGGGGCGGTTGTAATAGATGGAAAACGTTATTTTGCTTTAGATCGATGTGTGAAATGGGTGATCACCATGGTTTATGGGATATAAAAATATTGGTTCTTATATGATAATATTGAACTTAAATATCATGTTATTATTTTATGGTCTCTATATAAAGTTACCATTACTAATAATAGATTTGTGGTTAACAAGGGTTGTTCATAGGCTTCTATAACACCTATTTTCATTTCGGATGAGGTTGATGAAAAATGGTGACAGTTTTTATTTTTTATTTTTTGTATTTATATGTCAGAATAAATATTTTTTTCTACTCTCTAAAGATAATGTTGTTGTGTAATTTAGAATAATTTTAGTTAGGAAACACTTTATTGGTATTTTTAATATGGAGCTCCATGGATGTATTGCATATTTACGTCTGAGTATATTGAGTATTATTAATCATTGGTGATATAATATTGTCTGGTTGAGGGATAGAAGAATCACTTTTGTAATATTATCTTATGAACATGAAAAACAATAAGATTTCATATAAGTGAAGTGGGATATGTATGGTATGGTTGATTTTTTTATATGTCAAGAAGCGAAATGTGATACAGGTTATTATTGTCCTTGAATTGAGTGGGATGCATTTTATTTGTCCTTCATGTATTATAGTGTATTACTATATTCATGAGGTGAAACAACATGGATCTGTTTAATTTAATTTTTAGTAATTGTGGTTTGAAAACTAGTTGAATGTGGGTAGAATATTATACCACTAACATTCCCTTCTAATGTTATTGAGTCACAATATTCCCTTTTCCACTCTTCTTAAATTATTCTTAATTGGATGGATATGGTGGACCCTCTTCATCAATAAATTATATATCATGGGAGATTTGTTAGGTTATATGATAAATATTATTTGGATACACTTCATGAATTAATGGATATAGTATGTCTTTCAAGTCATTTAGATTCACATTTCCTGATTTTTATTTTGTAATTACCTCCTCAATATTTAATTAATTAATGAAATGATTCATATGTTATCTCCTCTAATGATACAAAGTGTTTTTTTGGAAATATTTATTTCAAAGAAGATTTTTGTAAAACATGTTTATGTAGTAGTTATCTGTTGTTTATAAAGAATAATATTACATTAGGAGATTTTTCAAGGGAGGATAAATTAAAGAAAGTATGAGGGGATTTATATTTTAATTTTTTTGATATTTATACTATAAATAATTTATATTAATACTCATCATAATTTGTTTGGTGGGATTATAGAAATAGATAAAATTAATATTATTTGGTTGTACATTTTATTTTCTTGTAATTATTTTTTGGATTTTAATTCTAAAAATTTTGAACTCTAAAATTTGATATTGTTTGTATTCGAACATATATTTTTTACGAAATGTTCAAAAATATTCTGAGGGGTTTTGATACATAATAAAAATTAAAGTCAAAATAAATATTTTTTGGAGTTGATTATTCCATATTTTAAAAATCTATGATTTTACATGTTCTTATTTTTAGTATATCTAATATTTTTTTGAATTTTGGTAGAATATAGAAAATAGAAATGATGTGTAATTCGATTAAATATACATATTTTATTTGATTTTAAGTGTATAATAATTATTCATTTTCCTGTGATATATTGCAAGATTGTAAATAATAAATATGATTGGCTATATTTTATATGTTTACAATTTATAAGTAAGAATATTTGAAATGATTATGATGTTTATCACAATCTATATTCAGTTCCTCAGTATATGTAAGGTGGTTGGCCTTTTAAGGATAATATAATAATAGTTTTAATTAGAAAAAAATTAGTACTCTATGGTTTTAAATGGATTTATTAAATTTTAAGGAAATTATTTTCGAAAAATTATTTATTGAAACTAAGGATATATTAGATATTAATATTATATGATTTTGAAGCCTCTCATTAACTAATTAATTATTATTAGACAATTTATTAGTGCAAGATACAGATGAATGATTGTTTTCACAGTGAAAAAGATAGTTGTTTCATATATGAATAATATAATGGAATGATTTGTGGATTTTAATTTCATCGTGCCATTATTTTTATTTTATATGAGATTCATTCAGGTATCTACTAGAAAAGACTCAAAAATTAAAGCATAATAATATTAATGAAATGCGAAGAACTATAAAATGAGATATTATATAATGGAATTAATTTAATTATATTTATAATAGAAATAAAAATTAAAATAAGGTATGATTAATTTTTTCTAGATAAATAAAAAAATAATACATGTATGAATGTGTATAATGTATGAGTGCAATGCATATACAAAATAAGAATATATATAATATGGACTAGTATACAAGAGTGAATAATCAAATTTATTGTTCAAAATATAAAAAGATATTAATTATATGATGTATAAGAATAATGAAATGTAAATAGGGGTGTTATCCTAATAAATACTCCCCTGATGTTTAACCTCCTTACATAATAATTATTGTGAAACCACAACTTATGTATTTTTGGACATTGATGTAATGTGATTTCAAGGATTGACAATTTGTTTTTAATCCAAATGATGAAACAAGTGGACTATATGATATCTATTTAATCAAGATCATTTTATGGGGTTTTGTCATGAACCCGGTCGGGTCGCCATCCGACCCGGCGCCCTACCTAGTTCGTGGCAAGGCCAGAAGGGCGTTCCTGATCCCCACGGGCTGGCACAAGTTCCCGGGTATCAGGTGTAACCTGTGGGAACGGTTTACCCGAAATGGTATATTCAAACAGTAACAAGATAAAAAAATGAAACTTGGAATCGACAACCAAAGAGGCCATAAAACTGAAATCAAAATTTAAAGGTTTACAACTAGAACGAAAGTCCAAAAAAAAATAAATGACAACAAAAGAGACTAAAACTATAACTCAAACCTCCAAGCGACAAGTGTGGTGTATCATCAGCACGCAACAACACCAACCTTCATAAGAAGGCCACTAACAACTCGAACCACCAACACTGAGCAGGAAGTCACAACCTGGAACACAGAATAAATAGAAACTACATACACCCAAGGGTGTATGTAGGGTGTGAGCTAAAAGCCCAATAGGATGCCACCTCGAAAAGGTTCCATTCCAAAACATCAAAAGACAATTCAAAGTGCTTATTCAAAATTATACATTCAAAATGCTTATAAAGAAAACATTTACAGGCTAACTGCTAAAGAAAACACTAATAAGGAACTCATTTCACAAACACGATTTTTAAAGAGGAAGAGGAAGGTCATTATGGGCACACACACACACACACATACTGACACACACACACACACACACATAGACACACACAGGTGGTCCTCCATATGCCAAAGGAAGGAACCACACCGTTGATGGTAGACCACTATAGGTAAATCCCATAAGGATCATCTAGATCGAGTGGGGCCCAAGAACCTCGTGTCTTAGTGAAATGTGGCTTAGAAGGCCACGACCCTCAGAAAATGTGGCTTAGAAGGCCACGCCCCTCATAACACATGGCTTAGAAGGCCACGAACCTCAGATATCATATGCTTAGTTATTGTTGCAATCATCAATCCAGCTAAGTGAAACAGGGACGAAACCCATCCGGTTCACTAGCGCAATATTTCTAGTCCGCCCACCTAGATACCCAAGGTTTTCCCATGTGCTAAAAAAAGTCTCACATTCATATAGTATATTTCTTTCTCATTTCGTAGACCGAACAAGATATTACACACAAAAGTCCCCATTTACATACGGAATCACTATTTCAAAGACACATGCACACGACATGTCTCCTTGTTATAAAAATACACCACCTTAAAAATGAAAGCATATTCAACTCCTATAAAGCACCACTTTAGCATCATATAAGTGCACCAATAAATCATTTGAGTTATTCTAGAAATCATTTCAAGAAAATCTAAGAAGACCTTACACCAAAAATAGCTTGATTTAATATAGAGGCGTCACTTTAAAACTTGATACATGAGGTAACCATGTCAAAATTGTTTTCCATTATTCAAACAATTTTGCATTTCAACTTCAAAGAAACACAATAAGAAAAACACACCAAAAGTGATTCATATACTTTGAAAATGTCTATTTAAATACACAAACACCTAAAGTGACTTGAAAACACCTTTCGCACCTACCAAACAACCCTAAAAACCGTTCAACCATGTTTTGCACTCAAAACACCACTTAAATAAACAATTCCTCAATTTATAAAACATATTCCATGCAAAAGAAACCATTAAAAAATCAATTTCACAAATTGCCCCTTCTAAAACCTCATTGGCACCCTATAAACAATTATAAAGCACATCTAAAATTCACCACAACCGGATCGAAAGGAAAAAACATGACAATTTCTAAAGACAAGTGCAATTTTCATCAAGCATGCATGTTACACCATTTTTAAAACGCACTTCGCAAAACCTCTAAAGCAATACCAAAACATTATAAACATAATTCGCATCATGTAACTAAACCATAGAACATATTAAACTAAACTAAAGAAACAAATTAAATTATCTAAATGATCTAAAGATATGGAACCACCTACCTCAATGCAGGAACGAAATAAAAAAGATACGGCGCAATACTCCTTCTATGCAAAGGTCGCACTGCACGAAACCGCCAAAAATATCCTAAAACAATAGACCAAAATTCTCACCGCCAGCCCATCACAACATCAGCAATTTAATAAGTTAACTAACAATAAAATAAATTCAATAACAACTAATAAAATTGAATAATGAATAAGAAAATTTAATAGTAATTAAACAAATTGATTATCAATTAATCATATTCAATTAACTAAATAGATAAACAATTAAACAGATTAAATAAAATCATTAACCAACTTAATAATAATCAAATAATTCGATTAACAATTTTAAACAAATGCGATAATAACTGAATATATTAACTTACAACTAAACAAATCAATAATAATTAAATAAAATAAAACCAACCATTATTGGGGAATGGTCGGGATCCAACTGAGGGGCGCACAGTGGTTGTCCGGCGAGTGTGAGCCGGGTTGCGAGGGATGTCTGACAGCCGAGGGGGGGTGCAGGAAGGGCGACTGACTAGCTATTGGGAGGAGGTAGGGTGAGGAGAGAAGGAGATAAGGAGAAGAGTAAGAAAGGAGATAATATAAGAGATAATAAATAAATAAATAAAATAAAATAAAAAAAAGAGAAGAAAGGAGGGAGATAGGGTGAGGCACGCCACTGGAGAGATGGGGGAAAATGGGGAGTGAGCTGGAGTCGTGGGAGAAAAGGAATGGGGAGAAGAGGAGAAAAGGGAGGAAGAGGGATGAGAGAAGAAGAAGGGAGAGGGAGGAGAAGATAAAAGGGAATAGAGGAAGGGGAAGAGTGTAGAGACCCGAAGATTAACGTACATGGATATTACATTACATTTGTGGAATACTTAGTACATAAAAAAAACAGACACACAAGGACCGTAATAGTTTGGTGTCTTTGGAAATTGGGAAACATAAAAAACTGGTTCATAAAGCTTCTACACTGTCTCCCATTTATTTTATCATATCTATAGTCCCATTTGGCATATCTTACTTAATAGCCTTATTCCTAACCTGGGGAAAGAAAACATACAAAAGGGTGAGCTCAAGTGCTCAGTAAGGGTAAACAAAATAAATATCAATCACATCATATTCATAAGAACATAACTTTTGGAAATCGTAACCTGCAAAAGAGAGCATAATTTCATAACATCGGATAAATCATATTAGTGAAATATAATCCCAATAATCATAAATTAAAACATGAAACTTTGTGGCATACACACATAATCATAGATAATCATTTCTTGTTAGTCAAAACTCATTTCCAAGACTATCTTAGTGGAAAAAGTCCATTTTTGAACCGAGTTCACTCCCCGTTTCAGTCCTGTTTCACTGAACCGGTATAACCTACCGTTCCATCCATGTCTATCTCGTGAGATATAAAATCTTTACCCAATGCATTGGAGGGAGATATAGGTCCCACCCATCTCATAATGATACCATTCTCATGTGTGCCACAAAATCATAAATCATACATCATTACATAACCCATGTAGAAAAAATGGGATTCTTAAAAAACATGACATCATAAAACAATTCATATAAGATAAAGGAATTAATAAAAATATTTCCATCACAACATAATCAAATCCATGTAATAATAGGGACAGAAACAGAACCCTATATTATCTTAGATGGAAAATAATTTTGATAAAACACTTGAACTCCATTCTTGAGGAAAATATCATTTCTACTTAAAAAACATGTTTCCTTTCTTATCATGTCATAAAATTCTATAATAAGAGAAGTAGATTAAAAATAAACTTGAAAACTAGAAAAGGAAGCTTCTTGGAAATAATGATTAAAAAATCCATTCATGTCGTATAAGTTAAAAAAACATTCTTCTCATACTTTTGTTGGAAAAGTCAAAAAGTACCTCGTACGAAAAATGACAAAAGATTCCTTTCATATCTTTTACTAAAAACTCATCAAAGGGTATAATTGAATTTAAACAATTTTAAGTGGATGGAAATAATATTAAATATTGAGGAAACATGGATGTGGATTAGAAAATACACCCCAGTAAATAGCAAAGTATAAACAATCTTGGATAAAAATGAGATTTTGATATTTCCCTTTCATTAGGTCCGATTTGCTTCGTAAGTGTCCGAACCTCCTGTATAATGATTTAAATAATGTTATTGACTTATTCCAGAATCATACATATTGTTATGATACCATATATGGTCATATTCATAGCTTCTTATTATTTATATTTCATTACTGCTTGTTATTTGGGTGTTCATTACTTATTGTTGTTATGCGTGTTTTGTGGAATAAATTCTTTTTATTCTCTTTAGGTTATAGATCCCTCATTTAAAGAATGGTATTATTGTAATATATATCATTTTCATTCATTCAATTCATTTATATAATCATTATGCAATGAAGATCATTTAGAACGAGTCGCATCACATCGTGGAGACGGTATTCCGTACGTACGCACGAGTGATGATATCGTTCCTATGATCGTGGAATTGTATTGGAGTGTATGTATACTATTTCAGAATCAATATCACTTTATAATAGTCATATATAGTCATTATGTACACCATTACACCCATCCAAGTAAGGTGGTGGTGGTAAATAGATTACACCACGGCGTGGAGACGGTATTCCGTACGTAACCACGCGCGGAGATTTTTTTTTCCGTAGGATGGATAGATGGTAAAATAAAGTTGTTTCATACTTATAATAACATATCAGTATATTATTTATACTGATGTTATTACTTCATAATGAAACAACTAAAGAAGAAGAAGTGGAAAAATAAATAAAGATGGAAGAATCGGTAACGGAAATTACCTCTTCTTTGAAGCGCCTCTTTGAGACCTCCTCTTATGGCATTAAAATTGGACTTTGAGGAAGACCAGAACCTCTAGGATGTTTCTAGGGAAGTGGAGAAGATAATATTTCAGAGGTTGTCCTATATTGAAGGCTCAAATTGGTGTGAGTAAGAGATGGAGGAGGTGCCCTTGTATAAGGGAGGAGAGGGGCACCTATGGAATAACTAAAACTATTATTTTATTATAAAGTCAAATTCGGTATTAAATAGCTCCAAATTGATTCATTTCGAAGTTAGGTGGGGATGGGTCAAAAGCCTCTCAGCCAATAGAATTTAGACAAGTTTAGGTTCCTATTTTAACCTTATCATTTAGATTTAACATTATGTAAAATAATTTTACTTTTACCGTGTCTCCTTGTGTTCTTATACTATAAGGTTAATAAACATACTATAAGAAGACAAAAGAACCCCAAGTTGTTTAGTATTAATATATATATCTTTATATAAGTCATTTGGCCGAACCATAGATTTTGAAGAATAAAATAACAATTAATAATATAATATTTGTTTTAAAAACTATTTTATGTCAATTTTGACACTATTTAGTAATTGATTTTTTTGAAAATCATAACATAATGATTAGTTCGAAAAAATTTAGTTAAATCAATACTAACAAGGCATATTAATCTAGAAAATTAGTTTAATTCATAAAATGTCTAAATTACATTTATTTGGGTATTTATAACATCAATTATGTCAATATTTCATTAATAAGATAATTACTACATCATCTTTGTGTCATATAAAAATTAACTTATTTAATGTCTAAAAATTACAAATAAAATACCATTATGTAGGAAATCGTTTTAGCTTAATAATGAGTATTTATAGTCGAATTTATCTTTTGTATAACCCTATATTAAAAATGCGTTACTTATTAAACATTGATTTTAACTATATTAACCCTTCTTTAAATAAATTATTAATAAATGTCCTAATCTAATCCAAGTAGACCTAAATGGTCATATTTTATTACTAAGGTTGTTTTTGATCTAATTAAACTTATCCAATAGAATTAGGACATGTGTTAGGGTAATAATAATATCAATTTTACCCTTAATTACCCTATTTACTTTTAACCGTGGTTAAAAAAAAGAAAAAAGTTACCATTCACCAAAATTTATTTTCATCTCATTGAACCACATTTTACATACTAACATCAACCGTGTCTCTCAGTTTTTTGAAATTCCACTCACATAAGCGGTAAAATTATGTTTTATGAAAAATTCATTTTTTTAACTACCACTTAGTGGTTTCACTATTCATCAAAAAATGAAAGTTTCCAGAAAAATACCAAAAATTAGGCCTAAGATATATTTGATATTATGAAATCAAAAATTATGTCTATTTTACCAAATTAAAAACATATCATTTGCATTAATTAATTTAAAAATTAATTCCCATCGTCAAAACAAATAGCGTGTTCTTAAGAGATAATAACTATCAAAAGATTGACACTTGTTTATGTCTGGTTTAAATGTATAATTACATCTAATGACCAAAATTGTATTAAATTGTAAAAATATAATCTAAATATACTTTAAAACCACTCAAATTTATAATTTATCACTATTAATTATTTCGATTAAAAATGTTTTTTTTAATTAAAATTTAGTAATTTTCATTATTCATCAAAAAATGAACGTTATCCGAAATGTACCAAAATTTCACCCTAAGCTAATTTCGATATTCCAAATCCAAAAATGAAGTCCATTTTGAAAAATAAAATTTACAAAATTTCAAAAAGTGGTTATTACTATTCATAACAGGTAGTTTTAATAATATTTTAATAGCATAATGTTGTTTAGTGAAACTCGTTATTGCGAACTACACACACTATCAAGGAAGGTCACGATTATGTGTAATGAAAGGCAAGTCAAGGATGTGTGTTGTGTAAGATCCTTTTGGTGTAGCGTACAACACATGATATTAATGAAATTAAAAAGAATATTTTTCATAAAATCTCGGGGTGTTACGTTCTACCCCCCTTAAAATGAATTTCACCCTCGAAATTCGTCGGGGTTATAAATGGTTTTCTCCTTGAAAGTTTCTTTAATAGAAACCCACATCGTAAAAAGGAATACCAAAACCAATATTTAAAAAAAGTATGAAATGTAACGGTTATCCAAATTAACTAATCACTGGGTTTCCACATAGAAGAAAATCTGGATATGGAAGAGAAATCTAACCATCATGTTCTGGTGGAGAGTGGTAGAGAACATGGCTATGGAAAAGCCAGCAATCACAAGGCCATAAATTTGTGATGATCTAAGGTACCATCTGATTCATCAAATATAAGAGCACCAGGACAACATTTTTGGTTTTCAAGAACATTTCCCTAAAGTTGATGAAATTCGAATTAGAATAAATACATTCATGATTATGGTATAGTTTCACCGTTAGTCATTCTTTGGAAAATTTCCACTACATCTCTTAAAGAAATTAAGTAGAATTTTTCATTCGTGATGTGTTAGCAGATCATGTGATAGAATGAGGGGTCATTCCATCTGTCTCAAACAAAAGGTTAGAAAAGTTATCAAAAAATACATAAGTCCATCTATAGTGAGATTATTCATATATGGTTCCTAAAATGGACTTATACTTCATATATCATACTTCTTAATATAATAAAACTAGTTTCTACTAAACAGGGACTTCCTGTAGGCCGGTGGTAGGTGATAAAGGCCAGTCGCACTTCGGTTGTGGGTTTGATTCCCACAGCCTTGTCCAACACGATGGGCTATCACCCATCCTGTAGGTTGTCCTTTTTCTAAAGCTATATTACAATAACATCCCATTAACAATATCGAAAAAATGTTATATCCTAACATATGTCCAACATAATCAATTCCAATCTTTAGGCTTATCTAAAATACTTCGGTCCAAGCTCATAGTATAGAGAAAGTTATTACATGAAATGTCACATATCAATCACGTGATTGTCATCATTTATCCCCCATATGTCATAAGATATATCTTGTTGGTCAAATTACAAACATGTGAACACCTTAATCATGTATTCTCTTGAAGAATGAATATCCATTGATCCTTAGTGAAAACATGAATGCAGTTAAAAGTTAAGACTTTCCACATTCCAAAATCCTAAAAATTTTATATCCTCAAACCATGATATCACTTAGTCCTTATATCAATCATGAGCTCATGAATACTATCAAACATATTAGATTCTATTTATCCCTTCATTATGTGCATATCATCTGCTTTCCAAAAATATTTCAATCACTTTTCTTGGTTATCGATGCCATAAAATTATTGAAAACCACAATAGACCAAAACATAAATATTCTAATATTCCACGATACTATATACAACATTATTCTGGAATACCATTACATAAACACTTAATCATTCCAGAACATCATTATCATATTCAACATCACCAATAGTGATCGCATGTGACTTCCCTTTGTCCTTTGCCTTAAGTGGTTGCTCATGTCGATCATCACGAACCCTTGGATTAGGGAATTTATTAGAATAATGCCCCATTTCCTTTCACTTGAAGCATTGAAGTGTAGTAGGTTCATTCCGTGTATCCCTTCCTTTGTTTGCATAATTAGACATCTTCTTCCCATCATTGCGGCATTCAAATGCCCGATGACCTTCCTTTCCACATTTGAAACATTTACATGTCCCTTTAAGAAAATCTCCACCATGCTTCTTTCCACACTTTGAGCATAAGGAAACATTCATCTTCTTTTCACCATTATTCTGATATTTCTCCTTGAACTACATCTTTCGTTTCGTGTCAAAACTATGAGATGGATAAGTAACACCAACTTCCATTTCTACCTTGATAGGACAACACACAATTTCTTCATAGCTACTGAAGTCTCTTATAGTTAATTCCCTTCAAAGATTTGGTTTTAAGCCACTGATGAATCGATCAACTTTACTTTTAGGTTGGATGATAAATCCAGATACATACATTGCAAGCCTTGTAAAATTCGCTTCGTATATACCAACAAATTCATCATCCTTTTACTTTAGTTCAAGAAACTCCTTCTCCATATTTGTTCGAAGAATACGAGGTATGTACATATTGAAAAATAAGTTCTTGAACTCGTCCTATTCTATGGACTAAATTTCATCTCATTGCCTCATATTCTTGATAAGATTCCACCATTTATCAGTTTCACCTTCCAAATGATATTCTGCTAAGATGACATTATCATGTTCAGAACATTGATGAACGGAAAATATAATTTCAGTGGTACTGATCCATTGTTCAGCGACAAGTGGATCTGAAGACCCACTGAAAGAAGGTGGATATTGCCTCATGAAGGACTCAATAGAATACTGTTCCCTTCTCTGCTCATTTGGAAGTCCAGAATAATTCATAGCTTGTGTAAATATAACAATAAGATTTTGCACAACATCTCCCATAACATTTGTTTTTTCAGGAGTACAATCATTGCATTGTCCATTGCGTTGATCAACACGGTTCCTTCGGGTTCCAGCCATCATCTAAAACACAAAAATAATAGTGTGAGAGGAAAAAATCATAATAAAGGGGGAGTAACTTCAATATCTAACATCTTTGGTTTAATCGAATATTGTTACCATAGTTCTAGGACTATATCCTTTACATATACTTATCCTTAGGGACATCCCTAGACATGACTTAGAAATATCTCTAGGGATCTCACTAACGTTTTCGCATCCAAGTTTCCAAAGGATGACTAAAATTTTCCTCTGATACCAACTATAGAGACCCGAAGCTTAACGTACATGGACATTACATTAATTTTGCGTAATACTTAGTACATAACCAAAACATACACACAAGGACTATAATAGTTTAGTGTCTTTGGAAACTGGGAATCATAAACAACTGGTTCATAAAGCGTCTACATTATCTCACATTTATTTCATCATATCTATAGTCTCTTTTGGCATATATTACTTAATAACCTTCTTCCTAACCTGGGGAAATAAAACATACAAAAGGGTGAGCTCAAGTGCTCAGTAAGGGTAAACAAAAGAAATATCAATCACATCATATTCATAAGAACATAACTTTTGGAAATCGTAACTTGAAAAAAGAGAGCATAATTTCATAACATGGGATAAATCATAGTAGTGAAATGTAATCCCAATAATCATAACATAAAACATGAAACTTTTTGGCATACACACATAATCATAGAGAATCATTTATTATTAGTCAAGACTCATTGCCAAGAGTATCTTAGTTGGAAAAGTCCATTTTTGAAGTGAGTTCACTCCCTATTTCAGTCCTGTTTCACTAAACCGGTATAACCTACCCTTCCAGCCATGTTTATCTCATGAGATATAAAATCTTTACCCAATGAATTGGAGGGAGATATAGGTCCCACCCATCTCACAATGATACCATTCTTATGTGTGCCACAAAATCATAAATCATACATCATTGCATAAACCATGTATTAAAAATGGGATTCTTAGACAACATGACTTCATAAAACAATTCATATAAGATAACGAAATTCATAAAAATATTTCCATCACAACATAATAAAACCCATGTAATAATAGGGATAGAAACAGATCCCTATATTATCTTAGATGGAAATTAATTTTGATAAAACACTTGAACTCCATTCTTGAGGAAAACATCCTTTCTACTTCAAAAACACTTTTTTCTTTCTTAACATGTCATACAATTATAAACTAAGAGAAGTTGATTAAAAATAAACATGAAAACTTTTAAAGTAAGATTCTTGGAAAAAATGTTTTGAAAATCCATTCATGTTGTATATGTTAAAAAAAACATTCTTCTCGTACTTTTGTTGGAAAAGTCAAAAAGTGCCTCGTACGAAAATGACAAAAGATTCCTTTCATATATTTTACTAAAAACTCACCGAAGGGTAAAATTAGATTTAAAAAATTTTAGGTGGATGGAAATAATATTACATATTGAGGAAACATGGATGTGGATGATAAAATACACCCCAGTAAATATCAAAGTATAAACAATCTCGGATAAAAATGAGATTGTGATATTTCCCTTACCTTAGGTCCGATTTTCTTTGTAATTATCCAAACATCCTGTATAATGATTTAAATAATGTTATTGACTTATTATAGAATCAAACTTATTGTTATGATACCATATATGGTCATATTCTTAGCTTCTTATTAGTAATATTTCAATACTACTTGTTATTTGGTTGTTTATTACTTATTGTTCTTATGCGTGTTTTGTCGAATAAATTATTATTCTTGTCTTTAGGATATAGATACCTATTTTACAGAATGGTATTAGTGTAATATATATCATTTTAATTCATTGAATTCATTTGTATAATCATTATGCAATGAAGATCATGTAGAACGAGTCACATCCTATCGTGGAGCCAGTATTCCATACGTACGCACGAGTGATGATATCGTTCCTATGATCGTTGAATTGTATTGAAGTGTATGTATAATATTTCAGAGTCAAAATACCTTTATAATAGTCCTATATAGTCATTATTTACACCATTATACCAATCCAAGTAAGGTGGTGGTGGAAAATAGATTACACCACTGCGTGGAGACAGTATTCCGTACGTACGCACGTGCGGTGATTTTTTTTATGTAGGACGGATAGATGGTGAAATAGGGTTTTTTCATACATATAATAACATATCAGTATATGATTGATACTGATGTTATTACTTCATAATGAAACAACTAATGAACAAGAAGTGGAAGAAGAAATAAAGATGAAAGAATCGTAACGGAAATTACCTCTTCTTTGAAGCGCCTCTTTGAGACCTCCTCTTAGGGCACTAAAATAGGTCTTTGTGGAAGACCAGAACCTCTAGGATGTTGCTAGGGAAGCAGAGAAGAGAATTTGGTAGAGGTTGGCCGAGATTGAAGGCTCAATGTGGTGTGAAGAAGAGAGGGAGGAGGAGCCCTTTTATAAGGGAGGAGAGGGGCACCTTTGGAATAACAAAAACTATTATTTTATTATAAAGTCAAATTCGGTTATAAATAGCTCCAAATTGATTGATTTCGAAGATAAGGTGGGTATGGGGAGAAATACTCTCATCCAATAGAATTTAGACAAGTTTAGGTTCCTATTTGATCCTTATCATTTAGATTTATCATTAAGTAAAATAATTTTACTTTACCGTGTCTTCTTGTGTTCTTATACTATAAGGTTAATAAACTTACTATAAGAAGCCAAACAAACCCCAAGTTGTTTATTATTAATATATATAACCTTATCTAAGTCATTTGTCCGAACCATAGGTTTTTAGGAAGAAAATAACAAATAATAAAATAATATTTGTTTTAAAAACTATTTTATGTCAATTTTGACACTATTTAGTAATTGATTTTTGTGAAAATCATAACAGAATGATTAGTTAGAAAAAAGTTAAATAAATAAATACTAACATGGAATATTAACCTATATAATTAGTGCAATTCATAAAATGTCTCAAATTACATTTATTTGGGTATTTATAACATCAATTATGTCAATATTTCTTTAATAAGATAATTACTGCATCATCATTGTGTCATAAATAAATTAAATTATTTAATGTCTAAAAATTACAAATAAAATACCATTATGTAGGAAATCGTTTTATATTTCTAATGAGTATTTATAGTTGAATTTATCTTTTGTATAACCCTATATTAAAAATGATTTACTTATTAAACTTTGATTTTAACTATTTTAACCCTTCTTTAAATAAATTGATAATAAATGTCCTAATCTATTCCAAGTGGGCCTAAATGGTCATATTTTATTCCTAATGATGTTTTTGGTTGAATTAAACTTATAAAATAGAATTAGGACATGTGTTAGGGTAATAATAATATAATTTTTACCCTTAATTGCCCTATTTACTTTTAACCGTGGTAAAAAAAAGTAAAAAGATACTATTTACCAAAAATTATTTTCATCTCATTGAACCACATTTTACTTACTAACATCAACCGTGTCTCTCGGATTTTTGAAATTCCACTCACATATACGGTAAAATTATGTTTTATGAAAAATTCATTTTTAACTACCACTTAGTGGTTTCACTAATCATCAAAAAATGAAAGTTTCCAGAAAAATACCAAAAATTAGGCCTAAGCTATATTTGATATTATGAACTAAAAAATGATGTCTATTTTACCAAATTCAAAACATATCAGTTGCATTAATTAATTTAAAAATTAATTCCTGTCGTCAAAACAAATAGCACGTTCTAACGAGATAATAATTATCAAAAGATTGACACTTGTTTATATCTGGTTTAAATGTAGAATTACATACAATAAAAAAAATGTATTAAATTGTAAAAATATATTCTAGATATACTTTAAAACCACTCAAATTAATAATTTATCACTATTAATTAATTCGATTAAAAAAGATGTTTTTAATTAAAATTTAGTAATTTTCACTATTCATCAAAAAATGAAAATTATCCGAAATGTACCAAAATTTCACCCTAAGTTAATTTCGATATTCCGAATCCAAAAATGAAGTCCATTTTGAAAAATAAAATTTATAAAATTTCAAAAAGTGGTTATTACTATTTATAACGGCTAATTTTAATAATATTTTAATAGCATATTGTTGTTTTCTGAAACTCGTTATTGCGTACTACACACACTATCGAGGTAGGTCACGATTACCTGTAATGAAAGGCAAGTCAAGGATGTGTGTTGTGTAAGCTCCTTTTGGTGTAGCGTACAACACAAGACATTAATGAAATTAAGAAGAATATTTTTCATAAAATCTCGGGGTGTTACAAAGAGGGTGAGGCATGCTGGACAGGGAGAGGGGAGAGGGCCGCGTGAGGGAGAGGGAAGAAAATGAAGGAGGGAGGAGAAAACGTGAGGGAGAGGAATGAAGAAAGAAAAGAGAAAAGATAAGAAAAAAAGAGAAAGGGGGGTGGCGGCTAGGGTAGGAATTAGGTGAGTTTAAAAAATGAATAAAATAAAATAAAATGAAATGAAATGAAATGATAAAGATAAAATAAATAATAAAAAATGGAGAGATATAAATACATATATATATATACATGTATATATATATTTATGTATGTATACACACACAATAATAATAATTAAACTATTCTAAAATAGAAAATGATTAATGATTTACTAATATAAGTTAAAAACTGAAAAGTAATAAAAATACTAATAATATTTATAATAACCAGGAAATAAGAATAAAATAGAAGAAACACTCACATAAAACGTTAATATTAAGAATGCCAAGTAAGACCACCCGTGTACCGGGCAGGCCACAAGGCTTCACCCGTGTCGTGCCCGTGCATTGGGCAACGTCAAGCCCGCGTCCATTTCTCAGCGCGAGTGCGTACCACTAAAATCGCGCTCAACTCGAACTCCAACAAAAAAATTTACAAAAAGGAAATAAAACTTATGTGATTAAAAATTAAAATTAAGCACATACCTCAAGGTGAAGGCCAGATGTGACAATTCTCCCCACCATTAAAACTTTTCGTCCCTGGAAAGCCACAGCTAGTGTTGAGGCACAAAGAAGAAACTGATACCCCACTAAAGTTCAAAGAGGATCTCTACAACCAACAAGCGAAAAGCAACAAAAGCAAAGTGCTCGGAAAAAGTGACTCAAATGAAAATCTCAACCAGCATGTAAAAAGACTTTCTGATATGTGTTTCCCACCCCAAAGAGCTGAAAAACCTCCAGTTGATTGTTTAAAAAGATGAGCCCTCGCACCCATGGAAATCAACTTTACAAGACGAAATTTCCCCAAGCACTATTAAACAAAAACCACACCATTTGGCTAGAAAGAACAACAAGGTCATACCATGTCCACAAAACAATATTTTCACTGATTACCAACCTATCATTAGAAACAGAACAGAACATGTTAACGTGGGGAAGCCCGAGGGGCTCTCCACTATTGAGAACCTACTAACGCCCAGGACGGGACTTGAAAACCGATATGGGGAGGTTCAAGTGGACTCCCCACCATTAAATAAAAGCCAACACCGATTTATTCCAAATCCCTTTGTGCGAGACCCATTGTGGGTCTCGCCGCCACTAGAACAAATAGAGTATTTAGAGCTTTGAAAAAAAAATCTCGATGGTGACCAAACACCCAACCACAAAGGGCGGGGAGGGGGGGGGGGGGGGCAACTACCGGGGTGTCCAAAGCATGACCCAAGACAAACCAAAATTTCATATTCCTGGATGAGCATTATTCAAATTTGAGACAAATTTATCCAACAGACTCACATAAGAACCACTAAAGTGATTGCATCTAGTGGGACTCAATCAACAAGACTTCAATGTGTCAGGGAGAACATGCCTCCACATAGACACGAAATCCTTACGCAACCAAATGGCTCATTCGGAGCGGAACAAACATAGAAACAATTTAAACCACCTCTACTTTTAACATTGATGAAAGAAATAAGGTTGGGGTCCCATAAACTCCTGGGGTTCCTGACCACGTGCCATCATTACTCCGAGGCCTATGGATGGAGCCTTGATATTTGAAGCATATCCTGCCTCGCAGTCAGGTATTGAGGACTCCTGTGCGATGGTTCTCTTTTTGGTGTCACACGCAACCTCACTGCAACTGAGACAACACCAGAAACACAACACATTACAACATCTCACTGATCATACATGGAACATTTACCATCACAAGGGCTGAAATGGTGCATGTTCATCACCCTTTGTCACACTGAATGAGAACATGACATTAGAAATTATCACCAAGCATGACCGTAGTTGTTGAGAGGAACATTATGCTGAGAAAGACATTAAACCGCGTCTTGAACAACACGTGGTTTTTGAAGACGACCATAGCATCCTCATACGACTGGGTCTGCCCAACTAGTAGCCTAACACGAACCCTTCCTTAAACGAAACAAATCAAATACCACAGGTCATTTAGAATGATAGACCGCACTAATAACTTAGGATTGCATCCACCTCTCCCCACTGGAATCTCCATCACCATTTCCAAACATATCATTCAAATTAATGAGTTCAAACTTCACCCTTGACAATCAAAGAGAACTTACACTGCATGACATCTCCGAACATGACCCTTGCAACTGATGAAGATACTATAAGCCCCTCAAGACACTGGTCACCCCTGAAAATTCTGAACCACCTTCACCCTTCCCCGCTGGATTTCCTTTCACCCTTTCCAAGGAAACCTTCAAATGAGACGACGTCAAATTTCATCTCCGACGACTCTGATTACTTAAAGAAACCAAAACTCTATTAAACTCCCCTCGCATCTGTCATCCCGCTGCGAGAGGATCCACTTAGTTGTAAAAAGGAGAGGTGGGTTCAATTCTATAATTCAAAAAGAGAGTCCTTTGATCAACTAGAGTGACGGACAATGGGGAATTCCCCTTAGTCGTACTTCAATCACATGCCAAGCTCTGTGGGGGGGGGGGGCATACAATAGTCAACAAAAGAAAACTATGGACCCGACCAAACTGGTCCAATGGTCAAGACATACCACAAGAAAACACCAAACATGCAGGGGAAACCACTACATGGGCTCCCCGATGTACTCCTCAAAGGAATTTACTAACCACATGCTTGCATACCAACTTACAAATAAGAACTCAAACTCGGGATACAAACCATTCAGAAAGAATACTCAGTTGAAAACACCACACATCCAACTTCTCAAAAACACAAGGATACGCCACATAAACACCATTTACTAAAACACCAAACTTTTCCTTCAACAAAACATTTTAAAAAAATAAGAAAACCCAGTGGGTTGAACAAACTCCAATTGCATCCCACGAGCCTCACACATGCATGTTCTCTTGCCACACCGTCACACACCTTATGTCCATCCTGGAACTCATCCGCTTGTGCCTTTAAACATTTCCCTTTTCCCATACACTTATGCATGTGGTTTCCCATGAGAGCGCCAAGGATCAAAACCAAACCTTTCCATATTTTTTTTAAAACCAAAACATCCAACCCACACTTTCCAGACATTTCACGTCATTTTTTTTAAAGTATTTCATTTGAAAACATTTTCCAAGACCAATACATTTTTACTTAAAAACCAAATTTCCACGAATCTGAAACAATGGGACGAGAAATGATGCAAGAGAAAACTTGTGTCAGTGGGTGATTGGGGCGTATGGTTGGCGGCCATACACCAGTCATGCCACTGCCACGGAGGGTATTCTAGGATAGCGTCCTCGGCTCCACAAGGCTTGCCAGACCCTGCGAGCTCACTAGGACCACTGACCTTACCCCTTTTCCATTTCTCATAGACAAGATTAACCACAATGACTATAAACACAGACAAACCTCAACCCATTTTGGTAACTCGAGTCCCACCACGAGGTGTGCTGGCCAGGAACATTGCTCGTAGCTATAACGCCGAGTTCCAAAAACCTTAACTTTGGTCTACTATGACTCTATCTCAAAAGAAAACAATCCAAGAGAGAAAACCTTGCCCTCTGATACCATATTGTCACGAACCAGGCTGGGTCTCCATCCAACCCGGTGCCCGACCCGGTCCGTGGCAAGGCCCGATGGGCGTTCCCGATCCCCACGGGCTAGCACAAGTGCCCGGGTATCAGGAGTAACCTATGGGAACGGTTTACCCAAAATGGTATATGAAAACACTAACAAGATAATAAAAATGAAACTTGTAATTGACAACCAAAGAGGCAATAAAACTGAAATCAAAATTTAAAGGTTTTCAACTAGAACCAAAGTCCAAAAAAATAAACGACAACAAAAGAGACTAAAACTATAACTCAATCCTCCAAGCGACAAGAGTGGTGTAGCATCTACACGCCACAACACCAACCTGCATAAGAAGTCCACTAACAACTCAAACCACCAACACTGAGCACAAAGTCACAACCTGAATCACAGAAGAAACAGAAACTACATACACCCAAGGGTGTATGTACGGTGTGAGCTAAAAGCCCAGTAGGATTCCATTGAGAAAAGGATCCATGCCACAACATCAAAACTCAATTCAAAGTTCTTATTCAAAATTATAAATTCAAAATGATTTTAAAAAAACATTTTTAGGCTAACTGCTAAAGAAAACACTAAAAAGGAACTCATTTCACAAACACGATTTTTAAATAAGAAGAGGAGGGTCATTATGGGCACACACACACACACATACTCACACACACACAGACACACAGACACACACACACACACACAGGTGGTCCTCCATATGCTGACGGAAGGCACCATGCCATTGATGGTAGATCACTATAGGTAAATCCCCTAAGGATCATCTACCTTGAGTGGGGCCCTAGAACCTCGTGTCTCGGTGAAACGTGGCTTAGAAGGCCACGACCCTTAGAAAATGTGGCTTAGAAGGCCACAACCCTCAGAACACGTGGATTAAAAGGCCATGACCCTCAGATATCATATATTTAGTTAGTGTTGCAATCGTCAATCCAGCTAAGTGAAACAGGGATGAAACCCATCCGGTTCACTGGTGCACTAGTTCTAGTCCGCCCACCTAGATTCCCAGGGATTTCCCAAGTGCTCAATCAAGTCCCACATTCACATAGTATATTTATTTCTCATTTTGCAGACCAAACAATATATTTCACACAAAAGTCACCATTTGCATACCAAAGCACTATTTCAAAGACACAAGCAGACGACATGTATTTTTTTATAAAAATAAACCACCTTAAAAATGAAATCATATTCATCTCCTATAAAGAACCACTTTAGCATCATATAAGTGCACCAATAAATCATTTGAGTTATTATTGAAATCATTTCAAGAAATGAAAAGAAGACCTTACACCAAAAACAGCTTGGTTTAATATAGAGGCGTCACTTTAAAACTTGATACACGAGGCAACCATGTCAAAACTTGTTTTCCATTATTCAAACAATTTTTCATTTCAACTTCAAAGATACACAACAAGGAAAACACACCAAAATTGATTCATATACTTTGAAAATGTCTATTTAAATACACAAACGCCTAAAGTGACTTGAAAACACCTTTCGCACTTGCCAAACAACCCTCAAAAACCATTCAACCATGATTTTCACTCAAAACACCACATAAATAAACAATTACTCGATTTATAAAACATATCACATGAAAAAGAAACCATTACAAAATCAATTTCACAAATTGACCATTCAAAAATCTCATTGGCACCATATAAACAATTATTAAGCACTTCTAAAATTCACCACAACCGGATCAAAAGGAAAAAACATGACAATTTCTAAAGACAAGTGCAATTTTCATCACGCACGCATGTTACACGATTTTTAAAACGCACTTCGCAAAACCTCTACAACACTACCAAAACATTATAAACATAATTCACATCATCCAACTAAACCATAGAACATATTAAGATAAACTAAACAAACGAATTAAATTATCTTAATGATGTAAATACATGGAACCACCTACCTCAATCCAAGAATGAAAGGAAAAAGATATGGCGCAATACTCTCGCTGTGCAAAGGTCACACTGCACGAAACCATCAAAAATATCCTACAAAAATAGACCAAAATTATCACCACCAGCACATCACAACATCAGTGATTTAATAAGTTAACTAACAATAAAACAAATTCAATAACAACTAATCAAATTGAATAATGAATAATAAAATTTATATAGTAATTAAACAAATTGATTATCAATTAATAAAATTCAATTAACTAAATTGATAAACAATTAAACAGATTAAATAAAATGATTAACCAACTTAATAATAATAAAAAAAATTTGATTAACAATTTTAAACACATGCAATAATAACTGAATATATTAATTTATAACTAAACAAATCAATAATAATTAAATAAAATATAACCAACCATTATCGTGGAATTGTCGGGATCCAACCGAGGGGCGCGCAGCGGCTGTCCGGTGAGTGCGAGCCGGGTTGCGGGGGATGTCCGGCAGACGAGTGGGGTGTGCGGGAAGGGCGGCTGAACAGCTATTGGGAGGAGGTAGGGTGAGGAGAGAAGGAGATAAATAGAGGAGTAATGAAGGAGAGAATAGAAGAGATAATAAATAAATAAATAAAATAAAAAATTGAGAAGAAAGGAGGGAGATAGGGTGAGGCGTGCCGCTGGAGAGTTGGGGGAAAGGGGGAGTGCGCTGGAGCTGTGCGAGAGAAGGAATGGGGAGAAGAGGAGAAAAGGGAATAGAGGAAGGGGAAGAGGGTGAGGTGTGCTGGACAGGGCGAGGGGAGAGGGCCGTGTGAGGGAGAGGGAAGAAAAGGAAGGAGGGAGGAGAAAACGTGAGGGAGAGGAATGAAGAAAGAAAAGAAAAAAGAAAAGAAAAAAAGAGAAGGGGGTGGCGGCTAGGGTAGGAATTAGGTGAGTTAAAAAAAGAATTAAATAAAATAAAAAGAAATGAAATGAAATGATTAAGATAAAATAAATAATAAAAAAATGGGGAGATATAAATATATATATATATATACATGTATATATATATATGTATGTATGTATACACACACAATAATAATAATTAAACTATTCTAAAATATAAAATGACAATGGATTTACTAATATAAGTTAAAAATTGAAAAGTAATAAAAATACTAATAATATTTATAATAATAGATAAAATAAGAATAAAATAAAAGAAACACTCACTTAAAATGTTAATATTAAGAATACCAAGTAAGACCAACCGTGTACCAGGCAGGCCACAAGGCTTCACCCATGCCGTACCCGTGCGTCGAGCAACATCAAGCCCGCGCCCATTTCTCAGCGCGAGTGCGTACCACTAAAATCGCGCTCAACTCGAACTCCAACAAAACAATTTACGAAAAGGCAATAAAACTTATGTGATTAAAAATTAAAATTAAGTACATACCTCAAGGTGAAGGCCAGATGTGACAGGTTTCCTTCACACATTTTGTATACAACATTTTATAATACATGGTTCCTACTATGATTGATAATTGGTGTGTGAAATAGTGATAATATTAATAACATTAATATGTGGGTTTGGTATTTTTCAAATTTAAACCTTAAATGGAATTTAATTTAGTGATTCACCACCCACATGTGGTACTAAATTCTCAAAGTTCTTGTGAGTGGTTTTCAAATAGAATCCAAGCATGGTTTTATTCTATGATGATTACCTATATAAATTGGAAAAATTCCTAATTTTTTGAAGATTTTGAAACATTTTCTATTATAAATATAGAGTGTGTCAATTTAATTATTCAAAATGGTTTCTGCAAATTTTATGGGGAAAATTTAATCAATATATAAGGATTAGTATTTTTATAACCATTTATCAGTCACGTTCGACATTACAGAGGAATATAATGATGAATTTACACAACATGGAAAAAGTGTTTATAAAATAAGAATTAATTGGAAGAACCTACAAGAAAATATGTAGGCTCTGAATTACATTATGTCACCTCATTCAATTTACTTCCATCAAAAGGTGAAATTTATTAAAAAAATGAAATGTGGGGCCATAATGAAAACATTTAAAATGACATTAAAATGGTTAATCAAAAAATAATATATATTAAGAGGTTGAATTTTGAATATATATAAATAAAGGGGATAATTAAATAGGATAAATTTTTAAAATTAATTTAATGATATTGTTATTTTTTAGGTTTTGTGGAAAACATTGAGGATAAAATTTTTATTTAAAATATATGAAACATTTTTTAGAAAGTATTGCGATAAATGTATCAAAACCCAGTGGATGTTAACTAGGGAAACATCTTATAATTGAATTCATAATTCTACATGTAAATATTGGAGGTGATATTTTTATAGGAACACATTTTTGGCTGATAAGAAAATTTCCATAAAGAGACGTGAAATGGGATGAATATGATTTATGTGTATGGAAATGATGTTGGTTGTCCATATTTAAAACATTATGTTTAATAAATGTTTTAAAATATCAGGTAAAACATAAATGGAAGAAAATGAAGATTAAAAATAATAATTACTATTTAGAATCTAATAATGTGTTTTTAGTGTGGCAGAGTTCGATATTTCTTATGAAATCATCCAAACATAATAGAATAATAAGCTCATCAAAATGATGATTAGTGTATAAGGATATTAATTAGAAAGAAATAAAAAATATATAATCATTCAGTGTTTTATTTAAATTGTAAGGGTATGAATTTAAATTAATAATATATATATATATATTTTAGAACAACGAATGTAATGATTGTGGTGATAAATATGAGGATGTGAATACATTTAGTGACAATGTTGTTGAACATTTATGTATTTATAAATGGAATTAAAAGGATTTATCAAATTATTAAAGTATATATATTGGAGTAGATAAAAAATTGAAATTGAGTTTATAGAAATGAAATAATATGTGGATTTACATTCAATGATCTCATTATTGGGAATAGATATCAAAAAATTAGAAATATTATTCATCATATCTACACAATGTGTCTATAAAAAATAGATAAGATATAGTTTTATGAATAGATATTAACGATGTAATGATGTTTTTTGTTGAATTGAAGAATATAAAATTTTAGATAAAACATAGAAATAATATAATATACATGAATAATTGAATGATTTAGTTGAATCGATTTACTTTATGAAACGAATTATTCATGAAAAAATCACCTAGTTAGGATTTAGACTAATAGTTATGTGAATAATTGAAGAAGAATGTTTTGAAAGAAAAAAATAATTTAAATAATTATTAAATTTATATTGATAAAAAACATTACCAAATAATAGTGATAAAAATATTGAAACTATAACTGTAATGTTATATTTAATGATATATTGGATGTGTATTTTTTTAGAATAAATAGATTCTCATAAATATGGATATTATATGAAAACAAATATTGAATTAAAACAACAGATAATGGTTATTAAAAACTATCATTAAAAATCCTAGTAAATATATGATGATTTTTAGATTCTAGAGGGATTTTGGTTCCCCATATTCGTACAGGATTAATAGTGAAAACAAATAATAATTACACGTGTCATTTTTTAAACAGAATTCATTTTATAGTTTTTTGTACGATATTTATATATACCCATCACATAGAGGGGAAATTTAAAATACAGTATTTTTGTTTCTTATTGACAATATTATTTTAATCCTATATGTTATAATAAACAATTTTATGGGGTAAAAATCTACTCAATAGAGGAATATTTAAAACAATCCCCAAATATTCATTGTAAATATTGAGAATAAAATTCTAGAATTAGTAAAATAATATAATGATTTGTCTAGATTGGTAAAATTATTGAGGATTATATTACCATACAAATAGCTAAACTGATTATGATATACAGTTTAATAATACATTAAAGAAAAAAAAATATCTTCGTAAATGGTTATATTATAGAAGATTTAATTAAATAGTATAAAATATAATGTTCATGGATGAATGAAAGTTTATTTGCATCACATATAGAATTTAATTATAAGTGGCTAAAAGATTTTAAAAGACTTATATAAGGCTCTATAACCCTTGGAAAGGATGTTTTACTCAAAATAAAAGGATTTTTAGTAGTTATAAGTAAATATAACATTAAATTAAAGAATAAAATATATGTATTCATTTTAAATAAAATCATAGTATTTATATCATGTAAAAGTTGTGATGGTTAGGTAGTTTTGTTTTCAAGATTTATATCCTTGGTAAAGAGATGAGAGATGGATGTGTTATGAAAATTGGATAATGAAAATGGGTAAATATAAATTCAGTTTGTGATGGTGATAATTTTTATTACATAATATAGAAAAAAATAAATAAATTATTCCATGAGTTATTAATTTTTTTTAAAAAGAACATGATCTAGATAATGTGGTGTAAAAATGTCAAAAATCATCCCATGATAAAAATATAAATAAAATATGTATTCAGTGTATGTAAAATTTTAGACATTATTAATTCTCTACTCAAGAATATTTAAATTTAGATATCACATCCATTTGAGCTCATATATTTAGATATTTTATAACATATGATGAAATAAAAAAATAGGGATATGTATTGTATTTCATTTTTTAATTATAGTACACATATTTCATGTATTTGCCTTATAATAAATAAAATAAAGGATTTGAAAATATTCAACATTTTTAAAGGAAATATAAAAAAAATGGTTTCATATTGAAATGGATTTGGATGAAAATGGGTGTGGATTAAAATCATCAATTATTTGAATAATATAATTAAAATCATGGTATTCATCATTAAATAGTTGAAAAATAAGTACTAAAACATAAAAATGTTCATGATTGTAAAAAAAAATTTATAGAAATGGGTCAAATATTTTGTATAGAGAATGATACTTATATATATTTCTGGAAACAAAAAATATTTTTATCTCTCCAAAATAAAACATTTTTTCTAAAAAAACCCATTTATATTTGTCACCATTTATTATTTTTTAAATTAAATATATAATTTGGAAGTATTTTTTTCATTCAGAAACACCATCTTATTTTAATGATAAAATCAAAAAACCATCATCACTTTGATAAAAAAAAGTAATTGATTTACTAATCCATAATTATATTCTATGATTAAGAGGATACCATAATTTTATGGAAGATTTATAAGATATTATGGATTCTTTTCATATAAATGTCATTAAACACTAAAATTTATATAATTTACTATAAGATGATGGTTATACAAGTAATAATAATGAATCAATTTTTAATGGAAAGAAACATGAAGTGTTTAAAAACAACGTGACATTAACACAAGTTCATTATGAAGATAAAGATTCTATCCTACCTATTTATTAATTTTATCCATTCTTTACCCATCATTTACTATGAAATATAGTGATGTTGTAACATATCATTGGATAAGATGGAAACATCCTTTTGAATTTGAGAACTATCTGGTAAATAGAGAATAAATAAAAAATATAAATTATAAAAATATATATTCATGGTGAAAATTAGAATCAATTATTTTATGTTGATATTAATGATGAATTTTATCAAATAAACATTAATAAAAAAATAAATTTAGTAACCAAACATGAAAAAAACATTATCAAAATAATGTCATTATTTGAATACATTGTGAATGAAAAGGAAAAATATTAAGAAACAAGGAATGTCATGTGTGTAAAGTGTACTCACATGTTGATGTGATTAATTTTTATAATTTTGTTACACTAGTTTCAAGACTCATGCCTATTATGATATTACATGTTATTACCACACCATGGAAAACCATGTTTTTCTAAATGGATGTTAATTTTTACATCCTTAATTGAGAGCAGAAAATAATGTATATATTGTGATACACAATAAAATTTGTATGTTTAAAGATAAAAGATATTTTTTTGAGTAATAGAAGCACCAATAATGATTATAGAAATTGACATGGTAATGTTATTTGATGTTTTACATGTTCTTATAGTAGTCAATGTTTAATATTTTTAAATATTATATTAATTTATACAGTAAAGATTAAAAAAAGCTTTAAATATTGTTATTTTTTATGTTGATGGTGTAATTTGTTAATATAATAAATAATTTTATTGTGAAAGATTTTTCAAAAAACAATTTAATTCCCACGATTAACAAAATGATGTATTTTTGGGGATTAAATACATCTATGCTGGATGAATTTACTTATATTAATTAAAAATTTTATTCCTTTAAAAAACTACAGAATCATATAATGGAGGATTAAAAATAAATTATAAAACTATCACAGTAGGAGAAAAAATATTTAAGGATTTAAAATTAAAATAAGTCAATTAAAAAGAATCCAATAATTTTGTTATATGATTAAATTATTTTATAGTTTCATGGATGTATATTTTATATATTGATAAATTATTTGGTATGTAACAATATACAATGTTTTATATATGTGCACTATCTTTACAATGATTTCTCTATAATATAATAGGGGAAAAATTGATTAAAAATCTAAATATTGGAATGGTGATGTTTTTCTATAGATATGTAGACTATGATATAAATATAGTTGACATAATGTGTAAAAATGGTTGACTTAATTATTTAGCTGAAGTTTTGGTAGATTGGAACATAAAGATGTACTTTTAAATAAAATTGAACAGTTGAAGAATAATATTTGGCAGTAACCGAAGACACATCCCATTAGATATGGATTAGATCTCAGTTTTAAGATCTCAGGGTTCAAGTGATATTTTATGTTCTTATTGGATTTAATAATCAATGTATTATAATTTTTTCATGAAATTATATATGGGATTATTTATCAATAAACATTAAAATAAAATATTACATCATAAAATTTATTGCGATGAATAATGTATTGAATACATATTTTAATATTGATAAAGAGAATATAACTATTTTAATTACTTATCTATTGATAGTGGATTATTTTCAATAGATAATGTTGTTGTTGATATTTTAACTTAATTCATTTCATGGATATGTTCCATTGAATTTTTACTCTCTCCCAAAATTTCTTTCAATTTTTTTTGAAATAGGTTGAAATTATAATACAGATATCTTCATGTTTATTCATTTATGTTGTTAAATATTTATTTAAATAGTAGTTTAAGAATTATATGAGTGAATGCTTTGATATGTTATTTTTTTCATTTTAGGAGATCTCCCATTTTACATATGAAATTATTCATAGAAATTTATTAAAATAAAAAATATTTCATCTATAAAAATCGTGATTTTTCAATGGAAAATGTTCTTTTTTTACCGGGGTATAATTTTTAGTTTTTATCTCATTTATATTATAATTAAAATTATCTATAAAATATTAATTTTTTATTCCAAAATACCCAAATTATTTATATCTTCTTCATCCATAAAATTAACTCTTATATTTATATTTCAATTCTTCACATGCATGGAACTGAGAAATATAATATTCCCTTATAAGAATTAGAACATATCTATATAAAAAAACTACCTCATGTAGTCTTCCTTCAACATAATTTATAAACAGAAAATATTTTGTAACATATAATTCATTAAAGTTTGGGTTGGAGAATCATTTTATTTAAATACCTTTTTATAAAATTACATATTCTTATAATCATAGTTTTTATCATTTCTCAGTTCAAAGAATTCTATTACCAACATGATTCATACAATTCCCATAGATAACTCATACATAGATACATATGACTCATTCACATTATCACAAATACAACTGATTTCGACATTATTATTGGGTATCTCTATAATCAATTATATGAATGTCTATATAAAAAGTAGAATACACACAATTTTCTTTATGAATTATAGACTTCACACTTAAACGGAGTTTATATGAAACCAATATATTTTTATTACTTGTTAACTATCATAAAATATAATTAAATTATTGAATAATAGATTAAATAAGTCTTATTTAGATATTTAATGGCTAATATGTCAATTCATCCACTCATATGAATATCCTAAAAGGTGTCAAGCTCATTCGATATTGACTCATACAGATTTTTATAAATAAATCATATTTTTAATTAAATTTTCCATATTATGATATCAAAATCTATCAATTAATAATATTTTCCCATAATTTAATCATAAAAACATCTATAAAATAATGAAAAAACAATTCAGTTGCCTCATAACCATTATGATTTATATTGATGTCATGTCAATCAATTTTTAAAAAAATTTAGACACTTTTTTTCTCCAAATACTATTTTCTATACCATTAAAGAATACATCACTGAAAATCAACACATCATAATTTCCAATTTTTCTTTATTTTATAAATGTTATTAAGAAATATTGAAAACTCATATCCATTTGACAATAAATCATGGTATCTACTATATAAAATCCTTAAATCTTATCAGTCGACATTGAAACCATCTCTAGATTTAATGTAATGTCATCTTCTTCAAAAAAAAATAAGTATAATTTGAACAATAATATCCTCTATTACATTTCATGTAATTTCAAAAAAACACAATTTATTTATTTTTGTGGGTTATTTGTTTCTCCCTATAAATGTAATTTTGTATATAGAATATATATTGATGTATCCTCTAATAAGCTAAATATTATCTAAACCATTATATTATTCCCCTTTTACATATAAATAGAATATTACGCATCATTTAGAAATGACTATTCTATGTGATTTTTCTAACAAATACTATAAATAATTGAGATAAAAGGTTTCCATAAAAAACACGTATATAATGAAAAAGACATATAATAAATACCAAGTTTATATTAGATAAATATTTTGAAATTTATTTAACTTATAATCAACACAAAAAACCCATAAAAATCATAATTACATGATTTTAATGTTCTCCTTAATCGCATAATTTCATAAACTAACTCTCCCCATTTTAGATATGATGGATATAAATATAAATTTTATTAAGTGTGATCATAAAACCTCATTTTTTGAAATTTATATATATACTGTAATATTATATATTTAATACCTTATTGGTTTATCTAACATCATTTTCCCATAAATAGATACACTAAAATAAAATTCTTCCTGGATGTTTGGAAACTCTCTAAAGAAATACATATTTCTTTTAAAAAGTAATATCTTTAATTATTATTTTTCAATTAACAATGTAACACCCCAAGATTTCATAGTGTGTTATTTCTTCAAAATAATTCAATAACTTGCACTACACGCAACACCGAGTTCAAGCGCACCATGACTTACCAAACAAGTCGCTCAAAAAAGGTTATGAATAGTATTAACTAAATTTTAAACTTTATATAATCCTTATAATTTTAGAATCCATATTATGAGTTTCTTAGACATAATGTAAGAACAAATTCATCTTCAGTATTGTAGTTTTACCGACTTTTAATAGTGAACCCTTTTTAAATAAAATATTTTAAACTTTTTGACTAAATGGGGACATCAAAAAATTTAAAATAAAACATCCCAAGCTTCCACGGTACGCTTTCCTTTGAATAAAACAGTAGCGTGTGTTGTACGCAACTTCGAGTTTTAACACACACCACAACCGATCAAACTAGTTGTTATGAATAGTAATACTTAATTTTTTTAAATTATATATATTTTATATTTCAAAATGGACTTCATTTATGGATTCGGAATATCAAATTTAGCCTAAGGTGAAATTTTGGTACTTTTCGGATAACTTTCATATTTTGATGAATAGTAAAAATTACTAAATTTTAATTAAAAACAATTTTTTTAATCAAAATATTTAATAGTGATAAATTATGAATTTGAGTGGTTTTAAAGTATATTTAGAATATATTTTTACCATTTAATATAATTTTGGTCATTGGAAATAATTTTACAATTAAACCGAACATAAACAAGTGTCAATCTTTTGATAGTTATTATCTCTTAAAAACACGCTTTTTGTGTTGACAGCGGGAATTAATTTTAAATTAATTTCTGCCACTTTTGTGTTTTGAATTTAGAAAAATGGATTCCATATTTGGAATCAGGATGTTCAAATTGTGTAAATAGGTAACTTTTATTTATAGACATATTTAATAATTACTGCGGTAAATATTTTATTTACCATGGTTGGGTAAATCCGGTAAATAAGGGTTAACAAATAATATTATAATAATACTAAATTACCTTAAAACGTGTCTTAACCCTATTGTTTGATACATGGTCGACCATGGGCATCCCTGGGTCAATTTTGGGACCCCATTGATCCACTTGTAAGTGATAATGACACTTTATTTTAATTAAGTTAAAATGAATACATAAATGGCATAAGCTTACATCTTTTAAAAGAACAATTTTTACATAGGGTTATACATGTTGGATTTTAGATTATAAATATTCATTAGAAAGATAAAAATATTTCCTACATAATGATATTTTATTTATAATTTTTAGACATCAACTAATTTAAATTATTAATGACACAATAATGATGCAATGTTTACCTCATTAATAAATCATTTAAATAAATAAGATTATAATGATTAAAATATTATCTATAACCTGTCCAATTCTTATTGGTTGATTTTATTTAGATTATGAGTCATCTTATCTTCGACCTCAATGATTTTTGGACCATTATAAACCGAATATAATTATATTATAAAGTAATACTTTCACTCTTTCCTAAAGAGCCCATCCTCTCCCTTATAAAAGGAGACCACTTCTACTCATTCCTCACACCTCTCAAGCCACTTGACTCGTCCAAACTCTTCCCAACTAAGCTCCCCACATCCCTCTCCTCCTCCTTGAAGCTTCCCCTTAGGCATAAAGCATTTCAAGAAGCCCTTTGGTTCCAACCAAAGTGAGTTACCTAAATTAAAGGTAACATTTTCTCTTAAATTATTTTCAATTATTTTGCTTCTCCAACCCCAAACTCTTTTTATTTCATTTCTTTTGTAACAACAACAGTATCCAAAATATACTAGGATGTTTTTATAAGAAGGATTCAAACTACACATTCACACAACTCCATCTAATGGATGATGAACATAATGTTTCTGTGGATGGAAAACTAACGCCTCACGAAACGATGATTGTTCAAATACATCTTACTGCCTCTCATGGTAGCCATTAGGATGGAACTGTAATTAAATATGATATTAATGATATATATTTTATATATAAGCTTCTGTAATTTCATTTTATTTCATACAATTATTCGTTTCATGTTGTATATACATACGATAATTTCATTTGAGGAAGTGCGGACTACCGCCCCCTTAAAATGATATGACTCGTTCATACCACACATGGAACGTATAAAGTATGGTGTTAATGAACTTAAGTAACATATATAAAATATTATATTTTTATGGAATAGTAATATACCTATGTATCATTTGGATTCGATTCTTTTAAAATAAAAATTAAATGGAAGTAGCATTCGTGCGTACGTACGGACTACCGTCTCCACGAACGCGATGAGATTCATTCTCCATCGTATCCATTCAAGTATAATTATCATTTGATGATTTAATCATGTATAAGAACTTGATACCATTCTGGATGTGAATAATACACATCCCATTAATAACGAATATGGCTCACATAACAAAGAATGTAAAGTAAAATGAACCTGTTAACACCTAAAATGACGATAATTCTAAGATATTATTAACAAATCAATCTTAAAAGATCATATATGATATCATATTAAAGTAACTGATTCTTGTATTATTAAATAACAATTATTTCACCATTATACAGGAGGTAAACCTACCATCGACCAAGGAAAAAGTACAAAGTAAGGGATTCTCTTATCTCACTTTCAATTCCGTGAGATTTCCATTGTTCGCTACTAAATTATTGAAAGTGGTGTATTGTGTACTTCCATTTGATAAATATTATCATGATTCACTTTATATTCATGTTATTCTGTAAATCATTTGGTGGTTATTAACTTTTGGCCATGTGACTCAGTTGATTAACGTGGTAAGGGGTTTCTTGTATCACTTTTAATTCCGTGAGAATTCCATTGATCACCACTTAATTATTGCATGTGGTGTATGTGTACTACCCATGATTGTATTCATTGTGTAATATACTTTATTTTATGGGTATTTACATCATCATGGTATGATCTTTCTTTCATGGGTGTTTGTTTCTTAAGTTGCCTAATCAATAAGGGAATTTGAGATTTCAATTTCCACTCATTTGGATTTACGCATATTTCATTGATTATATTACCCCAAGATTATGTGTGGAATCACTATTCATTTGATTATGTCATAATTTCTACTCCCCTTCTTGTGGATATACTTTTGATACACATAATCACTCCATTGAAAATTTTCAAGTCATTGATATGAATTTGATAAGAGTAATTTTAACTCTTTCACCATTTGTTGAGTTAAACATCCAATTTGTTGGTGTTGTTTTTACAGGAATATGTGTGAATATACTTTGATTGTTTTACACTGAATATCCAATCATATTTAGTGTATTTATATTTTTCACACATAATTATGTTGTTGATTTATCATTAACCTAAGGATATGGCCTTTATGAGAGATTTCATCTCAACTTACATTCCATTGAGTCTTCTTTGTTGATATACACCAAATCACTTTTATGTGGTGTATATAATGTACTTTGACATAGTATATCATGAATTCCCTTTATTCTCATGATATTACAAAGTTTTTATTACCTCAATTATTTTCATTCAAGTGTCTCTCTTTTGGTTAGAATCTCTAACTAAAATACCATTTTTAAATGTTTTAAAGACTTATTCATCTAAATATTTCTCATTAATGTCCATGTTTTAAAAATGGTTTTCAGGATTTATTTATATGGACATTAAAGTTTAGATATTAAAAATCATTTTAAAAGGTTTCAAAGTGGTATGGGACACTTTGATTCAAAAATCTATTTTTAAATGGCTTCTTGACAAATAGTGTGACTTTTAAATGTTTTCAAGAAAAGGGGGATATTTCTCTCAAATAGTTTTGATGATTATTTTCATCTATGTCAACATCCTTCATTATTCATGATTGAGGTTAATGTGATACAATACAATCTTCCATATTGTATCAAATGAGTTATATTTGACTGTGGATGTTTTATTTTTATACCATTCATGGTTTGTGGTTAAAGTATTGACATTTCGTATGCTAGTTTTAATACGAATGTTTATTTTATGCTTAAACCTATTCATATGAGGAATGCATTAGACTTAATAAGTGACGGGTGGAGCCCGCTATAGCTCCTCGATGCATCGGTAGGTCTCATGAGACAAACTAGTGTCTTTGCACAAGGCCTTGGCAAAATCTTATTTGTGGTCTTGGCACGAGGCCTTGGCTATGTGGTTATGATAGTCTGGCATTATGCATTCCATCATTATGAAAGTGGTTATTGATATTGCATGTGATCATTCGACTAGTAGAATATCCATGTGAGTAAGTAGATGGCATTATTTCATTTTACCTTTGCCATTTTATGCTGAAGTTCAAGTTTCAAAGGCTTTTGTTTTAGTTCTAAATTGCCTTAAGTGTTTATGCTTATTTATGAAAGCTTCTACTATAATGTTATCCTTACTGAGCATCCGAGCTCACCCCTTTCAATGTTTTATTTTTTTTTCAGGATTATGAAGAAGTAATTTATGAATGACCTACAGGGATAGTATGAGGGGATATGAAGACAAGATTTTTTTTATGATGTAATGGATGTATCTAGTTATTCCAAGGCTACTAAACTAATCGGTCTTTCGAGACTTGATCTTTCTCATGATCATGCCAATGTTATGTAATAATGCACTGACTCTGGGTAACTAGGGTCGGAGCGTTACAGTTGGTATCAGAGGAAGTTTAGTACAAACCTTGGTAGCTAGATTTAGATAAACTCTGATTAGAGCACGTAGACCTAAGATGAACTTTGAGGATTAGTATAAAAGAACTTCCTAGAATTTTGGTATTGTAGAGATTTTGTGAGTTTTCCGAGCAATACATCCATGTCTGGATACGAGCAGGTAGAGGCGGCTCTGGCACATATGTACCTAGGGGTAAAACCCAAAAACACCGCTTTGAGCTAGACTCGAACGGGAACTGGTGCACGACAACGGGCCTTGCTGTACTCTTGGTTACGACACTCCCGGGGGATATGCTTAGGATAATTTACATTTTCTTTACAAACCGATTTAAGTAATATATACATAAGAAGAGAGTAAATGACCTTGGTTAATCCTAATATGTTTCAAATTGAGAATATGGTGACATTTTAATCTCTAAATGATTTTACGACTACTATTACTCACACAATGCTTTCTGGTTTTAGTCAATGGCTGGATTCCAAGGAAGTCATAGTGACTTTGAGAATGATGTACAAGGTGGGAACGGTGGTGGAAATGAGCAACAAAATGGAATGTTGATAGGCGTAAAAGATATCGTCTTTATGCCAAATCAGTTTTCCAAAAATATGATCAACAACATATATATTAACCAACTCCCAGACTCAACAAGGAAGAGAAAGGTGATAAATGATAAGATCTCCAGCAATGGAGACCATGGAGAAAAGAAACCTCAATTTTCATCATGCAGGAATTGTGGAAAGAGACACCCAGGAATGTGTCTCAATGGGACAACAAAATGTTTTACGTGCGGGAAGGAAGGACATAAAGTGAACAATTCCCGAAGAAAAATGAAGAGTACTATAGAAGAAGATAAAAATGGTCCCAAGAGTCCATTTACAGTCATTTGCCGTAAATGTAGGGGACCTGGCCATTACCCGAGTGAATGTCCTATTTTATAGGATATTTTCTTGCTCAAAGAAGAATCTATGCGGAAATAAATGGTTGGAGAAAAATTTAAAAAGTATTATCACTCCTTGTTGATGGGTTTACTTTGGAATAATTTTCTCTTGTATTTGTAACCCCTCAGTTTTCCATGTGAGAATGATATTTGAGGAATAATTGTCTCTTCTCTTGTGGATATAGGTATAAATAACCATTTGGTTTTATATGATCATTGGGGTTTGAAAAAATGATAAGTTATTATAATTTGGGATGAAAATGCAAAGTATGATATAACATTTGTGGTTAAATTATGTTATTTTGAAAAATTTATCTCATTTTTGTAATATTATAGAATATAGTTTTTGAAAAAGGACAACACGTAGACCGTGTGACAACCCGTCGCGTCGGACAAAGATGTGGGAATCGAACCCACAACCAAAGTGCGATTTGGATTTATCGCCTACCACTGGACTACGTGAAGTCCCTGGTTAGTATGACTATTTTTTTTGTTAAATGATTTTATTGATCAATAATAAGATGATTTGGGTTCTTATGTCTTATCAAATGAATACCCTTGGTATAGGAAAATGATTTGGTGATTAAGTGATAAATGTTATTTTGGAAGATGTTCGTTTTGTTAGGAACACTATATGCCCACGGAAAATAAAATACAATAGGGTTTCATTTGTAGAGTAATGGTGGATTTTTATCTACATTTTTATTGTTGATTTATAGTGATTTTGGTTATTTATGGAAATGATTAACCTATAACAGAGAATATGTGATGATGTTAATTACTTTTAAGTATGTGACTTTAAGAGTATTTGATGTCATTTGGAGATACAATGTAACATGGGAGACTACATAATCAAATTCTTCTATGTTTTGGGTTTCAATATTAGTTTGGATTATATTAAAGGATTTTAAGGACAATTGGTTATTGAATGGTATCTATTTAACTTTGGGGTATTGTTGGTTTAATTTTAGAAATTAAGATTAGTGTATATTTATCTCAATGAATATCCTTTTGGGGGATCATTAGATCATTCACTAACCATTTTGGTTTTGATTAATCGTCAAAGACAATGTAAATATATGGTTTATCCTGCATGGATCATGTGATTCTATATAAGATTATTCTAGCTCTTCCAGTGTGACCAAGTCTTCTTGAATACTCATCGTTTAAAAAAAATTGAGTTAGTGGTGGAAATTTATTAAAGAATGAAAATCTACTTAAAATTTAAGTATATATCATAATGTTCTTAGTCAATATCATAAATGAATTCCTCTTCCTTATGTAATGTAACTTTAAAAAAAATGTTGTCCTAGATGGTACCTTAAATCATCACTAATATATGGCTTTGGGATTGTTGGCCTTTTCATAGCCATGTTCTCTACCACTCTCCATCAGATAACTGATGGTTAGATTTCTCCTTCATATCCATATTTTCCTACATGGAACCCTAGTATGTGTTATTTTCGGTAATCTCCATACTTTCCACTCTTTATTTTAAAAAGAGGCCTCATTAATTCATTTTTCCATGTGGGGTTTCAACTAAGATATTTTGAAATGTCAAAAATGTGTGATCCCAATACCCTATATTTTGTTGAACCGATGGTACTTCAAATCATCATAGATTGATGAGTTTAAGGACGTCAATTTTATACTTGTTTGTGATTGATGACCTCAACCACTACCTATAAATATTTACGTTTTTCCTCCAATTATATGTCTCTAATTGCCACCAATGTTCTCCTAATCGAGATCATAATTTGGGGGTGACCCTTTCATTTCTCTTTTCCTCATATTAAGACTAAATTTTAGTAAACCAATTTCCGATGTGGGTTTTCCCACAAATATATTTTCTATTTTCAACCTTTTATTTTCGAAGAACAATTTCAAATTGTGAGGACGCAATTTATTGAAGGAGGGGAGAATGTAACACCCCAAGATTTCATAGTGTGTTATTTTTTTCAAAATAATTCAATAACTTGCACTACACGCAAAACCGAGTTCAAGCGCACCATGACTTACCAAACAAGCCGCTCAAAAAAGGTTATGAATAGTATTAACTAAATTTTAAACTTTATGTAATCCTTATAATTTTTGAATCCATATTATAAGTTTCTTAGACATAATGTAAGAACAAATTCATCTTCAGTATTGTAGTTTTACCAACTTTTAATAGTGAACCCTTTTTAAATAAAATATTTTAAACTTTTTGACTAAATGGGGACATCAAAAAATTTAAAATAAAACATCCCAAGCTTCCACGGTACGCTTTCCTTTGAATAAAACAGTAGCGTGTGTTGTACGCAACTTCGAGTTTTAACACACACCACAACCGATCAAACTAGCCGTTATGAATAGTAATACTTAATTTTTTTAAATTATATATATATTTTATATTTCAAAATGGACTTCATTTTTGGATTCAGAATATCAAATTTAGCCTATGGTGAAATTTTGGTACTTTTCGGATAACTTTCATATTTTGATGAATAATAAAAATTACTAAATTTTAATTAAAAACAACTTTTTTAATCAAAATAATTAATAGTGATAAATGATGAATTTGAGTGGTTTTAAAGTATATTTAGAATTTATTTTTACCATTTAATATAATTTTGGTCATTGGACATAATTTTACAATTAAACCGAACATAAACAAGTGTCAATCTTTTGATAGTTATTATCTCTTAAAAACACGCTTTTTGTTTTGACAGCGGGAATTAATTTTAAATTAATTTCTGCCACTTCTGTATTTTGAATTTAGAAAAATGGATTCCATATTTGGAATCAGGATGTTCAAATTGTGTAAATAGGTAACTTTTATTTTTAGACATTTTGAATAATTACTGCGGTAAATATTTTATTTGCCATGGTTAAGGGTAAATCCGATAAATAAGGGTTAAAAAATAATATTATAATAATACTAAATTACCCTAAAACGTGTCTTAACCCTATTGGTTGATACATGGTCGACCATGGGCATCTTTGGGTCAATTTTGGGACCCCATTGATCCACTTGTAAGTGATAATGACACTTTATTTTAATTAAGTTAAAATGAATACAAAAATGGCATAAGCTTACATCTTTTAATATAACAATTTTTACATAGGGTTATACATGTTGGATTTTCGATTATAAATATTCATTAGAAAGATAAAAAGATTTCCTACATAATGATATTTTATTTATAATTTTTAGACATCAAATAATTTAAATTATTAATGACACAATAATGATGCAATGTTTACCTCATTAATAAATCATTTAAATAAATAATATTATAATGATTAAAATATTATCTAAAACATGTCCAATTCTTATTGGTTGATGTTATTTAAAATATGAGTCATCTTATATTCGTCCTCAATGATTTTTGGACCATTATAAACCGAATATAATTATATTGTACAGTAATACTTTCACTCTTTCCTAAAGAGCCCCTCCTCTCCCTTATAAAAGGAGACCACTTCTACTCATTCCTCACACCTCTCAAGCCACTTGGCTCGTCCAAACACTTCCAACTAAGCTCCCCAAATCCCTCTCCTCCTCCTTGAAGCTTTCCCTTAGGCAGAAATCATTTCAAGAAGTCCTTTGGTTCCAACCAAAGTGAGTTACCTAAATTAAAGGTAACATTTTCTCTTAAATTATTTTCAATTATTTTGCTTCTCCAACCCCCAAACTCTTTTTATTTCCTTTCTTTTGTAACAACACCAGTATCCACAATATACTAGGATGTTTTTATAAGACGGATTCAAACTACACATTCACACAACTCCATCTAATGGATGATGAACATAATGTTTCTGTGGATGGAAAACTAACGCCTCACGAAACGATGATTGTTCAAATACATCTTACCGCCTCTCATGGTGGCCATTAGGATGGCACTGTAATTAAATATGATAATAATGATATATATTTTATATATAAGCTTCTGTAATTCCATTTTATTTCATACAATTATTCGTTTCATGTTGTATATACATACGATAATTTCATTTGAGGAAGTGCGGACTACCGCCCCCTTAAAATGATATGACTCGTTCATACCACACATGGAACGTATAAAGGATGGTGTTAATGAACTTAAGTAACATATATAAAATATTATATTTTACTGGAATAGTAATATACCTATGTATAATTTGGATTCGATTCTTTTAAAATAAAAATTAAATGGAAGTAGCATTCGTGCGTACGTACGGACTACCGTCTCCACGAACGCGATGAGATTCATTCTCCATCGTATCCATTCAAGTATAATTATCATTTGATGATTTAATGATGTTTAAGGACTTGATACCATTCTGGATGTGAATAATATACATCCCATTAATAACGAATATGGCTAACATAACAAAGAATGTAAAGTAAAATGAACCCGTTAACACCTGAAATGACGATAATTCTAAGATATTATTAACAAATCAATGTTAAAAGATCATATATGATATCATATTAAAGTAACTGATTCTTGTATTATTCAATATCAATTATTTCACCATTATACAGGAGGTAAAATTACCATCGACCAAGGAAAAAGTACACAGTAAGGGATTCTCTTATCTCACTTTCAATTCCGTGAGATTTCCATTGTTCGCTACTAAATTATTGAAAGTGGTGTATTGTGTACTTCCATTTGATAAATATTATCATGATTCACATTATATTCATGTTATTCTGTAAATCATTTGGTGGTTATTAACTTTTGGCCATGCGACTCAGTTGATTAACGTGGTAAGGGGTTTCTTGTCTCACTTTTAATTCCGTGAGAATTCCATTGATCACCACTTAATTATTGCATGTGGTGTATGTGTACTACCCATGATTGTATTCATTGTGTAATATACTTTATTTTATGGGTATTTACATCATCATGGTATGATCTTTCTTTCATGGGTGTTTGTTTCTTAAGTTACCTAATCAATAAGGGAATTTGAGATTTCAATTTCCACTCATTTGGTTTTACGCATATTTCATTGATTATATTACCCCAAGATTATGTGTGGAATCACTATTCATTTGATTATGTCATAATTTGCACTCCCCTTCCTTTGGATATACTTTTGATACACATAATCACTCCATTGAAAATTCTCAAGTCATTGATATGAATTTGATAAGAGTAATTTTAACTCTTTCACCATTTGTTGAGTTAAACATCCAATTCGTTGGTGTTGTTTTTACAGGAATATGTGTGAATATACTTTGATTGTTCTACACTGAATATCCAATCATATTTAGTGTATTTATATTTTTCACACATAATTATGTTGTTGATTTATCCTTAACCTAAGGATATGGCCTTTATGAGAGATTTCATCTCAACTTACATTCCATTGAGACTTTTTTGTTGATATACACCAAATCACTTTTATGTGGTGTATATAATGTACTTTGACATAGTATATCATGAATTCCCTTTATTCTCATGATATTACAAAGTTTTGATTACCTCAATTATTTTCATTCAAGTGTCTCTCTTTTGGTTAGAATCTCTAACTAAAATACCATTTTTAAATGTTTTAAAGACTTATTCATCTAAATCTTTCTCATTAATGTCCATGTTTTAAAAATGGTTTTAAGGATTTATTTATATGGACATTAAAGTTTAGATATTAAAAATCCTTTTAAAAGGTTTCAAAGTGGTATGGGACACTTTGATTCAAAAATCTATTTTTAAATGGCTTCTTGACAAATAGTGTGACTTTTAAATGTTTTCAAGAAAAGGGGGATATTTCTCTCAAATAGTTTTGATGATTATTTTCATCTATGTCAACATCCTTCATTATTAATGATTGAGGTTAATGTGATACAATACAATCTTCCATATTGTATCAAATGAGTTATATTTGACTGTGGATGTTATATTTTTATACCATTCATGGTTTGTGGTTAAAGTATTGACATTTCGTATGCTAGTTTTAATACGAATGTTTATTTTATGCTTAAACCTATTCATATGAGGAATGCATTGGACTTAATAAGTGACGGGTGGAGCCCGCTATAGCTCCTCGATGCATCGGTAGGTCTCATGAGACAAACTAGTGACTTGGCACAAGGCCTTGGCAAAATCTTATTTGTAGTCTTGGCATGAGGCCTTGGCTATGTGGTTATGATAGTCTGGCATTATGCATTCCATCATTATGAAAGTGGTTATTGATATTGCATGTGATCATTCGACTAGTAGAATATCCATGTGAGTAAGTAGATGGCATTATTTCATTTTACCTTTTCCATTTTATGCTGAAGTTCATGTTTCAAAGGCTTTTGTTTTAGTTATAAATTGCCTTAAGTGTTTATGCTTATTTATGAAAGCTTCTGCTATAATGTTATCCTTACTGAGCATCCGAGCTCACCCCTTTCAATGTTTTATTTTTTTTTCCAGGATTATGAAGAAGTAATTTATGAATGACCTGCAGGGATAGTATGAGGGGATATGAAGACAAGATGTTTTTTTAGGATGTAATAGATGTATCTAGTTATTCCAAGGCTACTAAACTAATCGGTCTTTCGAGACATGATCTTTCTCATGATCATGCCAATGTTATGTAATAATGCACCGACTCTGGGTAACTAGGGTCGGGGCGTTACAAACAACATCATAAAAATAATAAAAATTGATTCTAAGAAATAAAGAGGGACCTATTAGTTCTGTAGTGGTATATGAATATTTAACACTTTTCTATAAAAGATGAAATCAAATAATCTATAATCATAGAATTGGAAGTATTCTTTCACATATTAACAAGATTCACTAGCTATGTTCTTATATATATCCCTCTAGAATATTCCATTTTTAAATAAATATTATCCACCCAATTAGCTAAGGAAAATTATCCAGATAATACACGAATATACTTCTATGTCACTTATTCATGGTCTTATAAAATTTCCATAAAATACTTTCGGATATTCCTAGACTATCAACAATATTGACATTATTATCCATGGGTTTATAAATCTCTAATTATAGAATGGTTCTCATGAATTCAATCCTCTTATTTTATAACCAATTAATTTACATCTTCACTATAATTTTTTTATATTACTCAGAATTTTTTAACATATCTAATTATTCTGAAATATTGGTTATTCACTACATATTGGAATGCTATAATTTATAGAGTACTCATTTAATTCATTGGTAGTGTCAAAAAAATGTGAAATATCAACATTTTCTTTTAAACATCCATAAATTTCATAGCATCAGGAACATATACTAAATCCCAATTAATTAATACCATATATTTCTTCCCTTATTAGTAATATGTGGATCATAGATCCTTTAGATAATAAATTTTTTCGTGGTGCAAATAATTCAAGAAAATGTTCTTAGAATATTATTTTTTTAGATTTTGTTCCCATTTTCACACTGTATCTCCACTATATTCATTACACTCCCATTAAAAATTGAAATTATACCATAATTGGTTGGATTATTTTTTAATACCTTCTTAATACAAGAATATTCATCTATGTAGTGATATACCAGTATGAAGATCAATCCCTTTTGAGTACTATTTTTATCCTACTATAATCCCAAATCCTTTTCGAAAGGGGGTAGTGTTTTTTAGAAATATTCCCATATATATTTAGTATAAGAAAAAATTTCACATCTATTTTCATTCAAAATTGTTACCGAGTTGATTTTATAGTCTAAAGTATTACAAATTAAAAATTTACACTTAGAATAATTAGTTTATGAATAAAAATTCATGTTATAATCATTAATATTTCCTTCAGGACATGTATATGCACTTACAGAACACCCAAATAAAAATTTTTATTATTGCACTTAAATTTTTTTTGGGAAACCAAGGTTCAAAAAAATGGTACCAATTTTTTCATAAAGAGAATACAAATTTATTAAAAAAAATAAAAAAAATTATTAGAATTATACAGTTTATATAACTCATAGTTAAATGTACTATTATGGGTTTCTGGATCCACACTAGTGAGAACTTTATAGTTAGTAGTCATTTTTCCCATTGCATGTATGAATTCCTCCAAGTTTATTTTAGTTTGGTTGAATCCATAAGAATTGATTCAATATTGTTTTTTTTAACCATGACCCTTTCTCCTCCTTTGCATTAAATAGAATCTTTATTTCATATATTATTTTGATATCATATTTTGAAGCACTTACTTTGACCTATATTTCAAGAATTTTTTTCCTTGGAATGGAGGATGATCATCAAGCACTCCCCTTCATCTTCCTCAACTGTTCATGTTCTCATAGTTCGTTCTCCAACATCCCCATTTAGAGAGGCCATTCTTTCCTTGTTTCCACCCATCATAGCCAACCTAGTTTCCATTGGTTTAGGAAAGTAGGTATAATACTTTTCTCTCTTAGGTTTTCTCCCTTGACCACAATACATTACACTAAGTCTCTATTTTCTTTTTTTTCCCATTCTTCCTTCTAATGATATGAATAAATTTCATAAGATTTATTTCCAAACTAACCACTGATGATTGGATGTAACTATCATCACCTAAATCCTCTATATCATGATCCATCTTTGGTTCTTGAACACCCATACCTTCAAATTAGTCACCCAACTCGACCACGAGGCCCTATTTGGGGGGACACTACTAGACCGGCACCTTCGCCATTCCTACATTGAGGACATTCTTAACTCTTATACATTTATTCTTTAGTCGAGAAGATGGTTTTGATGTGAGAGTGTTAGTGTCCAATAGACCCAATACACTCGCTTCACCTTGATAACCTTTTACTTGGTGTGAAACTCCAACGTGTTCCTCCTGCAATGAAATTCTTGAAGACTTGACCTATGCTCTAATTACATCACAAGTGTCTTCTTAATTTGCCTCATGGAGATCACAGACTAATAGTTATAGTTCATTTCTATCAGTATGTCCATGGATATGTACCCCATTATCACCCCAGATACTGCAACTTAAAGTGTGTATCCATGTCATATTTCAAATGATTAAAAAACATCTACCACCTTAAGATTGCCACTAAATATTTTATCCTTGAACATGGGAGCTGAATGAATAGTTTACCTTTGATTCACCACAAAGGTATGTATATTTGTATCAAATTTGTTTTCAATATAGGAACAACATATCCCTTATTCAGTTGAACAACAATGAACTTACTGACTACAATCGTGTCTCTCTTCATTTGAAAGGGAGGTGTATTTTGGAAATGGATAGATAGGCTATGAATACATATTGAAGACTCATGCTCAATACATGGAAAGAAAAATAAGAAGGGATCCAATTGTCATATCATATAGACTCATGCCACTGAAGCTCACCCTCACTCTCAATGGTGATAGATTCTTCTGGGCCTTTAGAAAGATCAGCTTCAACATAGATCCTAGGTGCGATTGGGTTACAAATATCTATGTTGAAATCATCTTAATAAAGGTCGCGACCTAGAACATTACTTATGAACCAGAGGATGGCTAGGTTATGAAGTGGTATAGCTAATCCTGATAGAGTTATATAGAGTGATGTGGTTAGAGGGTCTCACATTAGATGAAAATAGAAGGTCCACCAAAATAAAGAAAACCTAACTCCCTCCATATAGAGAAAAGAAAAGGCCCCAGCATAAATCAGGTATTCTTCATTACAGAAATGGATATGAATGGGTATTATATCTAAAAGTCCAACAATAGCATGATCTAATAAATTTCCATAAGAAAACACATACTGATCAAACACATCAACAGATGGGTGATTATTTCCGAATTGGGAAACTAAAGTGAGATCCAGTATTAAAAAATATTGAACTAACAAATAAAGGTTTATTAGTTCATACCAATCTTTTTTTCATTCCCAATAAACCTCTCCACATGAACCGTCAACATCTGATCCTACTCAAATTCACAATTTTTTAAGTTATTCAACTCTTAAACATATTTTTACTCCTTATAAATAGTAATTTATATTCATCTATGGTATAATAGTTCTATTTTATTAAATTTTACAGTGAATTAATATTTTTTTAACTTATGATGAGACGATTTGAAATCAATATATAGCTACCACTCACGCTATAATGAAAAAACAATTATCAATGAAATTTCTCCCTTTTTATAGTAATTTCATGTAGTATAAATCAAATAAAATCACATATAAATGATTACAAAAACATTATAATGAAATATTTAAACAATAATTGGTATTTATAGATGTTAAAGAAACAATATTGATGAAATTTTAACAAAATATTATAAATTGTAATATGATCTGATGATTAGTAAACCAACCAAATGAATAGGAGATTCACCCCTGAAAGTATAAATATGTTTTTTTTCATCCAATAAATGAATTTTTTTTGATTATCTGATATTATCAGTAAGTAAATATTTAAAAAAATTATTTATTATGTGTTCATATATTTTTATTTCATTAATATTTAATTACAGTTTTATGATTTTAACATAATTTTATGCGACCTTAAGTAATTCTTCAATGTGTTAAACAATGAGTTCCAATTTTAAAATATGTATTTTCCTTGTAAATGATGATTTTAATTAAAAATTAATTTTGTCATATTTAGGAAATTAATTTCAAAAAATTGAGTTGTATTTTAAATTATATACATCGGGAAATAATTATGGAATATTTTTGGGATTTTTCTCTACTGCTGGAATTTTTGGTGAACTATAAAATATAATAATTTACAATAAATTATAAAAACTTGAATGTTTTAATTATTATTGAATTATGGATTATGTATGTGACCATTTTCAATAATACACATGAAATAATTACTATATGTAGTAACAGTAATCCTCACTATTTCATTTCATGAGAAACTAATGATTAAAATAACAAAAACAACCCTCTCATACACTATAAATAAACCAATTACACCAATTATCGTCAAATATATCTGGATGTGATTCATGTATAAATGTTTCCCAATACTAATCCCTCATCCCTACCCCACATCAATGATCCCTTTCTCTCATCAAAAGACCATTCTTATGTGAAGTTAGGATGATCTCAAGAGGAGAATTAAAGACGTAAATCCTCTCTCTTTTTCTTTTAATTTCTATTCATTTTCAATTTCATTTATTATTACATCCTCACAAACATTAATAAAAATATATTGATAAATCCATTACCTTACATATTATTTAATAATATCCTATTATTATAAGATCTAATATTAAACTCCCCACTCACTTTCTTTTATCGTAAAAATGAAATTGTCCCCCTGCGATGGGTAAATTTACTAACATCATAGGGGATGCAGTTTTATTTATCATATACATATTCAAGGATTTTAATAAGACCATTAAAGGGTTTAAAATTAATTTTTATTTTTATTTTATAACCCTTTTTATGTTCTTTAAATAATTTATACTCATAATACTAAATTCTAAAACAAACCTAGTTTGTTGTGTTTAAAAAACCACCAAAATTAACCGAAACCCATCATCATTAAGGTTTTTATAATTATTCATACATATAGTATATAAAAATAATTTTTAAAATCATTTAATATAACAAATTATGTTTAATAACATATAATATCATTTATGAATGTTCTATCTTTTTTTTAAAAAAGTTCCATTCATGTATAAAAATGAATCGATAATGAAAGCAACGAAAATGAACACTCCCAAGAAACAAAATTAAATTCCCTTTCAAATAAAATAAACCATAAAAGAACATAATAAAAACATGATGAATTATATTAATTTATTATTGTTTCATGTAATTGTTAATTAGTGAATCTAATGTGATCAAGCAGGACATTAAAGTGATGAAGGTTTTCAGAAACATGGTTAAAAGATTTCTCAAACAATCTATTTATTTAGTTTCTCTCACTTTCACCCCATTTTCAGAAAAGATATTCCTTAATTATCATTTCATGATAATATATTACTCATTCCCATATATTCATTTTTTCCAATTTATATTAATAATAAGACATTTTTTTCCAAAAGAACTCTATTTTCAAAAAAAACACAATTCTTGAGATTGTTTCTTCTTCACTCAAATTTGATGATTGTAATATCATGTTTGTTATTACCTCATTAATTTTGGAACTAAATGTTTATTGAAAATAATCTTTATGAAATTAATCCCATTACATTCCTTTTTTATTGTATATCCACGATTGATATATGTTCTATGTGACATGCATGATAATGTAAATGTCATGATGTGAAGGGTGCATCTAGAATATATAGCTCATAGTGAATGATAAGATGGGCGACTGTACCTAGAATTATATGGTTCTCTAATTCATTGGGTATTCTGATTAATCTCATAAGGATTATGAAATATGCATTAACATTATGATATATTTGATCATAATTGTATGTGGTAGTAGACCACAAATACACGATGTTTTATATTTATGCATTTCAACCTTCCATGAATTTATCTAAAACATAATATAATGAATATAATAATGATGATATTGTTATACTCTCCAAAGTATTATTTTTTTATGGTCACATATATCTTTTTACTAGGATTTTATCTCACCACTTTTTGATGAGTATACATAGGATATTACTTGTACTACGGAGAGATTTATTGCTTCTATGAGGCTAGTAATGAAAGAATTAAATATATTATTATGTTATATTTTGTAAATGTTATGCATTTTATAATTTTAGCACAATAATAAACCATTTGATCCTAATTTTGTAATGCTTTTATGTTCTTTTTTTTTATATTAATGTAATTGATATTTAAGAAAATTAGGGTCTTTATGGTTGGTGTTAAAGGAAGATTTAGTTAATTTGTGATCTCATTTTAGAGAACCCTATAGAAAACTATAGTACAATATTGTGTATATGTTTGAACATAGGAATATTTTTAAAATAGAGATATCCTATAATATAGTTTAATGAGTTAATTTTATAAATAGATATATTATTAACGACTATTTGTCTGATATTTTTCTCTAGCCATTTATATTTTAGAAAATATTGGGATCTAGGAGATAACAGGACAAAAAACAAAGCGAGGGACAATGTAGAGATTAATTGAATGTCATCCCCAATTATTTGGGAGGTGGTGTTTGAACTTTTTTAGTCATGATTACCCAACCGTATAATGTTATGATCAATAACCTGAATAATGTGGAATTTCCTCATTCATCTAAGATGAAGTTGTTGGATATCGATTGTTTAATGGGTCAACAAATTTAGATGTTCAATGGATCTTCTGATCCACTAGTTTCATAACAGTGAGTCTTGTTTATGGAAACAATATTTTATACTCTTTATTGTTTTGATATAGAGATGTTGAATCTCACACATTATAATCTAGATAGAGGGGTTGATCAATGGTGGTTCATAATTAAGAACAACAATATGAAAGATGTAATTGAATATATGGAGTGGTATGACATTAATATAATGTTTCCTAACTATTATATCCCACACACACATTAAAAAACATTGTGAGAGAATTATAATGTTGGAAGAAAAAGGAAGGTGAATTTTTCATGGCCAATAATGGTAATTTCATAAGGATTTCCAGGTTCTCATTGGTTTTTTATCAACAATGATAGAAAATATTATTGATTAGATAATTTTTATAAACCACACCTTTTAGAGGATATTGAACTTCAATAAATTATGAGTTTTGAAGAAGTTGTTCGATGTGCACTCAAGGTGGATGTGGAGTTTTGATAATAGTCCCAGGGAAATAGGAAAAATAATAGATAGATTGAGTTTCATGATGGAGGATCTAATGAGAATGGTGGAATGAAAACTCAACCACCCATATATAAAAAATGTGGGAAGAAGCATCAAGGGAACTATAACAAGGGTACATGTGATTGCACCATGTGTGGGAGCGAAGTTCACAAAAATCGTCTGTTTAAAAAACACATGAGGATGTAGGATAATGTAGTGAAGCAAAAGAGAGAACTTCCCATGGTCCAATGCTACAACTATAGGGAGCTAGGGAACAATGAAAGCTAGTGCACTAAACCTTGAGTCATAAAGGGTTGTCAACAACATCAGAAAACAAATTAAGAGGAAAAAGGGAAGGCTTATTCCATAACTTCTTCCAATGTGGAGAATGTAAATGAAGTAAAATAAGGTAAACATCCTTTTCACTATAGAATAGAAAAAGTCATATTTTGATTGAGGTTTCTAAATATTCTTTTATATCATTCCATATTTTTAAAACTATTGAATTTAAGCCTAGATACGTTGATGTAGAGATATACATATAAAAAACTACAGGGGAAGACATTATAAACCAGGTGTTGGATTCTTCCCTTGGTGGTATATGTGTGGATGATTCTTCTAGAGAATCTCCTAATAAATCCCATGTTGAAATTCTACACTAAATTGGGAATGTATTGGTTCTCCTTATATAAAGAACACATAAAATATTGGGAAATGGAAATATTTTTTCATATACCAAACTATCCCATCCTCCTCTTCAAATGAAAGGAAGATCTTGAATATCCTCTGACAATACCTTCAATAGTGTGGGTGTTGATTCCCTGTGAATAAGTATACCTCTCTCAAATGGTTTAGTGAAAGGAATTTATCAACCAATCAGAAATGTACATCATAGGGGAAGATAGGGTTGTATTTTCTAAAAAGTTACATGAACTACCCCAGATCGTGAGGTAGAGTTCCCAAGGAAAACTCATACACAGAGATTATCCTATATCAAGTTTTCCATATATGATAGATCCAGTCGAACGATTTAACTTAAAGAATAATCTTTAAGAGCCCTTGGACAATGAATTCATATTCCCTAGCGCATCACATTGGTGTGAGCTAGTATTCTTAACAAAAGTATGATGGATCAATGTGGTTGTGTATCGATTATCAGAAACTCAATATGATCACTATAAATAACAATAATCCTCCTAAAATGACTGAATACAAGTTATATCAGTTGAGAATAGATTGATACATCTCAAGGGTGGACCATCGTTCTGGATATCATTAGCAAATGGTAAAGAATGATGATATTCAGTAAACTAGCCTCGGTATAAGGTATGAGCACTACGAGTTCCAAGTGATTCCATTTAGACTTAATAATCCCGATAAAAGCTTCATGGATTTGATGGATAGAGTCTTTATACATTACATTGAATATTTTGTTGTAGATCTTATGGATGACATTATCATGCACTCCATGATAATGGAGCAACATGAACAATATATAAGGATTATATTAGTGACATTGAGGAATGATATGTTTTATTCCATGTTCAGAAAGTGAGACATTTGGATGTTGTAAGAAAAATTCTTTGTACCTATGATCAGAAGTTGGGAAATTTTTGAGGAACTTCATAAACAGCGTTCATTGAGGAAAGGACCAAACCCTATAGTGTCACAAAAATCCAATGTTTCATTATATTATCAGGGTAATATTGTTGATTTTTGTGAAATTTTCTATGATATTTAAGATTGAAAACTAAGATAACAAGGAATGAGGTGAAGTATATTTGGATGGAAAAATGTAAGGAAACCATCTAGGAACTAAACAGAAGGTTAACCACTTAACCAATACTCAAATTAATGAACAATGGAGAACGTTTTGTGATATATAGTGAAACATAAACGCAATTATTAGGTTTTTTACTCATTTAAAATTGTAATGGGATACCCTAAACATCAGGTCAGTAACAGTTACACCTGTGGAAATACACAATGCATGATCTAGAACTAGCATCAATGATTTTTCCTTGAAAATATAGTAGTACAATCTCTTCGGTGATATGTTTGACATATATACTAATAAGAATGTCCTACAGTAAATATTCAAAAAAATATTATAAACATGAGTTAAAGGAGATAGTTTGAGATAATAAAAGACTGTGATTATTTTTTTCACTATCTTCTCAGCAATGTGAATAATGATGATGATGATCTATGAATAATATTATATTCTACTCTATCCATTTTGTGGATTGAGAATGATCCTATCATCGTTGTTATGCAAGGGATTAATTTTTAAATTATAACAGTAGGGAATAAATCCCTTCCTTCCCAAATAATTGTCTAACCATCTATCAAGTGGATGATTATGGAGTCTAAAAGGGATGATATAGAGTTACAAAAAAATGTGAATGTAGTAATGAACTGAATGCTATTAGATTTCTATATTGATGAAGATATTGTAATTTGTTTTTGAACAGTGCTCTCTGTTTCTTCATCATCCGAGATAAAGAATGATATATCAGAAAACACGTATAATTATACTTCTTCCATACAACCTAGGTGTACCAAGATGTATTGTGATCTATGAGAACACTTCTTATGGGAAAATCTGAGGAAGGATATAGTGGAATATATCTCAAGTTTCTCAATATTTCAGAATGTTAAGGAAGGGATAAAAGAGTCCAATCGGAGGATGAAACCATTGCATATACCCATGTTTAGGTGGGAGAATATCACTATAGACTTTATCACTAGTTTAACGTTGAAATTGAAAAGAAATTATATGTTATAGTTGTTGGTGTATTAACTCCCCAAGACATCCCACTTTACTGAGATTTGTAAAGATTGATCTCTTGAACAAAATGAAAAAATATATCTGCAAGATATGGTGAGACTTCATGGGGTTTTACATTCAATTATCATTGATCATGATCACAGGTTCACATCTCTATTCAATAATTTTATTCAACATTTCATAACTACAAAATAAAATTTCATCATTTTTTATCATCACAAAATAGATTACCAATTTAAATGAAATATTCATATTCTCAAAGACATGGTATGAAAATTCTCTATTTAATTAAATAGTGGATGTTATCATGCTCTCTCATAGGTTGATATATCATAAAAAACAACCTCAGTTCAATAATTCATTTGGCTCTATATAAAGCTCTGTATGGAAAGGGATGTTAAACTCCATCTCTTTGGGATATAGTTGGTGAATGAATGCTATATGGACCTCATCATGGGAAAGAGATGATTGTGAATGTTCAAGACATCCAGAATCATATCAATGTTTTTCATAGTCTGAAAAAGAGATATATTGACAACCATTAAAGGGAAATATATTTTTCCACTGGAGATAAAGTCTTCTTTCAAATATCACCATGGAAGGGGTCATGAGGTTGTGAAAGGAAGGGATGCTAATACCAAGGTACATTGGCCCCATTGATATCCTTGATCGTATATGATATGTGGCCTATCATCTTTTAATTCCACTGAATATGGTTATATTTCATCATCTATTCCATGTATCACTCCTAAGGATGTGCATACTGGATCCCTTGCATTTATTAACCTTCGAGGTTGTATAGTTGTAAGATTATATCTCTTGTGAGGAGCATAGAATAAATATTTTGGATCATGGATAAAATGTTCCTTGCAACAATACAACCCTTGTGTCAATGTTTTGTATTGAAACATAAGTATGATGATGCAATAGGGTATATATTGGAGGAGATAAAGGATATATCCCCTATTCTATTTATGTGAAATGAAATTTTAAGGGAGATACATCAATAGGGGGAAGAATGTTCTGGACCAAAATTATATCATAGGAATTTATCCCTTATTAAATTTAATGTCACATAGTATATGTAAAATTAAATAACCAAGATACCATAATAAAAATATTATAAATGATGAATTTTTTAAATAAGATGCATTTCAAGAATTTAAAAATCAAATAATAATGAATTGGTAACTTGAACATAGGAATAGTAATATGACCATTATGAATAATAAACTACCTAAATGAATATTATTCTAACCCGTGAAAGTATAAATATGATTTTGACATCATATGTGTTAAAATATAATATAATTATATCAATGTATATAATAGAAAATATTTTAAAAAATATTATTTAAGTGTGAGTATTTTTATAAGTCAAAAATATTTAATAAAAATATTATTAATAATAAAATAATTTAAAATAAAATTAATTTTAATAAATGTATTCTTAAATTAATATTTTGGTTTCTTATGATATTAATATTATTTTATGAGATCAAAAGTAATTTTTCCAAGTGTTATACAATTAGTTACAATTTTAAAACATATGTTTTCCATGTAAATGATAATTTTTTTTACAAGTAGAATATTAAAATTTAAAAAATTATATTCCCAAAATGAAGTTAATTTTTTAATTCTAAAATTCAAAAAAATTATGTTGAATTATTGGTATTTTTCAAAAAAACTCGAATGTTTGGTTAATAGTAAAATATGAAAATATATAACAAATGATAATAACTTGAATTATTGAGTCATGATTTAGTAATATAAGACATAAGTGACCATTGTTTAGAACTAAAATTCACTAATTTCAATATTTAGTGACAAGAATGATCATTATTTCTTTTATTGAGAAAAATAGTAAACTACTTATTAAAATAATAAGAAAACAACCCTATCCTCCACAATAAATACACCCTTCACACCATCTTCACCCAATACCTATAAATATTTGTGTCATAACTAACCTATTCCCAATAATCCTCCCAAGACCAAACCCCACTTATATGTTCTAAATTTATCATGAAATTAACAATCTTATGTTCCTTGTGGAGGATCTGAAATGGAGAATTGAAGAAGTAAATCATCACCATTTTATTTAATTTCCATTCTATTAAAATTTATTTTCATATTCTGTCCTATAATACATTTATCCTAATGAAATGATAAAAATATTATGTTTAGTATACTAGAATTATATCATGTTAATTAAAGACCCCACATTATTCACTATCCTCTCTCCCTTTGATCTTTAATATAACATCATCACCCGTTATTTGTCAATTTACCAACATCATAGTTGATACACATTCATTTACATAAACATATTTAATTATTTTAATAAAATAATTATTTTTACCTATTTTTAAAATTTAATTTAAAAACCTTATTAGTTTTTGGGAATATCTTGTAATCATAATACATAAATATAAAACATAACAAGATTGTTTTGTTTGAAACTCTTCCAAAAATAACCAAAATCTATCATCACTTACTATTATATAATGAATAATACATAAGGTATGTAACAAAATCCTTTATAAGATAATTAAAACATTTGGAGGATGATTAGTAACATATAATAATAATTCATTTTATTTTTCTTTATTTTAATGTAACATTAATTCATGTATACAAAAAAATGGGTCTTGAAAACATTTAAAATTACCACTACAAAGTTATGAAATTAAACTCCTTAACTCATCCAAAATAACTTAAAATACCTTGATGAGATCATAATAAATTATATTTCTGTGTAAATTTTTTGATACTATTAATTTATTAATCATGTGTGATTATATGAGACATTAATGTGAAGAAGTTGTTCTGAAACAAGTTAAAGGGATTTCTCAAACCCATGTCCATTTCTTTGGGTTTTCCCACTATCACCCCGGTTTCAGAATGTATATTCCATAAAACAATTTATTCAACATTTTATTACCTTTATGGTATATAAATGATTTCTAATTGATATTATAAAAAAATTCATTCCAAAATAATAATTCTTTCAAACAAAAAAATACATACTAATATTGTTTCCTCTTCACTCAAAGATGATGATTCTTATACAATGCTTTTTATTGCCTCTTTCAATTTGAAATCCAACATTAGTGAATCTTTGATTTATGAAATGAAACCAATTACTTTGAATGTGTTATTTTATGTCCAATATTGATATATTTTCTCTGTGGCATGCATGATATTTTAAATGTAATAATGTGACGGTTGCACCAAAAATTATATAGCATAATGTAAATCCTAAGATGTGATGGGTGAAAACTAAATTTTATAGATTTATAATTAATTGGGCAGTTTTATTTATATTAGGAAGAATGTTTAATATGCGTTAACAAGATTCTAGTTTTGTTCAGTACTACTTGTGGTAGTTAACCACTAAGACATTATGTTTTAATTTTTAAATTTCCTCATTCCTTAAATTTATCAAATTATTCCTCTCATGAAAATAATGATGATGTTATGATTATGATCTCCCATGTTATATTGTTTCATCATATTATCTATCCTCATACTCATATTTTATATCAACCCTTTTTTATGTGTATCTTTAGGTTATTAAATTTACTTGGGAGAATATTAAGGCCTCTAAGAAGCTAGAGAAAATAGAATTAAATAAATGATTATGCTTTATTTTTTTGAATGTTTTGTATGTTGATAATTTTCCTTATAAAAAAACTTTGTATCATTATTATCTAATTATTTTAAACTGATTATATTTAAAATGATGTAGTATTAATGTATGAAAAGAAGGGTTATTGTTCATGCTTCATCCTTTCATCCTTATTTTCATTTCTAAAGGGATAAGAACAAAACGTAAAATGATCTAAAAGGATTAATTCACCATTTTTGGATTTATTGGGTCCTCGTGTTCTTTTGTTCTAATCATTTACTTTATTTTCCTAATATACAGATTCTTTTTTTACATCTTTTTGGGGTTTCCCATCACACACATCAAATTTGGATTACTAATAATAATTATTTTTTTAAATGAAAATTATCAATATTGTTTTTGCACTATTGTGGAGGTATAAAATTTACTTTCTCCATTCCAATCATGAATTTTATTGACTGAATTTAAAATATTTTTTAAGTATATATCATTTTCCTTACAGTAAACATCATAATATTCTTCTTCATCAATCTCTTTGAACATATATTTTTAAATAATCAGAAAATTTATCCCAACTTTTTCATTATTATTTAAATTTTGGTGTTCCACACATCCTATAAAATAATCTTGTTTTGTTCCTCATATCTTTTTCAATTAATCTCTACTACTTAAGGATGTTATTTTTTTGATCAAACAAATCATGAAAATTTGTAAGTATAATTTTATCTTTGGTGGAATAATCATTATTCTTAAAAACCCCTTGAATATTATTCACAATATTAGTTACCCTTATAAAATAATCATAAATATTCTAATCATCTAGTATTTTTGTTTTCCGAATATTTTCATCCAATTTTTTTTATGGATTCCATGAAATTATAATTTCCACTATAGGTGTATCCAAAAAATTTCATTATTTATTTCTATGTCTAGGTCCAAAAACACATTTATTAAACATTCAATAATCCTTACATAAAAATATTATTTATTTTTTTATCAATATTCAAATTTATATTATTAGTAAAAATATAGTTTATCATTCAAGAATTTGATTAAACATCATAGAAGTTATATCTATAACATCCAAGATGAGTTATAAATTTTTTTATAGAACTCTACTCTTTTAGTTGTGATAATTTCTAATATAAAATATTATTAAAATACAATTAATAATGAAATTAATATTCTATATGACAATAATCATTATGGATCTTATGTGGGAAATTAAAAACGGTCTTTTACAACTTGTAATTGACCATGATATATTTAACACTAAAGAGGTATTTAATCAAGGGTCTTATTTTATTAATTTTATCACATCAGAAAAACAACATAGAATAATTATTGTTATATGACACTCAATATTTCCTCCTAGCCTCATATAAAATCTTTTATAATAAATATAGAGAACAAAACATAATATTTACATGGTTTATCAGGGATAAATCTATTATTATTTTTTGATATTATACCCTAATATAGGATTTATCTACTATAAAATATAGGGAAATACTAAATCAAAAACATAGAAAAATCATTAAAAAAAAGTTATTATATTCTATCTTTTATAGTCCCAGCTCAAAAAAATCCCAACTATAATAGTTGATCAAAATATAGAAATTTACATTTTAGTTAGAGATCTTAATATACCAAGTGATATTGATCTAACTCCAAGAATTAAATTGGTTTTTATGATCTACTAAAATAAAATTACTATTTTCTTTGTAATTATTTCATCATATAATTAATTTCATCCATTCTCATTATTCAAAATCTCACGAGGAATAATTTATATTCAAAACATCAAAAAATTTAGCATAGATTCGCCATTAAATTTGAAATGAAATTATCATTTGGACTCCTCTTCTCTCTCTGATATATTAAAGTATTAAAAACTAATTTCATTAAAAATGTTATTACTTGTATTATTTAGTTCATAATCATGCCTATAGAAAAAAACCTTATTCCATATATATATTATATTCTACTAAAAAATAATATTGACCATTTATGTTCCAAAATAAAATAATGGAATGTCAATACATTTTGGATGGATGTGATCAATTCTTAAAATATGGAACACATTTTCCTATATTACACTAAATTGAAATCCCCTAACAAATCATTGTATAGGATTTATGATAAATTCCCAAATACTTAAGATATTTCCCACCTACACTTTCACAAAATATGCACTTAAAAATCTATTTATGTTATCTATGTTCATTGCACATTTATATAGAAGCTCTTATTCTAGTTGTGGACCTCATCAAAATATCCAAAATCCCCCATGGTTTTTTATCCTTAATTTTCAGTAAACACCCAATTTTTTTTATTTATTACCTTCATTCATTGGATGAATATATATCTTGATTAAAGTCCAATTTATCACAATATATATTTTTATGATCTAATTTTATTTAATATATAGTTAATTAATTTTTTCTATGTTCAAAAAAATAGGCTATTTCTTTAGATCGTTCATAATCAATTTTAAATGATGAATGAATTCGTTATAAGATATAATCACATGCAAAATATTATAATTTCTTCTCAATAATAATGCCAATAAAAATACATATAATTAATATACCATTCTCAATCATACTTATAAAGTGTAAAAACGTTTGTGAATATTTTAACTGACTAATACATAGTTTACAACCCTCATAATGACTCATACATAGTTATAGAATCAACAAATATTCATATGTAATGAATCATATTCATATTGGTATTATACCTTATGTGGAGGTATTCACTCCAACACAAGTCCTCTTCTGACTCATAAACTTGTGAAATCACGCATACATATATTCTCAAACAACTCCTAAACAACCTATAATAACACATAAACATAGTTTAAAATACCTTCTACACATTTAATACTTTTCAATAAAATCAACATATTGTCTCAAAATTACTTTTATTATTTCTGGTAAAGAATCAAACATAGAACATAAAAAATTATAGAACACTAATCAATTTTCCTAATACATTTTTTATTAATATCAAGTCCGCACAAAACAAATTGGTAACTGTTTTAGCTAGTGTATCATTAATAAAACATATTTTTATCATTAAATATTAACTCACCAATAATAATCTTCTATAAAACAAAGTTTTATCATGAATAATTTCATGTAGCATATTCATTATGGATCCAGAATTCCTTTTTTCTATTAAATATCGTAATCACATTCATCATATCCTTATATATTCTCATCCCACATTTACACTAAATTAAACAATCATGTCTTCTAACAATTTTGAAATAAAAAATTCATTCAAATTGAAACTATATATCTTTATTATCATAGTTTGTCTAATGATTATTAATTGGAGAATGAATTAATTTATTTTCCTAGTGTGATCTCTTTTATTTATAACATATAAACCATAAAAAAAGTAACTTAACAAAATGGTTCATTTTTTATTTTATGGATATATTAATATTTATAGTTTATTGGAATTATTCTGGGGGTTTTTGTAGTCACATTTATTATGGCCATTAATTTGACTACCTAGAGATTCATAAAAACTATATTTCTAAGTTCAGTGTATATATAATCTTAATGGTTTCAATACATAATATTATTTAAATAAATAAATAAAATTATAACATAAGAATATATAAATTTCAAAATGGTGGATGATATGTATGCTAAATATGATAATATGAAATATCCCCTTTATATTGGTTTGGAAAAATGTCACTGGAAATGATGTGTATAATGACTGAAGTAGGAGACCCAATAAATTATATAAATTTTTGTTGTTTTTTTCTATAAAATAATATATAAGAAATTTTAGATACATAATATTTTTGGTGATATTATATAAAATGAATTTCCTTCAATTAAAATACTAATAATATATGATATGTTTGTATTTATAAATTTAATGTTCATGTTGATATATAAAATTATTCATGAAAACCTTTTTATATAAAATATATTTAACAAAAAAAATATTATTTATCTTGTTTTTTATAAGGAGATAGAAAAAAATACCATAATTATATTAGAATATTTATTTCAAAATAATCAAGATGAAGTCAGTATTAAATTTTAAGGCTTTATAAAACCACTTTTTCATGGTAAATATATCAAGAATAAATTTTATTATGCGAAATATTTGAGAAATAATTTTCATTCATTTAATAAGATCATTATAACATTAATTATTTGAGAATTATTTTTTCATTCATTTGATATGTTGTGATGCATATTATTGCATTGTGAGTAAGTATATTGTCCACCTGGATGGATTCAAAAACCGAAAAATAGTCATCTTAAGGAAGTTAAAATAATTATAATAATGTATAGAATTTTAAAGATGTTTTTTATTTTATGTTGGCATTTTTATTGAATTTAAAATGATATGTTGTTGTTTTGAATGATATAAATAAATAGGATCTTCAATTCTAGATTTTTCTTAATATACTGGTGAATTTCAATGAAAACACAAAATTTACATTAATGTGATGTGTAAAATATTGAAAAACATATTTGTTATCCTAATGGTAAAACTATACTAGAATCCAAACTAGTACTAACAAAAAGAAAACAATATATAATTTTTTTTGTTGAATACTCTCAAAATGCTGAAACTTGTCTCGGGATAATTGAATTGTTGTAATAAATTCACACTTTCAAGAGACATATGTATAAAAAGGGATCATGGAAAAACCTTATAATTCAAAATCCCAATGATGGAATAGGAATACTATATGTTCTTGGGTGAATCAGGATCATGTAATGGATAACTATAACTTATTGGAGGTGATTTGTTTTATATATGATTTTTATAATACAATTGTGCAATAGTTTCAGAGATATTACTAAAAGTAACAACACAAATATCTTGATATTATTTTTATAAGGTGAACAAAAAATGTAGTTGAATACTCTAACTCACCCACCAATCATGTAATTCTTCCTGAACATGTGGGTACATTCTAGCCTCCTTAGTATATTATTCCATCCTAGTAGGATTTTCATATTATTTCCTCATATGAATTTAGTTCCTTCCAGAGAGGATGGATATTCCGCACCCTCTTACATATTAATTTATTTCATGGTTGAGTTTTCATATTATACATACCTCATCGACCATTTCATTCTTAAGGGGTTTTATGTAATTCCAACATAAGTAATCACATGTTATCCACTTACTATGTAGATTTTACTTTTATGTCATTAATTGAAAATGCAACTACTTATTATTATTCAAATTTTAATTCTTTTACCTCCACTCGTATTAGTTAAAGAATATTGATTCTAGGGTTCACAGTGGTTTGATTAACATAAGAGGACTGTTATTGGTCGCTTATTTCAATATTTTTTTTTATTTTTTATAAAAAATTATATATTTAAAATTAATTTAGTAACGAGAATAGTCGCGGTGTACTAAAATAATTTATACTTAAAATTTATTTATGAAATATAATTTTTATGTTGTATTCATCAGTTTATATTTCTTTAAATACATTATAGTGGTTGAGACATGTAGTATAAATAATGCAGAAGATGGAGGTAGAAATAAAAACTTTTGGGCATCTATTTTCACATCTATGGTCTCAATTTCTGACATTTTTCTATTATATTCATGGTATATAATTTATCTTAGGATCCATTTTCAATTTTGGATAAAATGATGTATTGTGGTCAAACAAAACCATTCACACAGTTTTTGAACTGTTAGACATAACTATGCGCCCGACATAGGTTACCATGTGGTATGTCATTCCTCAAATAGAATGCTTCATATGGTTACCAAATTGTTTACCAAACCATACAGATTGAGCATGTGTGGTGTCATGGACATTAAATGTGTTGGTAATTTTTCTCTCTTCTTGATTCTCAAGACATAATACCCATTTCTCCCACCTCACTAGAGATTTTCCTACCTATGAACCTCCCTCCATCCCTCCTTGTCTCCCAGATCTTTGATTTTGTGGGGGATTATTGGTTAATAATACACGATTCATGATTTAAGTTTCTTCTTCTACACAATCTCCCCCTATTATCAGGGTTTTCCTCCAATCCCTTGGTTTTCTTCTTCTCTAACAGCTAATGTTATGTTTTGTCTATTTTAATCTTGTGTATTTTGGTGAAACTATAATGATTATGGTTAATTCTTTCTTTCTTCTGATACGGTTGTGGTGTGGGTGGAGTTTCACACATGTTTATGGAACATTCTACATCCAATGTATGTGAATCCATGTTTAATCATTTCTCAATAATTTTTTATTTTTTCATATTTATTGATTCATGTTACCTGAAATTTATATAAGGATATAAAGAGGTCTTTTAAAGTGATTTAAATTTTGTAATTGATGAAAATTTATTTTTCATGTGAAATTCAGTGTACTTTGAAGATAATTAATATAATATTTTTAAAATTGTTTTAAAAATTATTTAAATAATTTATTAGGATATATAAATAATGCAAACATATCAAAGAAAATGCTTTGTGGTAAGAATTATATTAATAGAGGATTTCAGTGTGCAAATGGTGGTATTTGGTGTGGGTGCTGCCTTTTATGGTTTTTCTATGTGAGTGTGGCATGTTATGTGAAAATGGAAGTTGATGGCACTCTAAAGTGATGCTGAGGTAACATGGAGGACATTGTTGAACTAGTGTTCTAGTTTTATAGAATTGGATTTTTCTTGGGTTTGCTTTATTGGAATGATGATAACAACTCTAACAATACATGGATGATGATTAGAGACCACTAGGTCATGGGGGTGTCTCCTACTAGTTTCCAATGCATGAGAAAGATGATGGTCATGGTTTATGAGACATGTTTTCTCAAGACACATTGTACTAGTGTCCATTACTACTTATTATGTATAGATAATGTGCCATGGTTAGTGAACTTTGAATATATTTCCCATAACATTGATATATAGTAAGGCATATTAGTTACTTTAAAAGCATGGGTATTTTAATTCATTGTTTCTATCATTTAAATTGGGTTCTCATTAATGTTTTTTCTTTTTAAAATGTCATATATATACATAAATTTATAAAATATGAATTTTACTTTGTCTTTTATTTTTTAGAACAAGGAATCCTTTTGGGTGGAATCCTATTTGGCAATGGCTCACACCATGATTACACCATTTGGTGTATGTAGACAAGTTTTCATTTGATATTGGTAATGGTAAATATTATGGATATGGTTGTTCAGGTTGTTAGTGATTTTTTGTGGGTGGTGTAGTTGAAATTGCTTGAGGAAGATACATTCATTGCCTAGTGGTGGTTTTTGGGGTTCGATTATTGGTCCCTTTTTTGGTAGTATCCTTTTTTGTTTTTTTAGTAAACATGTATATCAAATCTGATGAATTTTAAGGCATTGTTTGGAATGGGTTTTAATTAATTTTTCTTTATATTTTTTATTGTTTTTTCATTTTATATTCAAGTAAATCATTCCCACTTCATGTTGTTGATGATCATGAACTTTTGCTATCCTATGGGGATCATGAATACCCATTGGGCCTGCCACAAATAGTCTCAGGTACTGGTTCTGATGATGAACCAAAGTTGTTCATTATGAAATGTTAATTGATTCATGTTCATATCATTGGGTTAGTTTGTTTTTGGATGAGTTTGTATGTACATGAGTTAGGACATTCGGGAATCAGTGTTTCGGTTTCGAGTGGGGTGCCTACCCATTATACCTCATTACCATCCTCGAGTCACCATGGGATATTAGATTTATTTTTGGGATTATTCTCCTGGGGGAATGCACAGGATACAGATAATATGTAGTCATTGGGTGGGGGTGATGTATGTTGGTCATTTTGATGACTAGTAATATTTAGTTTATTTTCCTTGTTCTTACTACTGAAATTTTTTAGGCATGACATGTTAGGGAACATCTCATGAGACTGTTTCTTTTTGAAACAACATTCCTCCCTAAAGAATTCCCCGACAACCATGGTATGAATTTGGAGAGAGTTCACCCTCGACACACGATCATAGGTTGGTATATAATGTGGTACTATAATTATAGGCATGTGGTCAGGGAGAAGGCCAATAACCATATCCATTTAGAGAAGATGAATTTAGTACATGGAATGAAGAATCCCATGACTTCCTTAAGAAATAGAATCCTTAATTTTGAGGTATGTTAGAACATCATGAATAATAGAAATGGATCATGAATATATAGTTCATATTCGAGTTTCTAGATACTTCAGAACAGTTCGTGGTGATGTGGACATCATTTCTACTAGAAGGTCCTCATAATAAATGGTGGAAGTCAGTGATCTTCGATAGATAGCATGATCAAATGAGTTGGACAGACATCGAGGAAAAGTTTAACAACAAGTATTTAAATATGGTCTTGGTGTATACAAGATCCTAGGAGTTTATGTATCTTGTTCCAAGGGACTATTAATTGAAGGATTATTCCAATCACCTTATCAATCATGTTCGATAAGCCCTGGAAATACACTCTGATGTGGAGATAAATGCTCAGGGGTTTGGAAAGGTTTTGCGGCCATCAATTTATTTTCAGGTATTTCTATTTACGTTGAAGACCTATGTTGAAGTTGTGGTTTGAGATTGAATGGTAAATATTGACTGTAATGGAAGGTTAGGTTCCTCTGGGGTTGTATCAATAATGGGAAGCAGTTGATCATTAGAGAAGAAGAGGTACAGTGAGGAGCAAGGTAAAAGGGTGTAGGTAGCTAAAGCTATCAATCTAGTAAACCATTTTGGATGTATTATGATATTGATTTTACGGAGAGCCATTATTATGGGAAGGCTAGGCACATCTGAACATCATATCCAACACCTCAGAAGACTTATCATAAATGTGGTGTTATGGTACATCTGTAGTGTTTTTTCAAGATGATTCACCCATAACAGAGTGGGGCATGATCAATGGTTTTTAAAGGAAGATCAGCACATTCAGAACTCTATAGGATGGTGGGATATTGGTTTGGTGGAAATGGTAGAAAAATCATATCTTCTTCTAGTCATAATTAGCTAAGAGTAGATCCATGGTCGAGTGGTTTTGGTCAGGCTCAGGAAGAGTCCATTCATCGTTGTGTCGTGGATTTGGCACCATAGGGACAAGATGTAGGGTCCTCAACTATTTGAGGTAACATTTTTATCACATTTTCTATTACTGTAATTATATATGATACTGGTTATCATTTAATTTTATACATTCCAATATTTTGAATCTGTGTAATTTTCCAACTGAGCACATATCTAGGGAAATGATTTTGGTGACATCGTTGGGTAAGAAGAATGAGTACGACATCAGGTGCATGTCATTTACCCATTTTGTGTTACACGTTGATATGGAATGGGATTTCTTTCTCCTGGATATGGGCTAGATTAATGTGATCATTAAGATAGATTGTATGGTGTGTGTATAAGTGAACATTTACTATTATCATTGGTGGGTATGTTACAAGGCACCATATAGGAGTGCTCACGTCTACAATGGATAATGGGTTACTCTATTTGGTCTTACTAGACATCCACTCCTGGTGTTAGGTAGTTTGTCTTTTCTATTATCATCACACATGCTAGAGGATGATGGTATTCTATCTAATGGTTGGTTACCTCATGTAGTGGATGAGTTCGCCGAGGTATTCCAAGAAATTTTATTTAGTATTACTGCTAGAGCAAGATGTGGAGTTTTCAATCAATTTGGTGACATGAAAACATCCAATATATCTCCACTCATATTGCATAGACCCTGTCAAATTTAGGGAATAAAAATTAATAATGGAATGTTTGGAATCCAAAAGGTTCATTGGACTGAGCATCTCTCCTTGGGCCGCATCAATTTTGTTCACAAAAAAAGGACTATGGATCTCTCTAGTTGTGTATCGACTGCCAGAAGAATAATAAGATAACCATAAATAATCATCACCCTTTTCAAAAAATTGATTATTTATTCAACCTAGTGAATGGGGAAATGTAGTTCTCCAAAATTTGATTTTGATTGTGTTCCCACTAAGTCATGGTGAAATAGGTGGATATCCTGAAAATGACATTCTGATGCAGGTAATAAACTAAGAGTATTTGTTCATTCCTTTCATATTGAAACATTACCCAACAGTCCTATAGTGATCTTGAATAGAGTTTTCCAACTGTATCTCTACACCATCATTGTGGTATTTTTGGATGATATTCTAGTCTACTATGGATTTGAAGAAACTCATGAGCATCATTTTGGATTGTGTTGGTCACTTTTCCAGATCATTTCCATTACATAATGGTCTAACAATAGACATTATCAATTAAAAAGTGATGTTCCTGAGCTACATGGTTTTAAAGATAAGGGTTTAAATGGACCTTAGGAATATTAGAATTGTATTGTAATTCATTAAGTTGATGAATATATATGTTCAAGATCATGAGATTTGTTGGACTAGAAGGTAATAATTGGTGGATCATTCATTATTTCCCATGGTTTCTTTCCTCTATGACCGAAATCACATGTAATGGGGGATGTTTTAATAGAACCCTGAATGTCTGGAATATTTTGAGGTGTTGAAGTTGAGGATTAAAACCCCACTCGTGTTGATATATCGAAAATCAGGATATGGGTATGTGGTCTATTATGATGCTTCATGGATGTTCCCCAGATGTTTGCTAATACAGGATGATCCTGTGGTGGCATAGAGTTCTCACTAACTCTGAAAACATAAGAAGAGTTACCTAACCCATGACATTGAGTTATCTGCATTGATTAATTCATTGATGATGTTGAATAACTACATCTTTGGAGGGAAATTTTTGTTCAACTATTATAATAAGAGATTAGGCTATATCATCCCATAGAATGATCTCAATTTGAGGCAGTATCATTGAATCGAATGACTTTTGGCTTTTTACATTGACATTTTCTGTTTCCTAGGAAACGTTAATGTGGTGGTGGATTCCTTATGTAGAAAAGTTTCAATGTAGGCATTGAGGAAGTCCAGAAATGATTGTGGTTTAAGGGGGATCTTTTCCTAGAAGCACTTGGAGACCAAGGAGAACAGTATATGCATATTCTTGGGAAAATAGATGTTGGATTCACCTCTTTTAGAGCTAGGTTAGTTGATGAACCTTGATGATGGGTTGCGATAGTATTCTATAATGTTCTTTCATGGTGGGGAGACGTCTTCTGACTGTTCACTGTCGTATGAGGGATTCGTTTCCATCAAGGACCGTTTTTTAGTGCCATCATCTCTGAGGAAGGTGGTGATGCATGATAGCCACCAGCCTTAGTGGTTAATCTTTCTAATAAAAGATATATTATGATTTTCATCAGTAGTTCTGGTTGAAAGGTATATGGTGGGATATAAATGACTTTTTATCGAGGTTCTATACTAGTAATCATGAAAATGTAGAGCATCAAAGCCCCATGCATTTATTTTGTCATTACCCATTCATAACTAGAAGTGGTATGTGGAAACCATGGACATCATTTGTGTCATAACTCATACACCTAAAGGAAGTAATGATATTTGGTCAGTCAATTACCATTTGTCCAAATCATCCCACTACATTCCAATCATAGATTCAGTGAATGGGAATTAGCTGGGCCAGTTATATGTTCTCGAAGTGGTCAGACATCATGGGGTACTATTAAAAATATCTTTGCAAGAGACCCCCACATTAAAAATTGGATCTGGGATGGAATTAAAAGGGAATTTTGGGGGTAGATAAAAGTGATAATATCTTACCACTCTCAAACAGGTGGTTAGATTGAGTAGGAAAATCAGATTTTGTATGACATTATTCATGCATGTGTTTTGGATTTCAGATGTCCATGGGATAACCACATATGATTTGTCTAATTTACATATAACAATAGTTACAAATCCACTATTTGGTTATATCCTTTTAATGAAATCTAAGGTCAGTCTTTTCGGTCTTCTTTGTGTGGGGATGATATAGGTGAGACATCACTTTTGGGACTGTACCTCATTCAAGAGACACCTAAGAATGTCAAGATGATTATCTAGTGATTATTAACAGATTAGAGATTCCATAAATCCTACTCAAAATAAAGGTTTCGGGATCTTGAGTTCACTGTGGGTGTTCATGTATTTCAGTTAGTGGCCCCTATCTTGGGTAATTGTCATTTGGCGAAGCATGGAAAGCTAATGTTGAGGTATACCAAACCTTTCCTCCTCACCAAGAAGAATTGAATTGTGGTATATCAGTTATATTTTCCATCTCAAATAACATAAAATAATGACGTGTTCCATGAATCCTAACAGAAGAAGATCAATATGTACGCTTCTCATGTGATGAATTGGGGAGAGTGGAGATAGAGCCATATGTTTCATAGTTTTAATAGTTAGTAAAGATAATTTATTTCCTAGAGAAGGTGATTTGAAGGAAGTCCATTTTATTTCTACATATCCAATGGCATCATGGGAATGACACGCATGATACATGGGAGTGGATGTCTTTGTCATGAAAGGGTAATTTTTTTTAGTTTGATCATATTTTGGGATGACTTTCTAATAGAATAATGTTTTCCAAGCTGGTAGAATTTTCACATTTGTGATCTCCTTTTTTGGTATTTTTCTATATTATTCATTATATATATTTTTTTAGAGGTTCAATATTGATTTTCTTAGAAAAATGTTAAATTTAGGTGAAATAGAACAAGACACATGTGTTTTTCGTGGTTTAATGTAATTGGGTTCCCTTTCTATGTAACTGTTCAGTATGTAATTCCTTGGAAAAAACACTTCACATGGTTGCTAAACGATTTATCAAAATATGAGGACTAAATGTGTGTGGTGTCTAGGTCATTATAATGTTTTGGTTTTTTCTCTATCCTTTGGATTTTAAGTCACTAATATGCATTTATCTCACCCACTCTAGATTTTCCTCCCTACACACCTCTCTTCATCCCTCCTCCTCTCCAGGATCTTTGATTTTGTTGATGATTAATGGAATTAACTCCTTAATTCGTCATGTAAGTGTCCTCTTCAACATAATATCTACTTATTCTGGGGTTTCTTTCTACTCTATTGGGGTTACTCTCCACTAGTGTCTAGGGTTACTATTTTTGGGTTTAATCATTTGTGGTTTGGTGAAATCTTCCTTATTCAGGTTCCATTATGCTTTCTTATGTTGTGGTAGGGTGCAGGTGTTGTTTCACATCATTTTGTGGGAAATTATACACCTGATGTAGGTGATTCAATATTTATCCTTTTCTTGAAAAAAAAATTATGATTTCAAGTTCAATTTACCATGATTTATGAGAGTAATGTGTTGTGATATAGTGGTTTTTGAGGAGATTTAATATGAATTTGAGTTGAAAATATATTTTTCATGAGAAAATTGGTTTATTGTGAAATAAATACCTATTATATTACTTGAAATGGTTTTAAAATTTATGTAAATGAATAATTAAATTATGTATAAGATGTGAACAATGCTTATAGAATGATTTTAAAAGTGGATTAGGGTTTGTAAATAATGTTATATGGGGTGTGTAGTGCCTTGGTTGGTTTTTTATGCTAGTGTGGAATGATATGTGAACATGGAACATGAATTATCACTAAAGGGAATCCCGAGTAACTAAGAGGGATGACTAAAAGTATTTTTCTAGTGATAGAAAAGTGTCTTAGGTTGTGTTTCCCTTAGATAGAATGAAGACTACAACTCTAACTAAGCATAGATCATGATTGGAAACCACTAAAAAATGGGGGTGTCCCCTACTGATGGCATGTGCATGAGAAAGATTAGGGTTTTGGTTTCTGAGCCACATTTCTCCACGATGAATGTTTCTAGGGTCCTATTGTAAGGAACTTTACTATTATATGTTAAATTTTCCTTCTCATTTAATTAAATGTATTATTTTTCAAAATAGATATACAAAACAAATGTCTCCATTTGATTTATTATATCCAATTGGATTTTAATGACTGTTTTGTGTCATTAACATTAAAATATAGCCTATGAACAATAATCATAGGACTAGTAATAATATTAGGTTATAAAAATCCATTTTACACCTATAAAGTAGGTGAGGTCCTCAACTAGTAGGATAGTTCCCTATGAAGCCCATTTATGAGAACATCCATGGGTGATAGAATTTCTGGGATTTTCTCTAGAACAAGCCCAAACCAAGATCCAATAACTAAAGCATGAGATAAAACATATATCGGAGAAGTTCAATCACCTTAAGATCACAACCCAAACAATGTTCACTGAATGACCCCTTGATATCTCCAACAAAGCACATCTTACTCTTTGGATGTATGCTGCTGTAATGAAGTGATATGTATCATGACCCTATCATTATGATTATGTACATAATTTTTTATATAATAGTGAATGTACTTTCATTTTGTTAATATTTATAAAGCAGAAATAGTATTTTTGATTAATAAAAAATCTGAATTATGATATATATTTTTATAAATTAATCAATATTATATTAATAAAATATTATTTTTAAATTCTTATATTAAATTTTAATTTGCATATTATTTTGAGGTTGAAAATGAATCTTTTCCTATGGTATAAATTTTCTTTTTGTGAAAACCCATCAATTTTTAATAAATGACTATTTTTATTTTAAAATTGAAAATTTTTGTTTTAAGAATTTTTTTTTGATAAAATTATTATTATGTTTGGAAGCAGAATGTCAAAATTATCCAATGGAAAATTTTTCATAATTTTTTGTGATAGTCTTATTTTTTCGGATAAAATTAAATATCATATAAAAATATTTTTTTTGTTTTATGACATCATAATGGCCCAATAGTTTTATAATAAACAATATAAAATGGATATTAAGCCAAATATATGTTTTTTCTTTAAAATAATCTGATTTCATATTAGTTTTATTAATTTTATAAATCCTTAGGGAATCGTCCAAAATGTACAATATATTTCATGATTTAATGTTCATTTCTATACTAATGTTTCTCACCTACTCATAAGAAGGCGTAATATATTAGTATCTATATTTTATAGAATTATTAAAAAATTTAAAATCATCTTTTGAAAAAAAAATCATGGGATAAAATAGAAGGATGGTTTGATGTTTGGAATATTTATTTATATAGATTCCAAAACAAATGTTTATGAAATAATAACGAAATACCCACTCATTTCGTATATAATACCACCCAAGATCCCAATTATCATAACTCAAAATACTTGGGTCTCATCCTTACTCTTCTATGAACTCTCTGCAATCATCCTTAGGCACCACATTCTCCCAAAAATCAACTCTTCAATTTTTTGAAGTCACTCACTCTTGTAAGGGTTACTTCTATTCTCATTTTTATCCAAATTTTCATATATTGTAAAACCAGTTTATTTTCATTTAAAAAAGATGGGGTATGTTTTCTAACCCCTAACATACTTATCTTTTTATTTTTTATTGATGACGTACCCATTTCTGTCTCATTAATCCCTCCCACATACACTTGTTACTATGCCATAATTTTATTAGAATTATTCCATTTCTCCTTTTTCTTCATTGTTTGATTGTTATGTTATGACTTCTATTTCTAAATTCAATATGTTGGAAAATGTATTTTTATGACCATAATTATTCCTATTTATTTTAAATATGATGATATACCTCTTTATCTCTCATCTAACCTTTTAATATATTTATATATCACACCATTAGGCTGCCAAAATTGCACCGTGAATCTCCATTCCAAAATATTATGTAGTGAATACCATAACTTTTCTCTATCAAGGGTGATAAATTTTAACAAATATAACTTTTTAGTTGGGTATTGAATTTCTGTATTCCACACCCCATGATCAAATAATATATTATGATGATGAACGAATCTATGCTTCATATTCTATGTGGCACACATAAACATGAGAATGAAATAAAAGTGACAGGGGTGTCCGGGATTATGTATAGCTCCGATGCATTGGGAAATGATTAGTATCATGATACATCATGTTGAAAAGGGGTTTACATGATTCCTTCATAGAAATTTTTCTTGCAATGATGTCTTGACTATTTATCCTTGACCTATGATAAGTTCAATGGCTCGAAGGCCTTCATTTATTATTGATTTTTGATAATCCACCATTCTAGGGGTGAGTTGGAGGACTTACAAGGACCATATGAATAATTATTAAATGGACCATAGGCTATATATAAATTCATTGCCCATAGGCTTCATACATTAAATACAGCCCAAACTAGTGACTTAGAACTTCTCTTCCCTAGAATCTTCGTCGTGAAATCAGCTATCCACCATCACATTGTTGTGGGACTAGGCGATCTCGTGCATGCACAGGCTTGTCCTGATGGGAGGTTCAATAGCCTATAATTCTTGAAATTAGTGTATCTTCTACTATGGTGAATGCTCCTTTATCATCCTTTTATTGAGCTTCTTACTTGTAGGTTGTTTGGTTTTCATTTTCACTTAAGGTGGTATGAAGGCCTTGAGGTTGCCCAAAGGCCTTACTGACCCAAAGGCTGGGTTTCCCGAAGGATATATAGGGCTTGGGGATCAAATTAGTTACTTGAAGGCCCAAATTAGGGCAAATTCCTGGCTCCTACAGTGCCGGAAAGTTCCAGCTATAGGTCCTGCTATAGTACCTCCTACAATACTTCATATCCCCACTACAGTACCAGACATAGTACTGCTACATTACTACTATAGTGTTTGAAAATTGATCCTCCAACTATATTTTATCCAGGGTCACCTGGATGAACTTAAGAGTCCTCACCAACCGGGCTGAGGCTCGTGTTTTTTACCTATGATACTATATTCTAAGTTGTTTTCACATTTCCATGTTATGATTGTAATGCTAGATATATTGTTACCTTATGTCCATGTTTATTTTATTCTCCATTAATATAAATATTGTATAATTTTTTACATTCTCATGTTATTCCATGTTTATTACATTAATAATGATTATATAACACCCTTTACTTATGTATGTTCTCATTTTGTCCCATGAAATATCACGTATGAAGGAATGTTGTCATCATGTAAAGGATGTTTTAAACATATATTTTGTAGATGATGTTTCAAGATGATATATAATGTATTTAATTCCCAAATAAACAAAACATATCTATTTTTTAGGTTTTTTTAACTGAAATTTTATTTTTAATAAATTATTTATGAATGTAATACTGGAAATAGGGTAGTTATAGTTGGTATCAAATGGAGGATTAGTTATGATTGGGATTATTAATATAAAAATGTAGTAAAAGACACTGGGATCAATCATCATTTAAGAAAATCACTGCTAAATCGTGGTGAGTGTTGAGTAAGTGTTTTTCCAGTAAATAAATACTTGTCTAGATATGAACAAGTTGATATGGATCTATAATGGATGTGTTTAGGGGTAAAAGTCAGAAACACCACTTTGAGCTAGACTCAAACTGTAACTAGTGCATGACAATGGGCCTTTCTGCACTCGTGGTCTGACTCCCCTATGGGATACACGTTTTTAATTCATAAGTTCTATATGAAAAAATATTATGGGAACCAAAATACTGACATTATAGTATATGTTGGGAAATAGATTACAAATACTTATCATTGAAGCCCTGAAATTCATAATTTAAAGAAATTATTGTTATTTATAAGTTATCCCGTTAATTTCATTTTATTTCCCATTATGTGTTTATTTGTTTAAAATAACTACCTTTTATTTTCCTTTTATTTTAGCCAATGGATGGTAATGGGAGGAATCAGTCCATAATTCGATATAGTGATCAATGTAATGCCTAACCTAATGAGAATTACAATATAATAGGAGCGGGAATCAAAATCATTGTCGTGATACTCTCCCAGTTAACTCATGTTTTTTATAGAAAGTAGGATTAAGAGTAAATTCAAACACCCCTATGAATGAACAAGTTGCAATTCAGAGATTCATGAGAATAATGCCTCATACAACTAATCGATATTCTGATCTATAAATTTCTCAAAAATATATTAACTCCACAGAGAATATCTTATCCATCCTTCAATGCTCTAAAAAAGATAATGTTCTTCTAGATACATGTCGTATGGAGGGTAAAGCTAATCAATGGTGGAAAATGAAAAAAAATATGAATCCTGAGGTATATACCGAGTTTATGGGATGGAATTATTTCCAAAAAAAAATTTTCTTGATAAATATGATCCACAAACACTCTAACCTAATATGAAAAGGGACTTCTTTGACCTCAACAAAAAAGCAGACGAATCAGTTGATGCATATGATAAAAACATCAGAATGATTGAATCATATGTATCGCAATTTCTCCTTACCCTTGAATTCATGGTTCAATGCTTCATTAGTGGGATAAAAACTAGCTTACAGTAATCCCTAGAAATCCATGACATCAATAGCAAGGAGGAAATTGTTCTATTTCCCATCAGAGTAAAAAAATTGAGATAAGAAATTATCAAGGGTATCACAGGGATAAGAAGCAGAAGGTGGTGATAAATTCTATTATTCAAATTGAGTGATCTAATGGTGCCAGGATATTTCAACATCCTACTTTCCAATGGAGTAGAATTATGATCCATGGAAATTTCTTTAGGGGTACGATGAAATTATTGAGGTCCAAAAAGGTAGGTCACCTAGCCAGTGATTGACGACATTAAAACCCCAATATTACAAAAGAGGGGAGGAATTCTCTAGAATACCCTCATCACATTATTCATTGATACAACTATAAAGAACTATGGAATTTCTTAAACAAATTCATTAAGATAAGGGTATTTAACGAATCCAACAACCTCCAAGGTAGTAAGGGAAAGTTTTTTTATCAAAAAATGTTGAAGTGAATACCGATAATGATGTTGTGTCATGTGTGGTAGTAATTAATTAAATAAATTCAATGGAACTTTTTTTATTTTGGTTAAATAAATTATTTTATATCCAAAATGTTTACTAGAACAATACAGACACCCCAAAAATCATGGATTATGAGATGTTGATAAAATTGGATTATTGGGAAATTATAGTATTCTATATTTATAAAACCTCCCCTATTGAAACATGTGGATTGAACATCTATGTTAACCTTATCATACATTACTTGGTGGAATTTGATGAAATTCATGGAATGGATTTTCATTCCCTAAGTAGATCAAATATAAATTTTCATGTGAGGAAAATAACTCTTGATTTGAAAAATCAACCCCCGATTCTATACAAGTGAAATGAGGAGGATGAATCCTATTTAGAATCATCATCCAAATCATGGATATTACTTCCATATGGGCATTCATATCCTTCGCAGATGATCAGTTTTAAGGAAGGATCTATCATTGAAAAAATGAATATTGTGATGGAATTAACTGATTTGTTTCCTAAGTAATTGTTGGGTCTTCCTCCTATAAGATATGTTCAACTGTTGATTGATATTATACATAGGAAATTTCTAATATCCAAGACTCTAGGTAAAATTGGTGTTGAGTAACATGAGATTATTAAAAAAACAACTATTGGAGAATATAGATAAATAGATTATGTAACACCCCAAGTAAATAAAGAATATGACATTTTCATATTTATCCATATTTGTGAATAAAATATTAATATTACTTTAAAGGGGATACTATGCTCAATGGCATACCCAATACGCATCAATGAGTTTCTTTGGAATCTTGCGTTGCACTCTAATAATAAAATAATATTATTTTAAAGGGTAGTTAACGCCTAGCCATTGTAATGGCGGGAATGAACAGAACTAACTAAAAAATAATTATATATGTTTGTCAAATATTTTTACTCTTTACAATAAATGTTATAGGATTAAAAATAGGAATGAATCCAATTTTAAGCGTAAACATCGCAATATTGTTTAAAAGGTCGATTAACTGCCTTTTGATGGTGAATCTCTTTTAAATTCACTTTTTGAAAATTTTATGTGTTATATTTGACAAAATAAAATTTTTCTTTAGAATCGGGATATCACAATTTACTCTGTGTAATGTTTTTGTATTTTTCCGAAAAAGTTCAATTTTTAATGAATAGTGGAAAATTTTGTATTTTAATTCATAACCACTTTTTAATCTAATTTATTTATATGATTAGGTTATCTTTTTAATTGGTTTTAAAGTGAAATTATAATATATTTTTACCATTTAATCCAAGTGTGTTCATTGGAAATAATTTCACTTTGAAATCGGACTTAAACTAGTGTCAATCTTTTGATATATTTTGTTTCATAAAAACACTCTATTTGTTTTGACAGCTGGAATTAATTATTAAATTAATTAATGAAACATATATGTTATGAATTTTTTAAAATAGACATCATTTTTGAATTTGGAATGTCAAATATAGCTTAGGGTGAATTTTTGGTAATTTTCTGAAATACTTCAATTTTTGATGAATAGTGAAACCACTATGTGGTACTTATAAAAACGGATTTCCCGTTTAAATGAAAATTTTCCACCTTTGTGTTTTGAATTTAAAAAATCCAACATAAAGGGTTGTCATTAAGAAGTAAAATGTGGTTCAATGGGATTATAATAATTTTTTGGTGAATAGTGACTTATTAAGTTTTTAATTGCGATTAGAGGTAATTAGTGTAGTTTAAGGTAAGAATAATGTTTTAATAAAATGAAATGACCTAGAAACATGTCCTACCCTCATTTTATGTGTCATGGCTGACCAATAAAATCAATGGGTCAACTTGGGGACCCAATGGAGCCACTTTGGTTGGAAAATGACATAAATACATTTTTATTTAATGTTAAAGTAAAAAATGACACAAACATGAAATGTTTTACTAAAACAATTTTTACATGGGGTCATACAAGTCAGATGTTTTACTATAAATAGTCATTGGAATGATACAAAAATTTCCTACATCATAGTAGTTTTTATTATAATTTTTAGACATTAAATAAATTAAATTATTTATGACATCATGATGATGCAGTGATTACCTTATTATTTAACGATTTAAATAAAATGGAAAGATAATGTAAAATATAAGATCTAAACATGTCCAAAACCTATTTTATGGGTGTATTTCGAACTCTTATTACCTTATCCTCCAAAAAAATCAATGTGGGACCATTAAAATCCGAAACTCATTCTACAATAAAGTAACATTTCTTTACTTTCCAAGAGTGCCCCTCCTCTCCTCTTATAAAAGTCCCCCACCTCTACCTCCGTACCATCACATCAAAAGCCTTTGGCTTGGCGAACCCCTGAACATTTTGTCTATCCACATCCCTCTCTAACTCCTTGATGCCTCACTTTGGCCAGAAGTCTTCCCAAGGATGCCTTTGAGCTCAAACCAAAGGGAGTTACCGATTTTAAGGTAATGTCTTCACTTGTGTCCTTTTGTTTTATTTTGCTTCCCAACCCCCTAAACTCTATTTATTAATTTATTTTGTAACAAATATAGTATCTTAAATATACTAGGATGATTTTATAAGAAGTATTCGAGCTAAACTTACACACACCTACATCTAATGGTTAAAGAATATATTGTTTCTGTGGATGGCGAATTTCTGCCTCACGAAACGATGATTGTTCAACATTCTTCTAACACCTTCAAAGGAGGCCATTAAGATGAAACTATATTTATATATGATATATAATTTTTTTATGTTTTACTTAAGATTCTGTATTTTTCATTTATGGCATACCTTTATGGTTTCCATTATGGGTAAACACGATATCTTCATTTAAGGAAGTGCGGACTACCGCCCCCTCAAAGTGATTTGATTCGTCAATACCATATGTGGTACATATAAAGGATATATTTAATGATATTATATATGATAACATACTTGAATTAAAATACTATTATGTATCATTATGTTTTAATTCCATTAAATATTAAATAGAAATGGAAGTAGCATTCATGCATACGTACGACTTACCGTCTCCATGAACGGTACATTTCATTTCTTATCTCAAAATGTTATGTACTATTGTATGTACATATATATAATCGATATATATGTAATATATTACATCTAAATTATGGATATCATTCTGGAATTATGACATATATATATCTCTCATTTTGTTTTAATTCCATTAATATGACAAAAAATGAAAGTAGCGTTCATGCGTACGTACGACCTACCGTCTCCAGGAACGATGCTTTTAATTTTTATCTCCAAATTCTATGGATTAGTATAAAATGAATATATGATGGATATATATTATATTTAAAACAACAGTACTATTATGTATATGATGTACCTATAACTACATGGAAAATTATTTTCCATCAAGTTCAATTTTGACTCATGTACGAAACAACATCAAAAACGTCTGATATGAACTCATATTATTAACCAATTATTATAACATTAAAATATGTGATATGAACTGAATAATAATCTTTATAGGAGGTACATAAGAAATTATAAATTGACCAAAGTTTATTATTCAGGAATATAAAGAAATGAACAAGATAAGTTGGACTTGAGGTAAGGGATCCTACTCCTCTCTTTTTATGTACACTCTTTTATGTCATTCCTTTCAAAGCTCATCTTTCATTTTATTGGGATTTAATTTGATATTAATATTATGGTAATTTTTATTGTTAATATGATGAGAGACCATATTCTCTCTCATCAATCCATTTTGGATGTTTTGAGTGGCACCGTTAGGCTGCCGAATTTTCGTAAGAGATCTAACCTCTCTCTTTCTTTTTAAGTACTCTCCTTTATGTCACTTATTTTAAGCTCATAATTGTTATGATGGGGGATGTTATTTTATATTACCCTTGCTGTAAACATTATGTTAATATGATGAGAGACCCTATTTGATCTCATCGATCCATTTTTGTATGTTTTATGTGGCGCCGTTAGGCTGCCGAGTTTTCGTAAGGGATTTTTCATCTCACTTCTATTACTGTGAGATTTATGCTACATTTTCCACAATTTAAATTTAGTGGTGTATTTACTGCCCATTTTTTACTCATTGTGTAATATAATTTCATTAATGATTATTTACATCAATGTTTTATTGCCCTTCTTTCACGGGGTGCATGTCATGAAAGATACCCATGTCGGTAAGGGAACATTTTACCCTCCTCTTTTTAAAAGACTTCTTTTGTTATATCTTTTAATTCACATAATATTATGTTGGGATATGTTCTTCTATATCCTTATTGATTTAAATTTTATGTCTATGTGATGAGATACCCTTTTTATCTCTCATCAACTCATTTTTTGAATTTTGTAGTGACGTCGTTAGGTTGTCAAATTTTAGCAAGGGAACTTCTTAACCCAAATTTGACTCTTTGGGATAAACTTGTAACCCATGAATATGTCGTTTGATGAATATGTGTCAATAACCTCTGATTGTTTTACACATAATATCCACTTATATTTCGTGTATTCATTTGTCACACATAATTATGTAATTGATTTATCCTTAATCCAAGTATACCATCTTTGTATTGGACTTCGTCTCAATCTCCTTTCATTGAGGCATATTTAGTTTTATACACAACCTTATTTTATATGGTGTATAAACCCCTTTGACTTTTATGTTTATTCAAAAGGGATCTTTTTTATACAAAGAGTTTACAAAAAGACAAAAGGGAATGTTTTTGTCGTATGTATGTGGCGACAACGACTTCTCCGCCGCCGTGACCATTATTTGAGTTTCGACTTCCTCTACAAACCATACCTTCTTTTTAAAAGAAAAATAAATACCATGTTTTAATTTTACTTTATTTTGGTATTGAAAATGGTTTTCATAATGTTTTTATTATATCAATGTGTTGTATTGATATCTTGTGATTGAAATGTGGAAATGTTATGTTTCCTTTATGCATGTTTTATGTGATACGATCATGTTATGCTTCTTGGGAATTATTATGAAGACGGAGGGGTTTCGTGATAAACTAAGTGCGGGTGAGCCCGATATAGCTCTCCAATGCATTGGGTAACGCGAAGGAGTGAAACGTTAAGGTTTCTCCGAAGAGATTTAGGGAATATATTGTGATGGGTATTCCAAACGTAACCAAGAGGGTTACTCCCTACGTAAGAATATTATGAATGCCACAAGTTTCTTTTATTTCTTATGATTTCTATGACTTATTCATGATTTGATGAGGTATGTTAAAGTTATTATGTTTTATGAGTAAAGTATGATTTCATTGATTCTTATGTGTACATGTACTCATGTTTCCTTTCCATATTTTTATATCCATTACTGAGCTTTTTATGCTCATCCAAAGTTTTTTTTTGAAATTTTTTTCACATGTCAAGGGAAGGGTACATGATATGATGATAGTGTCAAGGAAGTGTGAGGAAAGAATCAATGTTTTATTTTAAATATGTTTTCATTGATGGGAAAAATGAATATTCTCTTCCATCTAACCACTTTGTTTAAATGCGGAATGTAATGCAAGTTTCATGATCTAATTCTCTAAAACTCTAAACCTGAAAATATCCTCAATGTGTAATCTTGTAATAACTCAAGATTAAGTAAGGTTTAAGGCTAGGGCCTTATTGTTGGTATCAGAGGTTGGTTTAGATAACTTTAGAGGTTAGGGTATCCTCTAAGTATAAGTGACATTACCATAATGGTTAGGATTTCAGAAAGAGTCCTACTTTTAGATAAAGTGAATAAATAAGAATATCTTAGGGGTTGTCTTCCTCATTAGTACATGATGGTTTTGTTGATATACTCACACTGACATTTCTGTTTTTAGTGAATTGATGGATCTAGCAGGAACCAAATTGACAATAGGTTTGAAGGAAACTGTGTTGGTTCTCTGATTAAGAGACTCGATGAAATGGGGTATTCAATGAGGAAACTCGTGGTTGTTCTAAACCAACTATCAAGGAGTCATGATCAACCACTTGATCCTTTGTATGTTCTGTATTCATCATGTACGAGATGACCTATCGATGTGGAAGTTCAGGTAATAATTATAAAATTAACCATTAGGGTTTATATGATCCTTGCTTTTGAGGTAATTATGGGTTATTATATGTTATGATGGAAAATGAAAGGCATGAGATAAAACTGAGGTTAAAATATTTTATGATTATTTTTTTGAAGATTTTATCTCGTTTTGGGTAATTGTTTAAGGATTATATAGTTTTGGAAAAAGGACAACACACAGACCGTGTGACAACCCGTCGCGTTGGAAAAAGCTATGGGAATCGAACCCACAACCAAAGTGTGAATGGTATTTATTGCCTACCACTGGACTACATGAAGTCTCTGGATAGTTTGACTAATTCTTTTTAGTAAGATGATTTTATTAATTAAGAGTAAGCTGATTTTGGGTTATCTACGAAAATTTATTAACCTATCATGGAGGATATGTGATTAGGTTTATTACTTTTCAATACGAGACATTAAGAGCAACTGATGTTGTTTGGAGATAAATGTTATGATTAACTTGGAAGACTATGTGACTAAATCCTTCAAATATTTGGGCTTCAATCTTAGTTTGGTTTACTTTGAAGTATTTTATGGACAATTTTTTTATTTAATGGTCTTTGTTGAACATTGGTTATTGTTTGATAAATTTTGGAGATTAAGAATAGATTTGTTTTTTTAAAAGGATTATCATTTTTGGGTATTATATGATATTGTACTAAACTTTTTGTTTTTGGTTTTGGTTAAGGTCTAAATATATGGGTCGTATATAGGTCTCTTTTGTGGATTAGGTGATTCTCTAGAAGATGATTATAGTACTCTTAATGTGAACAAGTCTTCATAAATACTCATCTTTTGGAGAAAATATGAGTTTGTGTAAGGAATCTAATAAAAGTTGAAAGTCATCATGATAAGTGATTATGTTTCCTTATGAATAAATTCCTCAATAAATGTAACTTAAAACAAAAATTTTGTCTCTTAACTTTTCCTACTAAGAAATCGAATACCGTTTAACCCATCACATGTTTGTGATTTTCTTATGGTTAACTTTCTTCTAGAAATGTTTACTATCACTCTCCATCAGAACATGACCCTTTGTTTTTCCCCCATATCTATATTTTCATACTTGGAATCCTAGTATGGGTTAACTCGGGTGACCTTTGTACTTATCTTTCTTTATTTTAAAGTGATTTTTTTACTGACTCTTGTTCCAATGTGGGATTTTCAATGAAGTTTCCAAGCCCAATTTTAAAAATTGCGAGGACGCAATTCCTAAATGGGGCAAGGATGTAAATCCCCAGGTAAATAAAGAATATGAAATTTTCATATTTATCCATATTTGAGAATAAAATATTAATATTACTTTAAAGGGGACGCTATGCACGATGGCGTACCCAATAGGCAACAATGAGTTTCTTGGGAATCTTGCGTTGCACTCTAATAATAAGATAATATTATTTTAAAGGGTCGATAACGCATAGCCGTTGTAATGGCTGGAATGAACAGAACTAACTAGAAAATAATTATATATGTTTTTCAAATATTTTTACTCTTTACAATAAATGTTATAGGATTAAAAATGCGAATGAATCCAATTTTAAGCGTAAACATTCCAATATTCTTTAAAAGGTCGATTAAATGCCTTTTGATGGAGAACCTCTTTTAAATTCACTTTTTGAAAATTTTATGTGTTATATTTGAAAAAAAAAATTCTTCTTTAGAATCGGGACATCAAAATTTACTTTGTGTAAATTTTTGGTATTTTTCCGAAAAAGTTCAATTTTTTATGAATAGTGGAAAATGTTGTATATTAATTCAAATACACTTTTTAATCTAATTTATTTATATTATTATATTATATTTTGAATTGGTTTTAAAGTTAAATTAGAATCTATTTTTACCATTTAATCAAATAGTGTTCGTTGGAATTAATTTCACTATGAAATCGGACTTAAACTAGTGTCAATCATTTGATACATTTTGTTTCATAAAAACACTCTATTTGTTTTGACAGCTGGAATTAATTATTAAATTAATTAATGCAACTTATATGTTATGAATTTTTTAAAATAGACATCATTTTAGAATTCGTAATATCAAATATATCTTAGGGTGAATTGTTTGTAATTTTCTGAAAAACTTCAATTTTTTATGAATAGTGAAACCACTAAGTTGTACTTATAAAAAATGATTTTCCGTTTAAATGAAAATTTGCCACCTTTGTGTTTTGAATTTATAAAATCCAAAATACATGGTTTTCATTAAGAAGTAAAATGTGATTCAATGGTATTAGAATATTTTTGGTGAAAAGTAACTTATTTAGTTTTTAATCGCGATTAGAGGTAATTAGTGTAGTTTAAGTTAAGAATAATGTTTTAATAAAATTAAATTACCTTGAAACATGTCCTACCCTCATTTTATGTGTCATGGAAGACCATTAAAATCCATGTGTCAACATGGGGACCCAATGAAGCCACCTTTGTTGGAAAATGACATAAATACCTTTTTATTTAATGTTAAAGTAAAAATGACACAAACATGAGATGTTTTACTAAAACCATTTTTACATGGGGTTATGCAAGTCATAGGTTTTACTATGAATAGTCATTGGAAATATAACAAGATTTCCTACATCATAGTAATTTTTTTATAATTTTTAGACAGGAAATAAATTAAATTATTTAAGACATCATAATTATGCAGCGATGACCTCATTATTTAATGATTTAAATAAAATGGAAAGATACTGTAAAATATAAGACCTACACATGTAAAAAACCTATTGGATGGTTGGATTTAGAACTCTTATCACCTTATCCTCTAAAAAAATAAATATGGGACCATTAAAATCCGAAACTCATTCTAAAATAAAGTAACATTTCTTTACTTTCCAAGAGTGCCCCTCCTCTCCTATTATAAAAGGCCCCAACCTCTACCTCCTTACCCACACATCCAAAGCCTTTGGCTCGACCAAACCCAGCCCATTATGTCTATCCAGATCCCTCTATAACTCCTTAAAGCCTCACTTTGGGCAGAAGTCTTCCCAAGGAAGCCTTTGAGCTCAAACCAAATGGAGTTACCCGATTTTAAGGTAATGTCTTCACTTATGTCCTTTTGTTTTATTTTTCTTCTCCAACCACCTAAACTCATTTTATTAATTTATTTTGAAACAAATATATATCCTAAATATACTAGGATGTTTTTATAAGATGTATTCGAGCTACACTTACACACACTAACATCTAATGGTTAAAGAATATACTGTTTCTGTGGATGGCGAATTTTTGCCTCACGAAACGATGATTATTCAACATTTTTCTAACACCTTAAAAGGTGGCCATTAAGATGACAATATATTTATATATGATATATAATATGTTTATGTTTTACTTAAGTTTCTATATTTTTCATTTATCGCATACCTTTATGGTTTCCATTATGGATAAATGCGATATCTTCATTTAAGGAAATGCGGACTACCGCCCCCTCAAAGTGATTTGATTTATTAATACCATATGTGGTACATATAAAGGATATAATTAATGATATTATATATTATAAAATACTGGAATTAAAATAATATTATGTATCATTATGTTTTAATTCCATTAAATATGAAATAAAAATGGAAGTAGCGTTCATGCGTACGTACGGCTTACCGTCTCCATGAACGATACATTTCATTTCTTATCTCAAAATGTTATGTACTATTGTAAGTACATATATATAAGGGATATATATGTAATATATTACATCTATGTTATGGATATCATTCTGGAATTATAACATATATATATCTCTCATTTTGTTTTAATTCCATTAATATGAACAAAATGAAAGTAGCGTTCATGCGTACGTACGGCCTACCGTCTCCATGAACGGTGATTTTAATTTTTATCTCCAAATGCTATGGTTTAGTATAAAATGAATATATACTGGATATATATGATATTTAAAACATCAATACTATTCTGTATATGATGTACTTATATCTACATGGAAAATTATTTTCCAACAAGTTCAATTTTTGACTCATATACCAAACATCGACAAAAACGTCTGATATGAACTCATATTATTAACCAATTATTATAACATTAAAATATGTGATATGAACTGAATAATAATATTTATAGGAGGTACTTAAGAAATTATAAATTGACCAAAGTTTATTATTCAGGAATATAAAGAAATGAACATTACAAGTTGGACTTGAGGTAAGGGATCCTACTCCTATTTTTCTTTTTATGTACACTCTTTTATGTCATTCCTTTCAAACCTCATCTTTCTTGTTATTGGGATGTTCTTTTGTATTAATATTATGGTAATTTTTATTGTTCATATAATGAGAGACCCTATTATATCTTATCAATCCATTTTGGAAGTTTTGAGTGGCACCGTTAGGCTGCCGAATTTTCGTAAGAGATCTAACCTCTCTCTTTCTTTTTAAGTACTCTCCTTTATGTCACTTATTTTAAGATCATATTTGTTATGTTGGGGGATGTTATTTTATATTCCCCTTGATGTAAACATTATTTTTATATAATGAAAGACCCTATTTTATCTCATCGATCCATTATTTTATGTTTTAAGTGGCGTCGTTAGGTTGCCGAGTTTCCGTAAGGGATTTTTCATCTCACTTCTATTCCCATGAGATTTATGCTACATTTGCCACAATTTCCTTTGAGTGTTGTATATACTGCCCATTATTTTACTCATTATGTAATATAATTTCATTTATGACTATTTACATCAATTTTGTATTTCCCTTCTTTCACGGGGTGAATGTCTTGAAAGATACCCATGTCGGTAAGGGAACCATTCACCCTCCTATTTTTAAAAGACTTATTTTGTTATGTCATTTAATTCACATACTATTATGTTGGGATATGTTCTTCTATATCTTTATTGATTTAAATTTTATGTCCATGTGATGAGATCCTCTTTTTATCTCTCATCAACTCATTTTCTGAATTTTTTAGTGACGCCGTTAGGGTATCAAATTTTTGCAGTGGAACTTCTTAACCCAAATTTGATTCTTTGGGATAAACATGTTCTCCTTGAATATGTCATTCTATGAAAATGTGTGAATAACCTCTGATAGTTTTACACTTAATATCCACTTATATTTCTTGTATTCATTTGTCACGCATAATTATGTAATTGACTTATCCTTAATCCAAGGATACCATCTTTTTAAGGGACTTCGTCTCAATCTCCTTTCATTGAGGCATATTTTGTTTTATACACAACCTTCTTTTATACGGTGTATAAACCCCTTTGAATTTTACGTTAATTGAAAAGGGATCTTTTTTATACAAATCGTATACTAAAAGACAAAAGGGAATGTTTTTGTCGTATGTATGTGGCGACAATGACTTCTCCGCCGCCGTGACCGTTATTTGAGTTTCGGCTTCCTCTACAAGCCATACCTTCTTTTTAAAATAAAAATAAATACCATGTATTACTTTTCTTTTATTTTGGTATTGAAAATGGTTTTCATACTGTTTTTATTATATCAACGTGTTGTATTGATATCTTGTAATTAAAATGTGGAAATGTTATGATTCCTTTATAAATGTTTTATGTGATACGATTATGTTATGGTTCTTGGGAATTATTATGAAGACGGGTGGTTCCATGATAAACTAAGGGCGGGTGAGCCCGATATAGCTCTCCAATGCATTGGGCAACGCGAAGAAATGAAACGTTAAGGTTTCTCCGAAGAGATTTAGGGAATATACAGTGATGGGTATTCCAAACATAACCAAGAGGGTTACTCCCTACGTAAGAATGTTAGGAATGCCTCAAGTTACCTTTATGTCTTATGATTTCTATGATTTATTCATGATTTGATAAGATATGTTAAAGTGCTTATGTTTTATGAGTAAAGTATGATTTCATTGATTCTTATGTGTACATGTACTCATGTTTCCTTTCAATATTTTTATATCCCTTACTGAGATTTTTATGCTCATACCATGTTTTTTTTTTGAAATGTTTTTCACAGGTCAAGGGAACGGTACAGGATATAATGATAGTGTCAAGGAAGTGTCAAAAAAATAATCAATGTTTTATTTTAAATATGTTTCCATTGATGGGAAAAATGAATATTGTCTTTCATGTAACCACTTTGTTTAAATGCGGAATGTAATGCAAGCTTCATGATCTATTTCTCTAAAACTCTAAACCTGAAAAGCTCCTCAATGTGTAATCTTGTAATAACTCAAGATTAAGTAAGGTTTAATGTTGGGGCCTTATAGTTTATACTCCATAGTGCTTCACCATGATGTTTACAATCCCTCTTTTTCATTAATAATGATGGGTCAATTCACCTTGGCATTGATTATCGCGAGTACAAAAAAATAGTGATAAATAAAAAGTATCTTTTCTTGTAATTGACGAATTTTTTGATCAAATACGTGGAGAAAAATACTTCTCCAAGGTAGATCTGTGGTTGGGATATTAGAAAATTAGGGCAAACAAGGAGGATATCCCCATGGTTGATTTTCATAAAAGTTAAGGGGATTATGGGTTCATAGTGATTACATTAAAACTCACTAATTCACCATCAATCTTAATTAACACGATGAATAGTGTTTTTAGTTATTTCATAGACAAATTTTTCATAGTATTTATTGATGATATTATATTATAATTTAAAATAATAAGAATCATGAGGATATTTTAAGTAATATGATAAAACCATTACACAAGGATCATGTTTATACCAGTTAAAGAAAATGTGTGTTCTAGTTGATGGAAGTCCCTTTCATGGGGTGTATCATTATAATAAATGGGATATCTGTAGTCCCCTCAACAAATGAGGAAACTGATAGATGGTTGCAGCCAATATCTGCGATAAATATCTGTTGTTTCCATGGATTAAATGGGTATTATCTTTAATTTGTGAGAAATTTCTCACAATTACCAATCACTATAACCATGCTAACCTAGAATGGAGTCAATTTTTCTCATAATGATGATTGAAAAGAGAGATTCAAATAGTTTGAAAAGATTCTTATCATAGGACTCATTCTTACACAACCCATAATTGGGAATCATTTCTTGGTATTTGGTGATGGTTTGAATAAGGACTTGGGTTTTATGATTATGAAAAATGGAAATGTCATTTCCTATGCTTCATAGAAGTTGAAATTTCTGAAGGATAACTATGAAAAACATGATCTGGAGTTTTCTGTAGTGATCTTATTTTTGATAATTTGTAGAAAAAAACTATTTGGGGAGAATTATGAAATATATAAGAATCACAAAAGCTTCATGTATATATTCACATGGAAATAGTTGAATATGAACCAACAAAGATAGTCAGAGATGATCGAAGACTACGACTGGTCAATTCACTATCATCTGGGGAAAGAGAATAATTTTGGATAAGATCTATGTGGGAGGTATCCCTCAACACTTTCATTGATCATAATTGAGAAGGATCTAATATTCTTAGACTCGATGAGGATGGACATGAGAATCATAAAGTCGGGAACATCATCAATCCATTAATTAATGATTTCTCAACCGCCTTTTCGAGACAGGTTAAATGATGATCAAAAAGATAATGTGGGAATTTAGTTGAATGTGGAAACTATTAGAAAACATAAATCCTAGGTGTAAATTGTTAATGAATACATTGTCGTATAATTTGGGTCAATATTAGGTATACCATCAAATCTTAAGTAAAATAAGGTTTTGTTGGATGATGCACATAGGTCAACCTTCTCTATCAACCATAAAATCAAAAATAAGTATTGAGATAACATTGAATGCAATTGGAGGGAAAATATGAAGAAGGATAAAGGGGAATATACATCAAGATGTCACATATGAAAGGAAGTTAAAGCAAAAAGGGAAATTATGTGGGGATAATGCAACCATTACAAGTATATATATAGAAATGGGAAAACATTGACATGGGGTTTATCACTGGGATTCTGAATAAATCTAGCGGATAGAATGAAATCTAGGTATTGGTGGATCATCTTATAATGAAATCATATTTTATTATGAATCGAGCAGATTTTTCATTGGATCAACTTGGAAAGATATACATCAATGAAGTGGTGAGCATGCATGGTGTACCATTATCAATTGTATGCTATCAAGATCCAAGATTCTCTGTTATTTTCAAATCGAGTCATCAACATGCTCAGAATACTATGTTAAACTTCAACACGACCTATCAACCTCAAATTAATGTTCAATATGAGTGGACTATCTAGAATCATGGGTACATATTTAGGGCAAACTAAATGGACTTCAATGGAGGACGAGATCAACTTCTTCCCCTGGTTGAGTTCTCTTTGAACAATACTTTCTGTTCAAGAGTACAGTTTTCTCCCCATCATTCCCTTTATGGGAAGATGATCAGAGCACCGACTTTCTAGGATGATGTTGGGGATAATAAAGGTTAGGTCCTGAAATTATTGTGTAATTTGTGTAGAAGGTTAAGAACATTCAAAAGCACCTCAAGGTGTATCAGAGTCGATAGAATATCTACATTGAAAATCATCAAGAAGACCTAGAGTTTGATGATGGGGACATCATATTCCTATGAATATCTCCATGGAAGAGAGTAAATAGTATGAGAAGAAGGTAATTCTTAGTCCAAGGTCTATCATCCCTTTTGAGATCCTTGATCGCATCAGAGTAGTGGACTACCTAATAACACTCCCACCTAACCTATCTCAAGTACATGATGTATTCTATGTATCCCTACTGAGAATGAAAATACCACAACCCTCTAATCTCTTAAATCTAGTAGTGATACCTATGGAGAATGAACTCCATTATTAGTTGAATATAGTGAAGATCTGAGATCATGGAGACAATGTTCTAAAAAATAAGATAATGCCCCAATTCAAAGTGTTGTGTAGTAAACACAAGTTTGAAGACGCAATGTGGGAACTGGAGGAGGTGATGGAACTAAGATACCCTCATCTATTTTAATGTGGAAAATGAAAATTTAGAGGGAGAATTTTGTTATGGGGGGAATATTATAATGAGTAGAAATATTATAAGTGAAATTTCCCCTATCATTTAACTAAATGTATTATTTTTTAAAATAGATATGGAAAACACATTCACTAAATTTTTTTATTATATAATTTTTAATTAAAATCAATATTTTGTATCACTACTATTCATAATATAACTATTGAACAATGATCACATGACTAGTTTATATATAGGGTTTTAACAAATGCATTCAACACATAAAAATGTGGTGACCAACTCAACCACTATGATTGTTCCCTATGATTCCCATTTGTCAATATTATGTGGGAGAAAACATTTCATCGAATTTCCCTAGACCAATCACATGTTGAAATCAAACAACATAAGCCTGAGTGAAATAGTATACGAGAGATGATCTAGCACATCAGTATCATGGTCCTAAATGTGTCCACCTATCATCCCCACAAAATCCCCCCACCCCCTCCATTACACACCATACTCTTTGGGAATATTCCGGTGTAATAAAGGGATATATATTAGGACTCTATCATTATGATTATGTACATTATTTTTGTATAGATTAATGAATATAAATTCTTTTTAATTGACGTTTTTAAAGAAAATATATTCTTTTTAGTTAATATTCAAATTTAATTATGAAAAATATTGAAGGGAATTAATAATTAAAATTTTGATGAAATATTATTATTAAATTAAATTTCTAAAATATAAATGTTCATATAATTTTTTTTCCAAAATTTATTTTAATTATTAGTTAAAAAATCATCATGTCAAAACCCATCATTTTTTAATAAATGTTGATATTTATTTATAAAGTCAAGACTAGTGTATTTAGAAAATAATTTTTAAAAACTAGATATTATTTTTGGATTTAGGGCGTTAAAATTATCAAATGGTGATTTTAACATAACATTTTAATACTGTTGAATTTTTTGGTAAAAATTAAATACCATATAAATATATATTGTTTTTCATGACATTATAATCCCCTGATTGTGAGGTAACAGACACCATTACTGTGATTATTGGCCCAATATATGTTTTACAATTAAAATAATTTGATTTTATATTTTCTTGCACATTTTTTAAATCCATAGTGAATACTCTAAAATGTATATTATATTTTATGATTTTAGATTAATATATAAAATAATGTGACTCATCGCTCCATAATAATGGATAATAATTTAATATCTTCAGTCGAAAAAACATATAAAATAATTTATTCCACTCCTATTTGGAAATAAATGATAAAAAACTAATGTATGGTTTTTAGTTATGAATATTTAATTATATAGACTACAAAAACATAGTATGATAAATATTACATAATTCCCCCCAAATTCCATATATTAACCCAAATAATCTCCCAAATTTCATTACTAAAAGTAATTAGTTCTTATCCTAACTCTATCCTCCAATCTCTAGAATCCTCATAAGGTTCCATAGGCCCTCAAGAATCCTATCTTCAATCTTTTGAAGTCACACACTCATGTATGTATTCCATTTATTCTCAATTTTTTCCAAGATTCCTTATATTATTACACCACTTTATTTTAAATTAAAAAATATGGGATATGTTTTATAACCTCTAAAATGCATATCTTATTATTTGTTAATTATGAGAGTCCCCTTTATATCTCATTAATCCCTCCCACATACACACATTACCATGTGAAAATTTCATAAGAGTTATTCTATTTCTCCTCTCTCTTCACGTTTCTTTATTATGTTATGCATTCTATTTACAAATTTGATATTTTGAGACATATATTACTATTACCCTCTTACTTTTCATTTCATGTATATATGATTAGATAACTATTTCTCTCTCATCAAACTTTTTTTTTAATTTTTTATTTCATGCCGAAAGGTTGTAGAAATTGCACTATGAACATCAATTCCAAAACAATTGTGTAATGAATACCATACCCATTCCCTATCATCGATATTAAATTTTATACACATATACCTTTTTATTTAGTTTATAAATACATTTACACAAAACCCCTTGATCATGGAATAAATTATAATGACGAATGACTCCGTGTTTTATAATTACTGTGTCATATTTAAGCATGAGAATGAAAACATTATGACGGGTGTGTATGGAAGTATTTAGTACCTCAATGCATTTGATAATCATTATTATCTTGATGAATCATGTTGGTACATGTGTTTTCATGATTACTTTATTGGATTTTTTACACTATGATGTATTGGCTATTTACACTTGACCGATGTTGCAATGTTTTATGTTTTTTCCACATTACCATGTTATGATTATTATGTTGTATCATGCCTTTATATTCATATTTAATTTATGACACAATGATATGCCTATTTATTTAACAATTATTTTCATCCTCATGTTATTCCATGTTTATGAACTTACTGGACTTTATAGCTCACCACTTTATTATGTATATCCTCAAGTTATCCCATTCAATTTTAACTAAAAAATAATGTTGTTATCATGTAAATGTATTTTTCAATAGAGATGCTGTATTTAGTGTTTCAATTTGATATTTAATGTACCTATTTCCCAAATACATTATAATTCTTGACATTTTGAGTTGAATTAAGCGTAATTTTATTTAATTAAACCATCTTTAAATGTAATACAAATAAAATGGTTGTTATACCCATTACTAGATAGTGTGTATATGGAATATACAGGGGTTACTACTCACAATATATGTTTTCCTTACTATCAGTATATGGTAAGGCATATTGGATACATTAAAAGAATGAGTGACTTTATTTACTGTTGCCTTCTTTTTAAGAGGTTTTTCATTAAATGTGTTTCCAGTAAAATTTTCCAGGAATTGTTTTCATTTATAAAACAAGAATGCTTTTTCATTTAATGTTTTGATAATTGATTATTTATGGGTGTACCTTATTAGGATATGAATCACACCAAGATTACACCATAGGGTGTTAGTATACATAGTTATGTTTCATTATAGTAAGGGTAATGCTTATGGAGATGGTGTTTTGGGTTATGAGTGTTCTTTCATGGGTGGTGTTGGGGAGATGGCCTGAGGGAGATTCATCCCTTTCCTTATGGTGGTTTTGGGGGTGGGGTTTTTTGTCCCTTTGTAAAGTATCCTTTTTTGTGTTTCATAGTAAATTTGTACCACATATATGGAGAATGTTAAAGGAATTTCGGTAGGGGTTTTAATTTTTGTATCTTTATATTGTTGAGACATGGGAACTTGTTCCATACCATGGGAATTGGAAACACCCAATTGGCCTTTCCATGAACCGAGTCTGGTGTAAATTTAGATGATGACCCATCTTGGTTTGTGATTGATTTGACGTCCTGGTGCCTCATATTTTCCCTTTCATTGAATATTAAATTTTATTTTATAATATGGTTGTGAAATAATATTTTTTAATTACTAATTAATCAAGTCATGGATGAACATTTTTTTGCTATAATTTGGTGATATTAAAAAAATAGATATAATTATATATATTTTTTCCACAATTAGTTATGTTCTATACAAAGGTAATATTAAAAATGGAATCACATCATAGCATCCATGTTGTAGGGAACATTCATGATAAGAGATACCATTAGATTGTTTGAAAATTATGCCCCGTATTGGGAATGGTGGACGAAGACCAGGAATATAATTCATGAAGAACCCCCCCCCCTCATCTATTAAGACAATTAATAAGGGTGTATTTTAATTATTATATTTGGAAATTAACCATGGTAAATGATAAAAAAATGAAATTTGATTTAAAATGGTAACAAAATCATTTTTTTGGTTTCATGAAATAGAACTATATCCTGTATCACATTTGGTGGGTTGATTATATCGATTATGTAGTGAAATGGGTGGAGGTTTTTTACCATTACTATTTAAGAACATGTATTATGTGATCATAAAAGCGGGTCTCAAATTCCTAATACTTAGCTACTAACCTCCCATGTAACATGATGTCTACACGTCATATCACACATGTCGAATGGGGTATTTACATTCATCGATTATAAGACATGAATGCACCCCCCCCCCCCATAATGAGGATTTTTAAGATAAGGGGGTCGATCCTAATTGGGAAGAGTGAGCCTTGATGAACGAAATAATTCAATGATATGTAACACAACAAAGACCATATCATGTTAATAGGGTGTTCACAGAAACATCCATCATGTATATGAGGTGGTGGATTCTTAAATCTCATGGGAATTCATTGAGATTGATATTTCATAACACATTAAAACAATTTCACACCTTATTTTACCATGATATGGGACTTAAGTCCCAACTACATAGAAACACGGATCATAGGAGACTTGTGGGGACAAGTGTGACCGCAGAACCCAAACTTCCACATTAGGTGTAGGGGATTCTCTATCGTGACAATAATTCATGTAATAATTATATTTCTAACGCTGAGATAACAATATATAAAGAATAATAAACAAGAAGTACCAAAATCATTCTATTGTGGCCTCTAATCATTCAACTATAATAAAATTTTCTATTGCTACTAATTTCATGTATTGATGCTATATTTGTCCTAAAATTCAATGTAGTAGCAATGGTGACATCAGATTAGGAATTTTCTCCTATTTTATTCTTATACTATTCCACTTTCATAATCTAAATATAATTTTATAATGAGAGATTTTTCTATTCCATATTTTGAATTTATTAGTACCAAGTAACATCCAAGTGTATTTTTTGAGGGAATGCTAATTTTATGGGACAACCACTTTGACAATCGTCTCATGACTATTCTAATATTCCATCATCTAACCTCATGAAATCTTTCAAGAACATTTATCAAAAAGATTGTGTATCCCCGTAAAAATTTTCAAATCTTCAAAACAATTTGTAAATATAATGTACAAGGAGAGTTTGGTAAGATCCACCTTCATCATATTGAGGAATAAGGTAGTCCATTTTGAACAATTCTTTTAAATTCACACTTTATTTTTAAAAAAAATATTTAAAAAAATTATTTTAATCACAACTATATACGTAAAATACATATATTTTACCATTATAAGATTCTTCAACTAATTGTTTGTTTCTCTCTATTTAGTAAATACTCTTACACAAATCATATCCTATAATACGGTTTATTGAGTTTTATTTAGACATATTTTAATTTCCTCTGAGGGAAATTTCGCATTTTTAATAAATCACATTAGATGTGACTCCACCACTAATTTATTAAATATTATTTAACTATATAATTTCATCTCAACTAGTATTTATCATTTTTTATAGTAATTATTTTTAAAACACTAAATAATTATTATTAATTTTATGGATGAATTCCACTTCAATGTTCTTCATTATTTCTGTAAATTTCTTGACATATTCTACAATTTTTTCCCTATATATAGTTTCTCTTAGAATATGTTTCCTTAATTTGTAATATCTTTTTATGTAAGAAGCTATAATTGACCATATTTTAGTTATATGTGGACCCTTTTATGTGGAAAACCATTTCCCCAATAATATTTAAACATGTTTTCTAGCTATACATACCACCATTAATAATGGAGATCTTCTTCAATTAGACCCTGTGATTTATTCTGAACAGGGATAGATTATTTCATTATCATAGGATGGTTTACATTATTCATTCAAGATGAACATTCCATTGAATTTCAAATGGGTAAAAAAATCTATGATCGGGGTAATTATAATAATTAATATATCCTTTTATATTGTGTGTGAAAACATATTTATTTATAATTCTACCATATTAATGATAGGTAATGTATACAATTTCTTCATTTTAAAAAATAAATATTTTAAAAAGACTTCCAGAAAATTATATCATGTTTCATTTTTCATATATTGCATAAAATCTAGTTTCCATTACCACTTTTATGGGCTCTTTTTGATAATTTCCCATCACATTAAAATTTATACTATTTCTAGGGAATTACCTTTTCTCCTCTATTATACATTCTGAGGTGTGGTTTTATCATCAATCATGGAACTCAATTGTTCTACAAAATTCTTTTCCAACAACAAATCCCTCTTCCAGTATATTTTTCTAACTTTAAGGAGTATTTAAATATTCCATGGATTAATTTTCCCTATAAATTTCATCCAACATTACGATGAATGGTTTTTCAAATATAATGGTGTTCCATTTCTAAATAAATTTTATTATATAAAATGAAAATATTTGGGTATTTTTTCATGATATACATTGGTTCATGTCTAATTTCTCTCCAATATATGAAGTGTATTAATCATTTATGGCCATTAAATGTAGATTTAATTTTATTTCAATTCTCTTCCTTTTAGAACCATTTTTTTGTTTCACATTGTATTTAATTACCTACAATTCATTATAATGGAAATTTTTTGTAATTTAGATCATTTTCCACTTTAAAAAGTATATTTTTCAGGAATTTTAGGTTATGTTCATCAATTTTATACACTTTTGCATTTTTCTACTTATATAGATACCATCTCCTTTGATACATTAATATTACATTACTGTTCTGGATTACTAAATACATTACACAAAATATATCAACCACTATGTTAGTCTAGTTCCATTGGAAACATGGAAGCATAACTAGTGGTGTATTAGTGGTCAAACTTATATCCCACTTTTTTATTCTATTCTATCACCCTTTAGTATACATATAAAAAATAATAAATACCTTCATAACACGGGGGAAAGGATATAGAAAATTGGGTGTACTTTTTTTATTAATATGGGTAATTATGGGAGACATGTAAATATAATAATGAACATAAGGGGAGGAGAACATGATACTTAAAATAGAATATCATAACCTGCATGTCAAACATCATAAATAGGAACCATATCATAATTATTAGTTTTATAAAAGACATTAATCATAAGGAAATAAAGAACATGTTCTTGGATGAATAAAATAGGGATAAAACATATAACTATGGCAGGAAAAAAGCATATAATAATGATTTCTATTATAGTCATGATATCTCTTCCAAGTCCATCATGGAAATATGGGATAACTACCCATACTATCTTAGAATTCATGGATCACTCTAATGACCATATTAGTATTCAAGGTTCTCAATCATGATCATCTTAGTGGAAAAAGTCCTCTATTTATATCTTGTGAGATATAAATATTTACCAAATTATTTGTAAGGAGATATGTGTCCCACCCATAACAAAATGAAATTAAATATACATCTTCCAAAAAATCATAAAAAATCATATCCTAACCCATGAAATAGAATCAGTATTGTAATCATTTAATCATATCAAAACATGTGGAAAAACATGTTTCATTATTATTTCATCAAATTATATCACATGAAAAGAAGTGCTTTTCAAAAGCATATAAACCATGAAAGAGAAATAGTTTGATCACAAATTATTCCATAAACAATAAAAAATTTATAGAATGAAGATGATGGAATCCTTTGTACCATTTCTAAAAAATTTATCCATAATACCAATTGACATAATTATAGATTGAAAAAAATTGGAATGATTTTTTAAAATCACTTCTTTAGGAAAACATCCATTTTCATTAAAAAAAATTATTTATTAAAACTCCCCACAATGTTAAAAGAAACAAATTTCATCCTAAATAATAATAAAATCATATAAACTAAGCCTCAAGTCATTATGAAGTCATGAAAGAAAAAAAAATCATAATGTATATGTGAAAAGGAAGCATTCATATCAAACATTTTTCAGAAATGCTAAATATCCTCGTTCTAAAGAAAAAATGATTCCTTCCAGAAATGGAAAAAAATAACATTAAATTATTGTAAAATAATATTAAAAATATGTTTTAAAACAATTTTATGCAACAAGTCCATGGATGGAAATAATTTTATTTATTTCAATAAATGATTTTTGTGGAAAATAATATTTAAACTTTAAAAATATTCTTATAACATTTTGAAACATTTGATCTATAATACCTCATATTAATTTAACATATAATAACATATGACTAAAAATATTCATGATAAAACAGGAAAAAGAAGTCATATACACACCACAAAAAAATATGTGGTGAATATTATATATATCTCACATAAGTAAAAATGTGACGATAAACCCATTAATACATCAGTAACATTTAAATCATGAGATCCATGATTGAATGAAATAAATTAAAACATATAATATAATTAATTAAATTAAATTAATGATATTAACTTTTATATATCTATATATACAAAACCAAAGATAAACGAGTGGCGAACATAGAAATTATCTAACGAATATAAACAGTGAGATGAAATTCTTTAACATTGCACTTTTATTTAGTAAAATGTGATTTAACCTAATGTATAGTGGTTTAAAACAAGATATTAATTTATACCAAAACATTATAAATATGAATTATATCATATGTTATTCTCTCATATCATTTTGTTAACAATATATCATTATTTCTATTATTTTGGGGTTTAGTTGCTTCATTTAAATATGTTTCTTTTTCCATGTAAGTCTTGGTTTTTACGAATAGCATATATTTTTTTCATATAAAAGATGATGTTTAAATACATATCTAATTTATGAAATCATATTATTAATTTTTTTAGTGATTATTTATTGGTTAACCTGGATAATAAATTCCCTAACATCATATAGATGGTTGGCCATACGAATGAACTAGTGACCATTTCATTCACTTACTGGTAGAATGATAAATAATTGGAAGGTATACTAATAATAAAAAATCAATATCATTTAACATTTATTATTTATATCTATTATATTCATCATTTTCTGTATCCAAATAATGTTTTGATGAATAAAACATTACTCTACAGTGTAGAGACATTAAGATGAACGTACACATGTGTGGTGATGTTTTTTTCAAAGGTGGATAAAATGAGGAATATAGTCCTCAAGTAATCATTTTAAAATATTACCATATATATGATTCTGGAATCATAAAATTATTCTGGATACATCATTTGAAGAGTATGTAGATGAAGAAGTGAAAATAAATGAATTGGTAAACCAATTACCTCTTTTTCAATGGACTTCCTTTCATATCCTCTTAGGTACCCTATTGTAGGTATTTTTATAACACCAGGACATCTAGAAGGTAACTAAGAATTTTGGGAGGGTAAACTTTTTGGTTTTGTTCAAGATATAATGTTTATTGTGGAGTGATTATGTTATAGAAGATGTCCCATTTTATAAGAGAGTGGAAGGGCACACTATAAATCCATTAAAATATTGAATGTATTTAAATCGATTTTCAATTTAATATAAATCCAATGTCATTTATATAAATCTAAGAAAATAATGGGTATAAGTAATCTATAATATATATTTATAGACATTTTTAGGTCACAATGTGATCCTTGTTGTTCGTATTTAAACCTTAGTTAAACCTTTTATCTCTCACTGTGACAACATGTATTTTTTACTCATTTGGGTTAATATTGTTATTATATAATTCCAAATGAATACCAAATGGATCATTGATGAAATATTTAACATTATTATAGTCATTTGGGTAAATTTTTATTATTTTATATTTTTTTCATTAAATAAAATGTTATTTATTTTAATGTATCATTTATATAAATTTTTATACTATTAAAAATAATAATAAAATCATGATACATTATAACTTTGAACCATAACTTCTAATATATCAATAACAATTATAATTTATAAATAAAATTCATATATTTAATTAATCGATCAAATTAAATTTATTTTAATATATTTAAAATTATTTATTATATATTTACATTTACTAAAAAATTACTCTATCATCATTATAAAATCTATTAATTTAATTATATCCTCGATAAAAATTTTAAAAAAATATCATGATGATTTTAAATTTATTTGATTTTAAATTACTAATTATAGTTGAATTAATATCTCGTATTATCCTAGGTTAAAATTATTTACTTATCAAAAATATGAGTGTGATTTTTTTATTGAATATTTAAATAAAATATATTAAATGTAATATTATTACCTATTTCGATAAAAAAGTTAAAATTTCAGACTGTCAATTTTTTGTTCGAAATACACTTATCAAATTAAATTATGTCAATTTAAAAGGCTTTAAAAATTTATTATAAAACAATTTTCACCATTAATTATCTGATTTACCCTTAACCATGATAGCTAAATAATTACTAAAGATACTATTAATAATATAAAAAACTAATATGATTCTATTATTCATTAACTATCATACTAATTAAAATTGAGTATGTCTATTTTTTCTAATTTAATTCATAGATGTGGATAAATTATGTTTAACACTAATCCCACACATGTGGTGACAATTTAGGTAAAAGAATCATTAAGAAGATCAATATGTTTTTATATATAACAAAAATATAGTAATGATTCTAATAACCTGTATTGGATTAAAAATATATATTTTTTTATCTATTATGAATATAAAAAAATAAATTAAAATAAATATTTAAACTAAAAACAATTTTTAACAATAATGAAGTGTTTTTCACTATTCTTCAGAAAATAAAACATATCATAAAAATACCAAAATTAACGAAAAAATCAATTTTAAATTTATAATTCAAAATAAAAAAATATTTTTTTTAAAAATATAATATATAAATGTTTAAAAAAATTATTTGAAATTTGTTTGATATGAAAATATGGTAAAATTTTATTTTTGAAAAATAAGGGTTTTTTTATATAAAACTAGGTTGGATCATATCTTATGCCTATAAAAAATAATGTATAATTTAAGAAAAATTATATTTAATTTATAACATATAAATGACATTAATATCATTCACTAATAGTACTTTATTTAATTTCTCAAGACAAAATGACATTGGGAGAATAAAAAAAAACATTTCCTATATAATCAATCGGTATATTATTTTTCTGTAAAATATGATATTGTGTAAAAGGTAAACTATCCAAAAAACCATATGTAGTTTGAAAAACATGATAAAAATAGTGTTGCATACACCATAAGCTAATCAATGTTGTGTGTGTAGAAAAATATCAACTGGTTGTTTCATATAACACAAAAAATACATATTGTTTTTTATATAAAAAAGATATATTCAATATTATGTGAAAAGTAATATATGAATAAGTTTATATTAATCGAAAAAATATATTTCACTAAATCATAGTGTGTGATATTCTACCTCATTATAATGAATTTCTCCCTTGAAATTTTTCTGAGATATAAATGTTTAATTAATTGAAATTTACTTCCATAGATACCCACATTATAAAAAAATACTAAAACATTCATTAAAATATAAATTTGGAACTATAAAATTTACCAAAAATAAGTCATAACTAGATTTCCACATTGGATAATGTAAGTGGGAAGAGAAAATTTGGACATGGAGAAGAAATATAACCATCTTATATTTGTGGGGATTGATAGAGAACAGGGGATGTAGAAAGGTAATGATCACAAATCCAAAAATCTATGATGACCTAACGGAAAAATGATTCATAAAAAATGAAGGCATAATGATAAAATTTTATCTTTTAGGATATCTTTTCCAAATTTTAAATAATTTTCATCAAATTATATTATTATCTGATTTCTGGATAAACATACCCTTTGTGTTCCTTGATCTAATTCATATAATTATCCAATCCAAAAGGTGAATTGTTAATTATTTAACCACTAATATATCATGAGATATATGATATGACAACCCATATTTCATTACTTATCATTAACACAATGTTTTTAAAATAAGTTATCAAATATTCATAATTCCTTATGTGGTGAGATAATACATTAATTATACAAACATCGTCTAAAGTGAAACATAAACATTCTATAAATTGTTAACATTATATTCTATCTAAAAGATGAAAATACAATTCTTTAAAATGAAATTGAAGAAATAATATTAACATTGATCCCTCATATATCATGGAGTACTTCTTTGTTTTCACATTCCAAACGTGTTAATACCCTAATAGTATATTCTCTTTAATCGTGGAAATTAGTTGATTTATCATAATTTATTTTGTAAAATATAAATTCTTCATTATTCCAAGGATTACTAGATATATTCCACAAATCCAATATATTTTAAACATCATCTATGATAACATATAATGCCTTTTCAAAAATTCCATTATCAGTTATGAGGTAATCAATACAATAAAATTGACTTAGTCATATCTAAAAAAAATCTTTATCTATCATCAGTATCTCAAAATCAAGAATAAATTAATGGATACATTAACTTAATAAAAATATCAACTTTCCGGAAATCACCATTCTATTTTTTCATAAGTATTAAATATATTATAATTAATACTTATTACAAACATTATCCAAACAATCATTATATAGTTCACAAATCCTAATTTTGAAAACCAAATACATAATTTCTTCAATCCTTCCACTATAATGATAGGAATGGAATAGTTTATTCCTTAGCTTAGAGTTATATTCATAGGTCAGGGAATTTATTTATTTAATGCTCTTGTTCTCCATAGATATGATATTGAACTCCTTGACGGGTCTTCACTCTATTTCCATTTTTCCTACATAAATAATATATTCCACTCTATTTGAGGAATGATTTAATGTTCTTATTTCCTTCATTATAAAAAATAGTATATTGAATATTCATTCCACTTTATTCCTTACCATTTAAACATTTATAAAATTCCATAATCTTCATATTCTATGAGTTAATATTATCACTAAGGTAACATGGTTAATATTATATTAGGATAGATAATTTAGAATAATTATATTAACATTACATCTAGGGATCATCTCATTTGACATATCATCAACAAATTTTCTATCATATTCCATGTTAAAACAGTTTTTTTTGGTTCCAAACATTAACTAAAACTAGAAATAATTTATTAAGAAACATTTATCATATTGAGGAACCACATAATCTTGAAAACCCATCTTATAATATGTATAAATTATGAAACCTTCTTTAAGATATGACACCATAGGTTTATCCTTGTTTATTCATAAGAATATTTCTATTTAAATCCATTATCAGGATACATAACATGTTTTTTAATTTTCAAATAATATCATCTCAGACAGTCAAAACATGTGTGATGCAATGATCGTTGATCTGTACTATGTTATGTCATGTTAGGATCGACAGACATTTTCGAAGATGTTAACCGTATTTATATATAACTCAGATAAACATCAACTTATATTCTCAAGAATATAAATCTATTATTCGACAACCATAAATCTATCAATTAAAAAAATTCTAGGAAATTTTCATTATCCTTTGACATATCATTGTTCATATACATTGGGATCTCACTATGTTTTTCACATCCAAGAATCCAAAGATTTGCTAAAACATTAATCTGATACTAACTATATCAATCCTCACATTCAATAAATTTAAATTGCATTACTTTTTATGAATAAATAATACATTAAACAATCCTACACCGAAAGACTTTCTTTGTTTATTTCTATTGGGAACATAGAAACATAAACAATGGTACATAAGTGATCTACATTATCTCCAACTACTTTCATTTCACCTTTATAAATTATTATAAATATCAAGAATAATACATATCTTCATAGAATGGCAGAAGGAAAAGATAACAATGGGTGAGCACTGATGCTCAACAGGGGTAATTAATGGTAACATTAAATCATAATCATCAGAATATAGGTTTGAGAACATAATCATGAAAATAAAAGATCATCCCATAAATATCAAATATCATAAACATTATCATGGAATAAATATAGGTAGTTAATAATAAGTGAATCATGAGGAAATAAAGAATATTTTCCATGAAAGAAAAATGTATGAATAAAACAAAACAATGTGGAAAACACATAAGCATATAATAATTATTTCTATAGTATTCAAGGAATCACTAGAAAATCATTCTTGGAAGTATTGGTTAACTCCCAATACTATCTTGATTGTCATGGTTCACACATATAACCATAATATTAGTCAACGACCTCTCCCAATATAATATTAGGAGAAACAACCATTTATTTCAATCTCATGAGATATTGATCTTTACCAAATTCATGAGAGTGATATATTGGTCCTACCCAAAATGTAACTAAATCATACATACATATACCATTAGATCATAAACAATAATATCATAAACCCTGAAATTAAATGGAAATAATAATCATGTAATCATATCATAACCTATGAAAAAGAGACTAGTTTCGTAATTATGTCTCTAAATCATTATTCATGAAAAGAAACAGATTTCATAAGTTTCTAATCCATGAAAGAGAAACATATTTCATTAAAATAATTTTATAAAAAATAAACCATTCAAAAAAAAATTAATTGGATCTTTTGGATCATTTCCCAAAATGTAATTATTAACACCAATTTATGTCTTATTAGATGAGAAATTTAGTTAAAATATATTTTTAATAAATCATGAATAAAATAAAATTTTTTATTTGAAAATATTATGATATATTAAAATTTAATGAAATATTAAAAGAAATAAATTCATTAAAGACATCCTTTAAATCTTATAAGGGAATATTCAAGAATTTTGAAATTATAAAAGTAGAAATACTCATTCATTCAACATAACATAAAAAGAAAAATTATTCTCATACTTTTACTGAATACGTAAAACATTATATCATTTGGTAAAATAAAATAAAGATTCATTTCACCGAATTTTAAAAATGAATTTAAATAATTTTAGTAGAATTATGGAAAAAATTTAAAAATATTTTTATGAAACATTTACAAGAATGAAAAATATTCAAGTTATTTATTTGAAATTTTCTTGAGTAAAATAATATTTTCAAATTCCACGTTCTCACATTCCACAATGAATCAATTGTAAAATAATCCCAAAAATTAATTGAAATTATAATATCTTGATAATTAGGATATTGATGATATAAAATGTCAAAGGATTAGTATCTACACCACACGACATAAATAAGTGTAGAATAAGTAATTTATCTCATATAAGTATCATTCAAATGAGAATCCTCATACTACTTTAGTAAAATTAGAATCATGAGATCTGTAAAATAAAAAAAATTAATTAAAACATATAATATCATTAAATAAATAAAATTAATGATATAACAAATCATTGTTTGTTATATACATCATCTAATATAAATGAGAAGTGAATATTCAAATTAACTCAAAGATATTAAAAGTGAGATAAAATTCACTTACCTTGAATGTTCCATTAGTTGAATGTTCTTTAACATCCTGTATAGTTTTTAAATAAATATTATTTTATACAGTAACTATAAACATATTTATTAATTCATATATGATCTTATTGTATCATTTTTCTAATATTTTTTTTATTTATATATTTTGGGTGTTAAATCTTTCATTTTCATATGTTTTTTGTCATGTGAGTCGTGTTTGTTATGAATAGGATATATTTTATTATTATATATATTAATATTATGTTCATAAATTTAATTTTCCCTCATCATATACATTTTTTAATCATTGTTAAATAGTTAACATGTATAATCTATCTCATCACATTTTGAAGATGGTAGGTTAAGAATACAGACGAGTGATTGAATCATTCCCTTATTGGTACAATGGTAAGGATTTTGATTGTTTACTAATTATAACGAATAAATATCATGTCATATTTATTATTTATATGCATTATATTTATCATTTTACCCATTTAATTAATTTTTTGATGAAAACAATTTCACCACATCATAGAGATGGTAAGTTATATATACACACGTAAAACCATATAGTTTTTCATTGGAAGGATAAAAGGAGGAATGTTTTTTTTAATATTTTCATAATAAAATATAAGAATATATATGATAAAATAATTATTGATTTATAATGAAAAAACATATGAATTATAATTAGAATAATATATTTTCTTAAATGAATTGGTAAAATAATTACCTCTTCTTCGATGGACTTCCTTTGGATATTCTATTTGGGAAAATTGGGATGGAATTTTTAGAAGGCCAATACCTTCAAAAAATTACTAATAATGTTTGGAGAATAAATTGGCATGGGTTTTTCAAGATATAATTATCAAAGTGGTTTGACGAAGTGAGGTATGAGGTTCTGTTTGAGAAGAGATGGGAAGGGAACTCTTGGAATCCTTTAGAATACTAAATTAATATAAATTGATTTTTTATTTCGTATGTTTTCAATCATAGTTATTTAGAATTTAATATTATGATGGGTCTAAATACTCTCATCCAATGATTTTTATACTTGTTTGGGTCACTATATTAACCTTATCTTCGGGATTTAACCCTTATTTGAACCCTTTAACTCCTACCATGACAATTCAATATTTTTACTATATATGGTTAATATATATTCTATAAAATTAAAAAAACCAAAGTGGATCATTGGTGATAAATTTAATAGTAGTATTGTAGTTTTTTATAATTTTAGAGTTTTATGAATTTTAAAACATTTAATAAAATATGATTTCTTATAATGTACCATTTATGTAAATTTTCATATTATTCAATATTTATTTTCCTTAAATCATAACAATATGATACCATCAACAAAACCTACTAATATTTGAATATCATTCCTATGTTGTCTATAAAATTCTTTAATTTGATTAATCAAGTAAAATTATATTTTATTAATTATTTTAATATCCTTTAATAGAAAATTTCATTTATTTAATAATTACTACGTGATCATTATTCAAGTGTTTAATTAACTTATTTACTGTATAAAAATAATAAAATTAAGAAGAAAAATTTATTATCTTTCAAATGTATCCTTATAGTTGAAATAATATATTTTATAAACCTATATTGAAATTATTTACATATTAAAAATATGAGTATGACATTTATTACTTTTCAACAGATAATATATAATAATTATCATTTTCTTACCCAACTGGCATAAAAATGTAATAATTGTAGAATAAGTTTTATTTTGGTAAAAACCCACTTATCTCATGAAATATGGACAGCGCTTTGTGTAATTATATTATTTTATAACATTTTTATTACATTTAATTACCTCATTTACAATTTATCATGGTAAAATAATATTTAACATAGTTACTATTCATAATATCAAAAACAAAAGTTCATCCTATTAGACTCAAAATAACATACTCATTAAAATGGTTTATATTCAGTTTTTGAATTTCAAGTCACAAAAGTGGCTAAATTACATTTAACACTGATCCTATAGATGTTTATAGAAGGTGATTAAATGTAAATGTTCCGAAGTTCGATATGATTTTATATATAACTTCAATATAATAATTATTCTAATAACCTAAATTAAATTAATATAGGTATTATTTATTTCTTTTGACATTAAAAAAATTAATGTATAATAATTATACAAACAAAAATACATTTTTTAAAATACAATAGATTATTTTTCATAATTCATCAAAAAAATTAATCCTCTCAAAAATATACCATAAATTTAACCAAAGTTAATTTTTATATTCTATATTCAAATAAGAATTTTATATTGTTAAATGGAATATATTAATGTAATTCCCTAATACCATAATCATGGAGTGCATGCATTATTACATAACATTGGTATGATTACAAGGAATCAAGTCCCGAAGGACCGATCAGTTTAAAAGTCCTGGAAAATAGATTACATAAATGAATGTTACATTACACATTATAAAATATTACATTATCATAACCCCTCAAATCAATCAACATACACTTCTTGGTATCCTGGGAAATCAAAAAATAAGAATGGGGTGAGCTTCGTTGCTCAGTAAGGGTAAATGTTTTAGCGGAAGCTATAAACATTTAAGTAAATATGTCTAATAAAAAACAACATTTTAAACATAATAGTTAAAATAATATGGAAAAAAAATATATCAACATTAAAATATAAATATGCACATGGATATTATACTAGTCAAATAATCACATGTAATAACTAATTTAAAAATGGTGGAATGCATAATTTTAGACTTTATCACAACATAGTCAAGGCCTCATGCCAATACTAAAGAAAAATAAATTCATGGCCTTGTTACAAGAAACAAATTTGTCTCATGCGACCTAACGATGCATCAAGGGGTTATAACAGGCCATGCCTGACACTTACTAAGTCCAATGAATTCCTCATATTAATGTTTTGTAACATAACATAAACATTAGTATTAAAACTAGTATATGAAATGTCAAAACATTAACCATAAAAGATGGAAACTATAAAAAATCAAATACATAGTCAAACATATGATAAATAATTAAATATTATATGGAACATTTTATTATAATAAATCAACCTCAATAAATAATAATATTCTGTAAATGATGTTGACATGGTTGAAAATGATCAGTTAAACTCTTTGAGAGAAATATCTCTTTTGTGAAATAATATAAAAGTCACACATTTATAAAGGAATTAATTTAAAATATAATTTTTAATGAATGGGTTCCATACAACTTGTAATTGTTTAAATGGTATTAACATTTTTAAACATTCATTTCCATATAAATAAATACTTATAATCTTTTTTAAAACATTAAAATTAATTAAAAATATTATGAAAGATAAATCAATTTATCATTTAAAATAATGATCTTTCTAAAGAGTCCCACCAAAAAACATTAAATATTCACTTTGAAAACAATTTTATAAAACATTGACATGGATAATAAATATTTCCCAGTAAATACGTACACATAAACAATCTCGAATAATAATGAAATTAAAGAATTAACCCTTAACATGTATATTCTTTTAGTCGAGGGTACGTTTAACCTCCTGTATAATGACCATAGTATGATATTAAAGTATAATAGAACCATATTAATATTTTTTATTTCATAAAGGATTAATTTATGATTTTATACAACATATTTAATAATAATTCTTGTGTTAAATTAACATTTAAGGTAATAATCACTTTCATTATCGTTGGTGTTTTAACTTGTTATTCTTGAACCTATCACTTAGATCATGATTTAAATACTTCCAGAATATAAAACATTATTTATATACCATATATATTTATAATATAAATACAAATAATATATAAATATATGAAATGGATAACACTATTTATGGTTATGGTAGGTCATACGTATGCATAAACGTTGTTTCCATTTTCATATCGTACTGAACTAATGTAAGGGAATAAATATATATATATCTAGTATAATTATTATTCATATATTATATACTTATTAATAATATATATGTTTATAATCATAATGTAATGGTGAACGTGGAAACAAATCTCACCGCTTCGTGGAGACGGTAAGCTGTACGTACACACGAGCGACAATATAATTTTATTAATGGTGGCATTTTGTTGAATTGAATGTTATATTATATATAAATAATCATTAACATTATATATTTATTATTTACATCAATTATGATCATTATTATAAATATCATTATATTTAAGTGTTTAATAACAAACTACACCCTAACGTAGAGACATTTAGCTATACATACACACGTATGGTGACATTGTCATTCATAGGATGGATAAAATAATGAATCTGGTTTAAAAATATATATAATAACATCATAGTATTTAGAATTTTCTAGATTTATTATTTTTTTATGAAAACAACAATGAAAGAGGATGTGAAAAAAAGAAAAGAACTTGGTATGCGATGATGAAATAATTACCTTTTCATCAGGTGCTTCCTTTTGATTTTATCAAAAGGGTTCCATAGGTTGGATTTTTGATCAAATAAGCAAAAATGGATGAATTGAGGGTATTTGGTAGGATATTTAAACAGGGTTTGGCTGAACCAAATGGCTTTGAAGATTTTGACTTGGGAGAAGGGGAAGAACCCTTTAATAAGGGAAGAAAGGGGTATATTAGGAAATGTTTGAAATATTATATTATTATAAAAGAATTTTATGGTTAAAATGTATCCAAATGGATTTAATTCGAGGATAAGGGGGTTATGGGTTGAAAAACTCTCAACCAAATGGTTTTAGACAAGTTTAGGTCACCATATTAACCTTATCTTTTATATTTAACTCTAGGATAAATAATATTTGTTTTACCATGTCTTCTTGTATTCATACACTATATGGTTAATAAACATACTATAAATTGTCAGTATAACCTAAATTGGTTCATTAAACTCATATCAAACATTATTTAATACCCTTTTCCAAAACTTTTATATTTAGGAATATTATTTAATTTAACAAATTATTATTTGTTTTTAATACTCATTTATGTCGATATTGACACTATTTAGTGTTCGGTTTCTGTGAAAGTCCAAAAAACCTTATTTATTAAAAAAAATTCAATAAATCATAGCTAGCATGTAATATTCACCTTTAAAATTAAAGGTTGGAATCATAATATTCTATATAAATTTATTTTGATATTTTTAATATCAATTATTTTATTCATTCATATTATATGGTAATTAATCCATCATCATTATGTGACAAATTAATTTAATTATTTAGTGCCTATAATTATAAATAAAATACCATGATGTATTAAATATTATATAGCTTTCTAATTAATATTTATAGAAGATTTTATATTATTTTCAACCCTGTATTGAAAATGGATTAGTTATTAAACATTGAATATAACAATTTTAACACTTCTTTAAATAAAATATAATAAATATTCTAATCTTTCCCAAAAGGATAAATAAGTATCTTATTTTTTTCCTAAGGTTTATTTGGGTAAAAAAAACTTATACAATATAATTAGGACATGTGTTGGGGTAATTTTATATTATTATTATATTATTTCATCCTTTAATTACTCTGTTTACATTTAACAATGGTAAATAAAATTCAAATGTTACAATTCACCAAAAATTATTTTCATCCTATTTAACCAAATTACACATAATGATGTCAATTTTGTCTCTAAGATTTTTGAAATTAAATTCACATAAGTGGTAATATTATGTTTTATGAAAATTGGAAAATGTTCCTAGAAAGGTGGGTAAATGACGTTAAGAAGATGAATAAAATTTTATATTTCTAACATTATTTAAAAATTATTCAAATTAATTAAATTAGACTAAAATAGGTATTATGTATGTATTTTTTTAAATTAAAATAAATGTAAATTAAAAATAAATACTTAAATAAAAATTTCATTTTTTATGTAATATGCAGTATTTTTCACAATTCTTCAAAAATTGAATGTTTTCAGAAAAATACAAATGAAATCACCCAAATATAATTTGATATTAACAATTTAAAACTGATGTCTATTTTACGAAATTCAGAACATATAAGTTGAATTAATTTATTTATAATTAATTCCCATTGTTAAAACTAGAAAGTGAGTTCTTAGGAATTAAAAACTATCAATTGCTTGACATGGCTTCACATCCAATTTTAATGTTAAATTAATTATAATAAACTAAATTATATTAAATGATGAAAATATATTCTAATTAAAATTTAAAACAACTCAAATTTATAATTTAACAATATATATTATTTTGATTAAAAATGTCATCTTCAATTAAATTTTAGTAATTTTTACTATTCATCATAATATGAAAGCTATCAGAAAGGTTCCAAAATTTAATCCAAAGTAAATTTTAATGCCCCTATAAAAAGGAAAAAATAAAATTTCATTAAATTTAATATAAAAAATATCCAACTATTAGATTTAAAAATGATTATCTATTCAAAGGAGGAAAAACTACAATTTTTTAAAAAACACTTCTTTTATCTGAAAAAATTATATTTTTTATAATATTATGTTTTCATAACATAATAGATAAATGATAAAATTATATAAAATATATATAAAAATAGAAATTTGTTTGATGATTTTCATAACCTCTTTTTAAATGGCTGGTTTGCTAGGTCATGATGCGCTCGAACTCATTGTTTCGTGCAGAGCACGCCATAAAATTATTTTAAAGATCTAACGTACTATGAAATCTTTGGGTTTTACATTCACTTCGCCTTCAATAAATTTAATATTTATAATTTAATTTTTTTTCAAAATTATGTTGTTGAAAATAGAAATTACATTTGTGGAAAACCCTACATCAGAAATAGAGTTAAAATTTTTTGTCTTCATAATAGGGAAAGGGAAATGAAAAATTCACCACCAAATTAGGGGTTCAAATAAGAGAAAATTTGTGGAAATTATAAAAACACAAATGGAAGAAAATGTAAATATGTATAGGGGTGATTGAGGGCCTCAATCACAAACATGTGAATAGTAAATGGAAAATTGAGGTCCTCAAAGTGATAAATCTTTTATGATTTAATATATCTGTGGATAAAAAAACATAATGCACTAGGATAACACATTTTGGTTTTTGATCCTTTCCCTAATGTTTAATAATTAATTTCATTATAGTATAAGAAAAATTAAAAAATTCCTCACTTTTAGAGTTACATCCACTAACTAATTTCTACCCCAAACTCATATCTCATTCCATCAAATGGCCCATAGGCCTTCATTTATATATATATTTTTGATAACATACCTTTTAGAGGGTGAGGTGGAACCCTTAGAAGGGCCATAGGCAAAAGTATTACATGCCTTATAGGCCGTAGGGGAATTCATTTCCTATTGGCTTCAAACATTTCATGGAACCCAAACTAACTAATTAGAACTGATCCTCCCCAATATCTTCATCATGAAATCAGCTCTCCACCTTCACATATCTGTTCAGCTAGGCTATCCAATGTATTCATAGGCTTCTCCCAATGGAAGGTGCCATAACCATTCATTCTTTCAATATGTGTAGCTACTATTGTGGTGAAATCTCCTTGATCATCCTCCTATAGAGCTTGTTCTCGGTAGGTTGTGAGGTTTGGATCTGCACTTATTGTGGCCCGAAGGCCTTGAGGTGTCCTGAAGGCCTTACTGGCCTGAAGCCATGGGAGGCCCTAAGGCCTAAAAGGACTTGGGGACCAAATCGGTGGCCTGAAGGCCGAAATGGGGGAAAATTCCCAGCTACTACAATGTCAAACAGTGCCTACTATAGTTCTCGCTATAGTACCTGCTACATTACTGCACAGTTCCCGCAATAGTCCTTAATATAGTATTGCACAGTTCATACTACAGTACTACAATAGTACCAAAAATTGTGCCACACCCTAGATTTGATCACAGGTTGCATGGATGCACTTAAGCGTCCTCACCAACCTGGTTGAGGCTCATGTGCAACTATTATTTCACTCTAGAAGACAATAGAACTCAAAAATATTCTATTAAACCTAATCAAATAGTGTTTCAAAAAAAATTATAATTAATCTATAATACCATTTGAAAAAACATTGTACAAACTACAACATCACACATGCCAGTGGTAGGTGATGTTCCCATCTCTCCCTTTGGTTGAGGGTTCATGTCTCACATCCTTGCTAAACAGGGCAGGTTGTCTCCTGACCTCTGGGATTTTTTATAACAATCCAAAAAAGATCATAAGAAATTCATTAACCATAATTAATAGTATTTAATTTGAAATGAAATCCACTCAAACATTTAAACTTATCTAAAATACTTCTTTCCAATCTCACAGTCCAAAATTTCTGAGGAAGGTGAAAAAATGAAGATATATTTTTTCAAATAATTACTTGTGAATACTTTCATCATGTATTCTATTAAAACATGGAAACACCCTAAATTACCCTAAAACATTATTTATTACATTCATGCTACCTTATTCATTATATAATACTAGATACACTCATTATATTCAAAAATTTTGTAATCTCCAACAATGATGGAATAAGAAAACTATTAATTATTTTCATGGTATTCAAAAATATCAAATATAATTTATCCAAAAAATTCATATATTATTCATAAATCATAATATCACTTTCAAAAACATATGAAGAGTTATATTTCCCCAAACCATATATTTTCCATAATGTTTAACCTGAAACTGTGTCACATTACATGGTTCCATAAAATCTCAAATCATTAATGAAATTGTACTACAATAAAATCCTTATATACTCTATAATTTTATTATATGTAAATTAGTAATAAAGTACACATATGACACAATTATTTAATAAAAATTTAAGAACACTAATCATTTATCATCATTTTATGTAGTATCATAACTTGACTATTATCCAATAGCATTATTTGTGGTGTATTCTAATGATTGGGACATTGATTCTCATAGGGTCCCAACTCCTTACATATGAATAATTGTTTATTTAAAACCATTTTCTAACCCTTTTTGATCATAAACATGGTTTTTTTTCTCCACAAATATAACAAAGTCCCATTCCTTTCATGCACATCCTATGGTGATACTTTCCACAGTTATCTCATATGGGAAAATCCTTCTTTCTCTTCTTAAATTTATCCATATTTATCTCTACCATCCTCTTCTTATCTGAATTCCCATAAAAGCCTTATGACTTCGATAATATTTTACATATCATATTAAAAAAGACATAATTTATCCATATGATGATAATATAGGAGAGGCAGTTTCCCTTCTAAATTCTAAATTATGACCATGACTGATAGGATCCTTCTTACCCATTGGATAATGAGCATTGCTAGAGTTCACATTCTTTATACTCTGTGCCAATTATAAATAACAACATACACTAAATTCGACTGTATCATATTGTATAATACAAAAAGTAAAAAAAACAATCTCAGCATTAATTGATTATTTTCACACATATAGTCTCATAAAAATTGTTTCTTTGATAATATATTTACTATTAAAACGTCTGTAATGGTTTGTAATGAAAATGTGATTTATCCAAAGAATATCCCCTGGGTGTGTGAAACAAGTTTCCTGGTAAGGCCTATTGTCATGTACCAGGATTCCCCGGGTCAAGCCCAAAACTCCATGTTAGTGTTTTCACACCTAGGTACATATATTCTAGAACTACATCCACTTGTATAATCTGGATAGGGATATATTTATTGAAAAACCCACATAATATCTACACTACAAAATTTTTTGGTTGTTCTTATATACTAATCTTCAAAGTCTATCTAAGGGTAATCTTCTATGATAAATGATTTTATAAATCTCGTTTCCATGGTTATTAATAATATTACTTTGATACCAACTAAAATGCATGAACCCCATAATCCCGAAGCTAGTGAGTTATTTCACAACATTGGCATGATTACAAGGAACCAAGTCTCGAAGGACCGATTAGTTTAGTAGTCTTGGAAAATAGATTACATACAGGATCATTTAATTACACTTTATAAAATAAAACACAAAATAAATATTCCTATTATAAAACTTTTATTTTCTTATATTAACCACACATATCAATCACAATAAACTTCTTAGAATCCTGGTAAAATAAAACATAAGAATGGGGTGAGCTCAGATGTTTAGTAAGGGTAAATAATTTAGCAGAATCTATAAAATTTAAGGAAAGTAGTATAATAAAAAAACCTTCATTTAAACATAATAATGAACATAAAATGGATAAAATAAATCAAATAATAATTTATAAACATTCACATGTATATTATACTAGCTGAGTAATCACATTTAATAAAAATATCATAAGGATGTAGTGTATAATGTCAGAAATCATTACCACATAGTCAAAGCCTCATGCCAAAAATACCAATAACATTTTCTTCATGTACATGTTCCTAGACAAAAATTTTCCTCATGAGACCTACTGGTGCATTGATAGGCTATAGCGGGCCCACCCATCAATTAATAAGTTCTAATGGTTTCTTTATTGAAAATGTTGAATCATAACATAAATATTCGTATTAAAAATAGAATATGAAATGTCAATAATTTAACCAAAAATAATTAATGGTATAATAATAGCACATCCATAGTCAAATACATCCTAACTCATTCAAAAAAAAATAGAATATTTTATAATAATAAATCAACATCAATCGAGAATAATATTTAGTAAAGGATTTCAACATGGTTGAAAATGATCACTAAAACTCTTTGAGAGAAATATCCCTTTTGGGAAATCATTTAAAAGTAACACATTTATAAAGGAAGACATTTAAAATATATTTTTGAATCAAGATGTCCCATACAACTTTGAAAATTTTAAAAGAAATTAACATTCTAAAATAATCAGTTATATATAAATAAATCCTTAAAATCATTTTAAAAACATGGACATTAATTAATAATATTATGAAAAATAAATCATTAAAACATATAAAATGATGATTTTTCAGAAAACAAAATTATAAGAAACCATAAAATATTCCTTCTGAAAACATTTTTTGAAACATGGGAATTAATGATAAATATGTCCCAATAAATACTTACACATAAACTATCTCGGTTAATAATGAGATTGAGGAATTAACCCTTACCTTGTACTTTCTGGTAGTCGAGGGTATGTTTAACCACATGTATAATGAACATATTAGGTTATTAAATTATTCCAAAAGAATATTAATATTTTTTATATCATTCATGATTCATTTATGTCTTTATACTACCCTTTTAATAATAATCTCTATGTTAAATTAAAATTTTGAGAAATAATTTATTTCTTTATCGTACGTGTTGTAACATGTTATTCTTGATTGTATCACATAGATCATGATTTGAATACATACTTAATATAAAATATTATTTATATTTCATATATATTTAGAATATAAATATGTATATTATATAGATATATTAAATGGAAAACATCGTTTATGAAGATGGTATGTTGTATGTACGCCTAAACACTATTTCTGTTTTCATCTCGTATTGAACAGAAGTAAGTAAATAAGATGTATATAACTATATATATATATATAGTGTCATCATTATTTCATATATTACATACATATTATTAATGTTTACTTTCATAATAATCATTGAATGATGAATGTAGAAATGAATCTCATCGGTTTGTGGTGTTGGTAAGTCAAACATACAGACGAGCAATGATATAATTATACTGATGGTAAAATCATGTTTAATTTAATGGTATATATTATATTAAGAATAATTACTAGGCAATATTTATTATTTACATTAATGAAACTCATTACTATACTCATCTAATGAATGAAGCGTTGAATAACAATCTACACCATAACGTAGAGATAGTAAACCATTAGAACACACGTATAATGACTTTTTCATTCATAGGTTAGATAAAATAATGAATATGGATGTAAAATATTTATAATAAAATCATAGTATTTAGATGATACAAGAGTTATTAATTTGGTATAGAAACAAAAATGAAATAGGAAGTGGAAAAAATGAACATTGAAAGGGGTGGTGAAATAATTATCTATTCTTCGGGTGCTTCCTATTCATTAGATCCAAAAGGGATTCATAAGATGGCATTATTTCACATTAAGGCCTCTAGGTTTAATGGAGTGTAGTTGGGAGGATATTTGAGCAGGTTCCGGCCGATTCAAATGGATTTGGATGTGTGAATTTGAGAGAAGGGAAGTACCTTTTATGAAAGAGGTGAGGGGTAATCTAGGAAAACATTAAAATATTATTTTATTATAAAATACTTTATCGTTTATAATGGCTAAAAATGGATTTATTTTATTGATATGGTGGGTAGAGGTTTAAAATATATCATCCAATGTGTTTTAGACATGATTAGGGACCCATATTAACCTTATCTTTATGATTTAACTCTTAGTTAAACAGTTTAATATTTAACATGTCCTCTTGTATTGATACATTATAGGGTTCAAAAAATCAATAAAATTCCAAGAGAGCTTAATGTGGTTCATTAATGACATATCTAAAATTATTTATGTCCATTTAGAGAAACAAATATTTTTAGGAATATAAAATCATTTAATGAAATAATATTTGTTTTAAAACCCCATTTAGGTCAATTTTGACACTATTTAGTATTTTCTTTTTGTGAAAGTTATAAAGATATGATTTATTCAAAAAAATACATTTAATCAACCCTAAAATGTCATATTCACCTATACAATTCATTTATTTCATCATAAGATTCAATTTACATTTATTTTTATATTTATTATATCATTAATTTTATTCATTCATTAATATTGTAATTAATTCATCAGCATTGTGTCAAAAAAAATTAATTATTTAATGTCTAAAAATTATATATTAAATACAATTTTAAAAGCCCTAACATGAAGTACATGGAAATTACATTATTTTTTTTAAATACTTAATACCTAACAAAAGAAGACATCCAAGGACGATAATCGTTTAGTGTCTTTGGAAATTAAGAACACAATCATTTAATCATGGTGAAATATATTCAACATCTCCCAAAAAGATCTTTCACTTATTTTTTAATACATAAAACCATTCATTATATCTTGGGGAAAAGAAAATATAAAAAGGGTGATCTCAAATGCTCAGTAAGGGTAAACAATGGGAAAATAAAACAAACCATATATGTTTGAACTTAAAAACATGAACATTATTTTTAAACATTAAAATCCTGAGTTGTGAAATAAATATTGGGAGTATGTAAGGAATAGATCATAAAATATCATTAATCATGATAAAATATTATGGGAATAAAACATGTAATTGTGGAAAACCATTAAACACATGATATGATTTCTATAAGAGCCAAGGAATTTCTACCAAGGCCATCATAATGGACAATGTCCATTACTGAACCAGGTTTACTTGTTGTTCGAGCCCTGTATGACTGAACTGTATTTACTTGTCGTTCCAGCCATGTATATCTCATGAGATATAAATCATTACCTGAGGAATTGGATGGAGATATAGGCTCCACCCATCTCATAATGAAATCATTCTTTCATATGCCATAAAATAAACTTAAATCATTCGTCATAACCCAAAGAATAAAATGGGTTTCATTAACATCATATGATCATAACATAATCTATATAAAAAAATGTATATCATTTCATCATAAGAAAAATAAAACCATGTAAATAATAGTGACATTATACTTGAAACATAATCATACTAAATAATGTCATCTTATATTGGAAATATATTTGATAAAACACATGAAATGAATTCTTGAGAAAAATATCTTTACTTCTTCAAAATCGTTTAATTTTCATAAAATTTCATTTAAAAACGTTATAATTTTTTTAATAAAACATGGATATGGATGATAAATATAACCCTAGTAATACTTATGAATAAAAAATCATGGATAAGAATGAGATTAGAATAAGTATCCCTTACCTTATGTCCAATTTCTTATGTATGTGTCTGAGACTCCTATATATTGTGTTTAAACATATTATTAACTTGTAAAAAACCATAATAATATTTATTATATCATATATTATTCAATTTTGACTTTATATTACCCTTCCTTTTGAAAATTCCATGTTAAAGCAACGTTTTTGGTAAAATCTGTTCATTTATTGTACGTGTTTGTACTTGTTGTTCTTGATATTATTAATTATAACCTGATTTAATTAATTACAAAATGTAAAATGTAATTTATATATAATATATATTCAGAATATAAATATATATGATAGATCGATAAATGTAATGAAATACACCGTTCATGGAGACGGTAGGCCATACGTGCACATGAATGCTGTTTTTGTTTCCTTATTAAATTAAATGTAAGTAAGTAAATAACATATACATAAATCTAGTATCATTATTATGTCACATAGTTCATGATTATTTATTATATATACTTTATAAATGGTTAACATATAGAATGTATCTCATTGCGTCGTGGAGACGGTAATCCGTATGTATGCATGAGCGATGATATCGTTCCCATAATTATTGAATGGAATTTAAGTGGATGATAGAATATCTAAAATTATAATCACTTTATAATAATATTATATAGTTATTCTTTACACCATTAATTATACCCATCCTAGTAAGGTGGTGGTTGAAAACATATTAAACCATGGCATGGAGATGGTATTCCGTACGTACGTATACGTGGTGATTTTGTTTTCCGTAGGATGGATAGATGGTGAAATAGGTTTGATTGATATTTATGATAACATATTAGTATATGAGTGATAATGATACTATAACTTTATAATTAATCAAATAATGAATAGAAATTAGGAGAAGAATTAAATTTGAAAGAATCGGTAAATGATATTACCTCTTCTTCAACGCGCCTCTTCTAAACCTCCTCTTAGGGAAAAAAAGTAGGACTTTGGAGAAGACCAAGATCTCTAGTATGTTTCAAGGAATGTGGAGAGTAGAAATTGGTAGGGTTTGGTCGAGCTTGAAATCTCAAAACGGCATGAGTAGGAGAGGGATGAAGTTCCTTTTTATATAGAGGATAGGAGCACTTTTGGAAACCTCTAAAATATTAAACTATAATAAACTCAAAAACCACATAAAAACCTCAAACAATGACTCAAATACGAATATGAGATGCTATAGGTATTTAATATCATCAACCAATAAGTTTTAGAAAATTGGGTAATTTATTTTAAACCATATCAACTTGATTTGTCCATATTTAATCTATTTAATATTATTTGTGGTAATAATATTTTAAATTATAAATTGTTATAAATAATTACTTATGCATTGTTAATAGGCTTTAATTTGATATATTATGACATTTTATACCATATAACGTTCAATTTATAATTTTTAACTATTTTGTGATTTCTAAACAATTTTATAACATGTTATTTTTATAAAATAACAATAGTTTCAATTTTGACACAATTAATTTATTTTAATTTAAATAAAATCTACACTGAGGATATATCCAAACCAAAATATTTAAAAGAGTCATAAAATGTTATATTCATCTTGAATATTTTTTTAGAACATTAATTAGTTCGTATAATTTTTATTTTAATATTTTAAAACCATTTATTTGTTATTTCAATCAAAAAAATAATTTCAACAACACTATTCTGTCACTATTAATGATAATTATACAATCCCTAGAAATTAAAACTAAATTATCTTAATGTATATAATGTCATTATCTTTCTGTAGACTATTTATATTCAATGTTTTATGAAGTTTATCACTGAATTAAAATTCTTACACTTATAAGATATAAGAGAGTGACATGTTGTCACTTTCTTTGGTTTTAATAATAATTATATCCTTTTCATGGTCAATATAACATGAAATTAATCTATTCAGAACCTTATGTGATATGGGTTGACTATTATTCATCCAACGGATTTTTTCTAGGTGTTATGGTAATTTTATAATCTTATTTTCACACTCAATTACCTGATTTACCTTTAACATTAGTAAATAAAATTTACCGTATTTACTATTCATAATGTCTAAAAAATAAAATTTGCCTATTAGCATAATATGGACCTAATATTTACAAATATTGAATCCATTTTTCAAAATTCAAAACACATAAGTGGCAGTATTTAATTTTAAATTAATACCTCTGTTGAGAAGATGGGTTTTAAAAGTTAAAATGTTTCAAAAGATTGAAATGTTTTTACCTATGAATTCAGTTTTAAATTAATTCTAATGATTTTAATTATATTAAATCGTAAAAATATTTTCAATTTATACTGTAAAACAATTATGTATTATAATTTAACCATATAAATTTTCACAATGAAAAATTTTGATTTTTATTAAAATTTACCATATTTTTACTATTCATCACAATATGAATGTTAACAGAAAAATATTAAAAAAATATCCAAAGTTAAATTTTATATCCTTACATAAATTAATAAGTTTATTTCATCAAATTGAACTTATAAAAATGTCAAAAATAGATTCAAAGTGTGTGTGAAATCGAGAGGTGGCAAAACTGCATTTTTTTAAAATTACGTATTTTACCCGAAAAAATTACTTTTTTCTCCCACAAAGTTCAATAAAATGCCTAAGATAAATTATAATGTCATAAAATTGATAATTAAGTTACAAATATTCATAACATCTAGTTACTAATAATATAATTAAAATTTAGTGTTGTTTATTGACACTCAGTATTTCGTACAACACACGCTATCGAGGAAGGTCACTATTGTGTGTAATGCTAGCCAAGTTAGGGTTGACTGTAGTGCAAGATTCCTTTGGTGTTGCATATAACATAATAAAAATATAGTTCATTTATACATTGATCTAAATCTATACTTTTATTTGGGTATAGAGAAAGCTAATTTTGGTGTAGCATACAACACATAAAATCAACAAAATTAAAAAGATTATTTCTCAAAAAATATAGGGGTGTTACATTCTACCCCCCTTAAAATGATTTTTTCCCTCAAAATTCATCGGGGTTATAAATTTTTCACTAATTGAAAATTTATTTCATAGAAACCCACAATGAAAAAAGGAATACTAAAATTTAATTTTAAACAGGAAAGTTAGAAACATAATGGTCACCCAAAGTAACTCAGCACTGGGATTCCACATAGGAGAATATATGTGAAAATATTGATATGGAAGAGAAATATAACCATCATGTTTGGGTAATGAGTGGTAGAGAACATAGCGATGAAAAATACAACAATCACAAGGACATAAATTTGTGATGATCTAAGGTACTATCTGATTCATTAGATGTGAGGGCACAAGGAAAACATTTTTGGTTTTCAAGATCATTTCCCTAATGTTGAATAAATTTTTGAATTAAAAGAAATACATACTTTATTTTGTTACAATATCACTATTTTTTGTTCCTTGATCAATTTCCACTTCATCTCTTTATAAAATGATGTCGAATTTTTCTTCAATGAAGTGTTAGCAGATCACGCAATAGAATAATACATCATTCTATTTGTCTCAAACATAAGGTTAACAATATTTATATAAATAAGTCCATCTTATAGTGAGATTAATCGTATATGGTTCCCAAAATTGACTTCTACTTCATTTATTATACAGATTATAAAAAAAACTATTTTATACTAAACAGGGACTTCTTGTAGGCCAGTGGTAGGTGATAAACGCCTGTCACACTTCGGTTGTGTGTTCGATTCCCACAACTTTGTCTGACGCGACGGGTTGTCGCTCATCCTGGAGGTTGTCCTTTTTCTAAAACTACATTATTATAACATTCCATAAATAATATCAAAAAAAGGTTTTATCCTTAAACAATATTATATTATGTACAACATAAACAATTTCAAATCTTTATGCTTATCCAAAATACTTCTATCAAAGCACAAAGTATAAAGAAAACGATTACTTGAAATGTCATCAACCAAGCATGTGAATACCATCATTTATCCCCAGTATATCATAAGATATATTTTGTTGGTTACATTCAAAACATGTGAATTCCTTAATCAAGTATTCTATTGAAACAAGATTTACCATATAATCTTTTTGAAAACATGAATTCTATCAAATGTTTACTCATTCCTTATACAAAAATACCAAAAATTATATATACTCAAACCCTGATATCACTTTGTCATTATATTAGTCATGAGTTCATTAATATTGTAAAACATTTCATTATCACCTTATCCCTTAATTATGTGCATAGTAGTTGCTTTACAAAAATATTTCAATCACTTATCATAGTTACAGGTACCATATAATTGTTGTAAACCACCACAAACCAATACATAGATATTCCAATATTCCACATTACAATAATTGAGAATCCATAACATGGTTTTCGAATCTCGTTACATAAAATCTTAATAATTGCACCACTTCTTTGTCATATTCAACATTTCTAATAGTGATTACATGTGACATCCCTTTGTCCTTTTCCTTAAGAGGTTGTTGATGTCGAATATCATCAACACTTGAATTAGGGCATCAGTTAGTATAATGCCCCATTTCCCTGTACTTGTAGAATTGAAGTGTTGGTGTTGAGTTCTCTACAGTCTTTTCCCCTTTCACATAATTAGTTACCTTTTTTCCATTACATTGGAACTCAGCTGCTCAATGACATTCATTTCCACACTTAAAACACTTTCTAGTCCAGTAAAGACAATCTCCACCATGCTTTTTTCTACACATTGAGCATAATGAAACATTTGTCTTATTTTCACCATAGTATTGATATTTTTCATTGAAATCCATATTTAATTTATTTTCAAAAGAATGAGGTGGATATGTAACACCAACTTATAGTTCTACCTTAATAGCACAACGCAACATCTCTTCACAGCTACTGAATTCTATTATAGCTAATGCCTTTCTAAGACTTGGTTTTATGCCACTGAAAAATCCATCAACTTTACATTCAGGTTGGATGATAATTCCATATGCATACTTTAAAAGCCTTGTAAAATTCGATTCATATATACCAACAGATTCATCATCCTTTTTCTTAAGCTCAAGGAACACCTTTTCCATCTTTATTCCATGAATACAAGGAAAGTACTTATTGAAAAATAAGTTCTTGAAATCATCCCATTCCACGGATTCAATTTCATCTTGGGGCCTCGTATTCTTAATTAGAGTCCACCACTAGTCTGATTCACCTTCTAAATGGTAAATAGCCAGAATGAATATTTCATGTTCCAAAAAATGAAGTATGGAAAATATCTTTTCAATGGTACTAATCCATTGTTCAACAACAAGTAGATCAGATGACCCATTGAACAAAGTTGGATGTTGCCTCACGAGGGACTCAATTGAATATTGTTCCTTTATCTGCTCATTTGGAAGTCTAGAATGATTCATATATTGTGTAAATATAGCAAAAAGATTTTTCACTCCATCTCCAACAACATTGTTTTGTTCAGGAGGAAAATTATTGAATTTTCTATTACATTGATCAACACGGTTTCTTTGGGTTCCAACCATTATCTAAAACTCAAAAAGAATAGTGTGAGAGGAAAAAATCATGCTTTGAATATAACATAATAATGTCTTAGTACCTTCAATATCGTACATCTTAGGTTTAAATCAATGATTCTAACCATAATTCTAGGACTATAACCTATACATACACTTAACCTTATCGACATCACTAGACATAACTTTTAAATATCTCTAGGGATCTCAATAAAGTTTTCACATCTTAGTTTCGAAAGGTTTAATAAACTTTTCCTCTGATTCCAACTATAAAAACACAAACTTGGAGTACATGGACATTATATTACTTTTGCGGAATACTTAATACATAACATTAAAAGGCATCCAAGGACCATAATAGTTTAGTATCTTTTTGAAACATGGAACACAATCTTCTAATCATGTTGAAAGATCTTCAACATCTCCCATAAATTTCTTTCCCTTTTGTTTTCTTACCTAAAACCATTCATTATATCCTAGGGAAAAAATTAAGAATGGTGAGCTCAATTGATCAATAAGGGTAAGCATGGAGAAAATAAAACAAACCATATACGATTGAACATAAAATAATTAACATAATTTTTTAACATTATAATCTTGATTTGTGAAATAAATCATGGTAGTACGTAATTCATAGATCATAAAGTAACATTAATCATGATAAAATATCATGGGAATAAAACATGTAATTGTTTAAAACTATTAAGCACATGATACTATTTCCATAGTATCCAAGGAATTTCTTCCATGACCATCATAGTGGACAATGTCCATTACTGAACCGAGTTTACATTCCGTTCCAGCCTTGTATTACGGAACCATATTTACATGCCATTCCAACCATGTCTATCTAATGAAATATAAATATTTACCCCATGCATTGGAGGGAGATAATTGTACAACCCATCTCATAATGAAATAATTCTTACATGTGCCAAAAAAATAAACATAAATCATTCATCATAACCCAAAGAATAAAATGGGTTTCATAAACATCATCCCATCATACATAATCAATATAAAACAAATGGATATTGTATCATCATAAAAAATTAAAAATTATGTAAATAAAGTGACATTATAATTGAAAAATTATCATACTAAATAATTTCATCTTATATGAGAAATATATTTAAAACAATTGAAATGAATTTTTGAAGAAAATATCATTTCTTCTTCAAAATGATTTTAATTTCTGAAAATTCTGTGTAATTTTGAAAGAAAGAGATTTTTTTTGAAAATGATCATGAAATAATGTAGAGGAGGCTTCATGAAAATATTCCCTTATGAAACCATAATAATTAGTTCATGGTGTATAAGTTAAAAAAACATTTTCCTTGTACTTTTTCCAGAAAGTCAAAAATTACCTCGTATGGTAAGCAAACGAATGATTCATTCCATACTATACTGTAAAAGTAAAAATGAGGTAAACAGGACCTAAAGAATACATGGAATAATAGTAAAAACTAAATGAACTTTTTTTATAAAACAAGGATATGGATGATAAATATAACCCCAGTAAATACTTATGAATAAACAATCCTAGATGAGAATGAGATTGGAATAATTATCCCTTACCTTCTGTCTAATTTCATCTGTATGTGTCTAAGACTCTTGTATAGTGTGTTTAAAAATATTATTAACTTGTAACAGAACCATAATAATATTTATTATATCATATATGATTCACTTATGACTTTAAATTACCCATTCTTTTGTCAATTCCATGTTCAAGCAACGTTTTGGGTAAAATTGTTTCATTTATCGTACGTGTTTGGACTTATTGTTCTTGATATTATTACATATAACCTAAATTACATAATTCCAGAATTTAAAACATTATTTATATATAATATATAGTCAGCATATAAATATATATGATAGATTGATAACTGGAATTAAATATACCATTCATGGAGACGGTAGGCCATACGTACGCATGAATGATGTTTTCGTTTCCTTATTAAATTTAATGGAAGTAAGTAAATAACATATACATAAATCCAGTATCATTATAATTTTAAATTTTTTCATTATTATTTATTATATATAATTTATATTCATTTTTTAATGGATAACATAGAGAAAGAATCGCATCACGTCATGGAGACGGTAATCCATAAGTACGCATGAGCGATGACATCGTTCTCATAATTACTGAATGGAATTGAAGTGAATGATAGAATATATCATAATTATTATCATGATATAATAATCATATATAGTTATTATTTACACCATTATACCCATCCAAGTAAGGTGGCAGTGGAAAATTGATTACACTAAGGCGTAGAGATGGTATTCTATACATATGCATGTGTGATGATTTCATTTTCCGTATGATGGATAGAAGGTGAAATAGATTTGTTTCATATTTGTAATAACATATCATTATATGAGTGATACTGATGTTATTAATTTATAATGAAACAAATAAATAAGAATAATTGGAAGAACTAATAAATTTGAAAGAATCGGTAAAGGATATTACCTCTTCTTTGATGTGCCTCTCCTAAACCTCCTCTTAATGCACTAATGTTTGTCTTTGAAGAAGGCTGAGACCTCAATTATATTTCTAGGTAAGTGGATAAGATACATTGGCTGGGTTTGTCCAAGCATGAAGGCTCAAAATGGTGTGAGGAGAAGAGGGAGGAGGTGCCTTTTTATAATAGTGTAGAGGGTCATTTTTGGAATCCTCTAAAATATTAATTTATAATAAACACAATCCCCACATAGAAACCCCAAAAAATGACTCGAATATGAATATTATATCGGATAGGTTTATAATATCATCAACCAATAAGATTTAGACATGTTGGTAATTTATTGTAAACCTTTTCAACTTGATTTATCCTTATTTAATCTATTTAATTTTATGTGTGGTAATAATATTTTATATTTTAAATTGTTATAAATAATTACATATGTGTTGTGAATTGTCCAAAATTGGATACTTTATAAAATTTTATACCATATAAATTCAATTTTATAATTTTTAAATATTTTTATGATTTTTAATCATTTTTACTTCATGATATTTTTATAAAATAACTATAGTGTCAATTTTGACACTATTCATTTATTTTAATATAAATAAAATCCAAACAAAGGATATATTCGAAAAAATATATTTAATAGACTACTAAAATGTCATATAAATCTAGATAATTTGTGAATAACATTAATTAGTTCATATAATATTTATTTTAATATTTGAAAAACCATTTATTTGATATTTCAATCAATAAAATAATTTCTACATCACTATTGTGTCATCAATAATGATTATTATATAATCCCTAAAATTTCTAAATAAATTCTCATAATTTAGATGAATTTATTATATTTCTGGATAATATTTATATTCGATGTTTTATGAGGTTTATCACTAAATTAAAATTATTACCCTTATAAGATATAAGGGATTGACATGTTGTCACTTTCTTTCGTTTTAATAATAATTATATAATTTTCATGGGTAAAAGTCCATTAAATGAATCTATTCTAACCCTTAGGTGATATGGGTCTAATATTATTCATCCAATATAAGTTTATCAGGTGTTAGAATAATTTTATCATCTTATTGTTACACTTAATTACCTGATTTACCTTTAACTGTAGTAAATAAAATTTACTATAGTTACTATTCATCATGTCTAATAAATAAATGTAGCCTATTAGCATATTTTATACCCACTGATTCCAAATATGGAATCCATTTTTTTGAATTCAAAACACAAAAGTGGAAGTATCTATTTTAAAATTAATCCCACTGTTGAGAAAATAGTTTTTAATGTTAAAATGTTCCAAAAGATTGAAATGATTTTACTTATGAATACTGTGTAAAATTAATGCTAATGACTTAAATTATATTAAATGGTAAAAATATATTTTATTTATACTTTAAAACGAGTCAATATTATAATTTATCCATATAAATTATCTCAATGAAAAAAGTTGTTTTAAATTAAAATTTAGCGAATATGTACTATTCATCAAAATATAAAATTTAAGATAAATATATTAAAAAAATATCCAAAGTTAATTTTTATATACTTATTGAAATGAATAATCTTATTTTTTCATATTGAACTTATAAACGTGTCAAAACTAGATTTAATGTGGGTTCTCCACCCAAAGGTGGCAAAATTCCATTTTTAAAAAAAATATGTATTTTACCCGAATAATTTATTTTTTTTCTCATACCATGTTCTATAAAATGTGTAATATGATTTATAATGTCATAAAATTACTAATTTATTCACTACTATTCAGAATGTCTTGTTCAAAATAATATTAAATCAATTTATCATTGTTTAGTGAAACTCATAATTGTGTACTACACACGCCATCGAGAAAGGTCACTATTGCGTGTAATGAAAGCCAAGTCATGGTTGCGTGTTGTGAAAGATTCATTTGGGGTTGCATATAGAAAATTAAAAATATAGTTCATTTATACATTGATCAAAATCTATACATTGTGTTGTATATAGCACAATCTTATTTTGGTGTAGTGTACAACAAAAGACATCAACAAAATTAAAAGGATTATTTCTCATAAAATCTCATGGTGTTACAACCATGATATATAAAATCCTTTTATCTTTATAGTGAATATTTCTAGTCAATTTTATAATATTTTAAACCCTATATTGAAAATGGTTTAGTTATAAAACATTGAATTCAAGACTTCTAACTCTTCTTTATATAAAATATAATAAATGTACTAATCTAACTAAAAATGATCAAAAGGGATATTATTTTTGTTCTATGGTTTATTTTTGTCAAAAAACACTTATCCAATATAATTAGGGAATATGTTGTCATATTTGTATGTAATTATAGTATTATTTCTTTCATTAATTGCCCTATTTACTTTCAACCATGGTAAATAAAATTGAAAATATAATATTCACAAAAAATATATTAATCCTATTGAACCACATTTTTCATGCTAATTTCAATCGTGTCTCTTGGATTTTTGAGATTAAATTTATAGAAGCGGTAAAATTAAGTTTTATGGAAATTATAGAATGTGCCAATAAGGTGGGTAAAAGATGTTAAAAATTTGAATAAAATTTTATGTAACACCCGATACATTTATGTTATATAAATCATCAAAGGAATCTTTTTCTACACAACACTTTCTTGGCTTACTTTACATGAAATCGCGACCTTCCTCGATAGCTTGCGTCATACGCAATATCAAGTTTCACTAAATAATGATATGCTATTAAACTATTACTAAAACTAGCCGTTATGAATATTAATAACCACTTTTTGAAATTTTATATATTTTATTTTTCAAAATGGACTTCATTTTTGGATTCGGAATATCGAAATTAGCCTATGGTGAAATTTTGGTATTTTTCTGAAAACTTTCAATTTTTGATGAATCGTGAAACCACTAAGTGGTAGTTAAAAAACTGAATTTTTCATAAAAAATAATTTTACCAATGCTGTGAGTGAAATCTCAAATATCCGAGAGACACGGTTTATGTCAGTATGTAAAATGTGGTTCAATGAGATGAAATTTGTTTTGTGAATAGTAACTTTTTACTTTTTTTTACCACGGTTAAAAGTAAATAGGGTAATTAAATGTAAAAATGATATTATTATTACCCTGACACATGTCCTAATTCTATTGGACAAGTGTAATTCTACCAAAAACAAAATTAGGAATAAAATATGACCATTTAGGCCCACATGGATTAGATTAGGACATTTATTATTAATTTATTTAAAGAAGGGTTAAAATAGTTAAAATCAAATTTTAATAAGTAAATAATTTTTAAAATGTGGTTATACATAAGATAAATTCGACTATAAATATTCATTTGAAAGCTAAATAGATTTCATACATAATGGAATTTTTTGTAATTTTTAGACATTAAATAATTTAATTTATTTATGACACAACAATGATGCAGTAATTATCTTATTAATGAAATATTGACATAACTGATTTTATAAATACCCAAATAAATGTAATTTGAGACTTTTTATGAATTACAATAATTTTCTAGGTTAATATGAAATGTTAGTATTGATTTAATTTACTTGGTTCGAACTAATCATTCTGTTAGGAGTTTCTCAAAAATCAATTACTAAATAGTGTCAAAATTGGCATAAAATAGTTTTTTTAAAAAATATTATATTATTAATTGTTATTTTATTCCTAAAAATCGATGGTTCTGCCAAATGACTTAGATAAGGTTATATATATTAATAATAAACAACTTGGGGTTTGTTTGGCTGCTTATAGTATGTTTATTAACCTTATAGTATAAGAACACAAGAAGACACGGTAAAAGTAAAATTATATAACTTAATGTTAAATCTAAATGATAAGGTTAAAATTGGAACCTAAACTTGTCTAAATTCTATTGGATGAGAGTATTTCGACCCATTCCAACTTTATCTTTAAAATAAATCAGTTTTTAGCTATTTAAAACCGAACTTGTCTTTATAATAAAATAATATTTTTAGTTTTTTCAAAGAAGTCCCACTCCTCCCTTATAAAAGGGCACCTGCTCCCCCTCTTCCTCACACCACTTTGTGCCTTCAAGCTCGGCCAAACCCTGTCAATTTCTTCTCCACACTTCCCTAGAAACATCCTAGAGGCTCTGGTCTTCATCAAAGACCTATTAAGGTGCCCGAAAAGGAGGTCTCAAAGAAGAACTTCAAAAAAGAGGTAATGTCCGTTACCGATTCTTTCATCTTTATTTAATCTTCCACTTATTCTTCTTTAGTTGTTTCATTGTGAAGTAATAACATCGGTATCACTCATATACTGATATGTTATTATAAGTACGAAAAAACCCTATTTCACCATCTATCCATCATACAGAAAAATAAATCACCAAGCGTGCGTTCGTACGGAATATCGTCTCCACACCGTGGTGTAATCTATTTTACACCACTACCTTACTTGGATGGGTATAATGGTGTAAATAATGACTATATATGACTATTATAAAGTTATACTGATTCTGAAATAGTATACATACACTCCAATATAATTCCATGATCATAAGAACGATATCATCACTCGTGCGTACGTACAGAATACCGTCTCCACAATGTGATGCGACTCGTTCTACATGATCTTCATTTCATAATGATTATATAAATGAATTGAATGAATGAATTTGATATATATTACACTAAAACCATTCTGTAAATGAGGTATCTATAACCTAAAGAGAAGAATAAGAATTTATTCGACAAACATGCATAAGAACAAAAAGTAATAAACACCCGAATAACAAGTAGTAATGAAATATTACTAATAATAATCTAAGAATATGACCATATATGATAACATAAAAATAATTATGATTCTGTAATAAGTCAATAATATTATTTAAATCATTATACAGGAGGTTCAGACACGTACAAAGCATATCGGACCTAAGGTAAGAGAAATATCACAATCTCATTTTTATCCGAGATTGTTTATACTTTGGTATTTACTGGGGTGTATTTTATCATCCACATCCATGTTTCCTCAATATATAATATTATTTCCATCCACCTACAATTGTTTAAATCCAATTTTACCCTTCGTTGAGTTTTTAGTAAATGATATGAAAGGAATCTTTTGTCCTTTTTCGTACGAGGTACTTTTGACTTTTCCAACAAAAGTACGAAAAGAATGTTTTTTTACGTATACGGCATGAATGGATTTTTAAAACATTATTTCCAAGAAGCTTAATTTACATGTTTTCAAGTTTATTTTTAGTCAACTTCTTTTAGTTTAAAATTGTATGACATGTTAATAAAGGAAAATGTTTTTGAAGTAGAAAGTATATTTTTCTCAAGAATGGAGTTCAAGTGTTTTATCAAAATTATTTTCCATCTAAGATAATACAGGGTTGTGTTTCCATCCCTATTTTTACATTGATATAATTATGTTGTGATGGAATTATTTTTATGAATTCCTTTATCTTATATGAATTGTTTTATAATGTCATGTTGTTTAAGAATCCCATTTTTACTACATGGGTTATGCAATGATGTATGATTTATGATTTTGTGGCACACATAAGAATGGTATCATTATGAGATGGGTGGGAACTATATCTCCCTCCAATGCATTGGGTAAAAATTTTATATCTCATGAGATATACATGGCTGGAACAGTAGGTTATACCAGTTCAGTGAAACAGGACTGAAACGGGGAGTGAACTCGGTTCAGAAATGGACTTTGTCCACTAAGATAGTCATGGAAATGAGTCTTGATTAATGAGAAATGATTCTCTATGATTATGTGTGTAAGCCACAAAGTTTCATGTTTTAAGTTATAATTATTGGGATTACATTTCACTACTATGATTTATCCTAGGTTATGAAATTATGATCTCTTTTGCAGGTTAAGATTTCCAAAAGATATGTCCTTATGTATATGATGTGATTGATATTTCTTTTATTTAACCTTACTGAGCATTTGAGCTCACCCTTTTGTTTGTTTTATTTCCCCAGGTCAGGAAGAAGGTTATTAAGTAGAATATTCCAAAAAGTGACTCTAGATATGATGAAATAAATGGGAGGCTAAGTAGATGCTTTATGAACTAGTTGTTTATGTTTCCAAGTTTCTAAAGACACTATACCTATATGGTCCTTTCGTGGTTTTTGTTATATGATGTAATAAATATGCGTCAATTTTGAAGTATTAATAATTTATGTAAAGTATGGGTCATTATATTTTATATGTCTAATCATATTAGAAAATTACTAAATGAATTACATTGGAATAAAATATGTATTATGTATCTATTTTTTTCTTTAAGATAATAATAAATTAAAAATAACTATTTAAATAAAAATTTTAGTTTTTATGTACTGTACAGTATTTTTCATTATTCATCAAACATTGAATGTTTTTAAAAAAATACAAAAAATTCACCCAAATATAATTTCGATATTACAATATAAAATATTATTTATATTTTAACAATTTAAAAATGTATAATTTTCATTAATTAAATTAAATGTAATTCCCATTGTTAAAACCAGAAAGCGTGATTTTAAGAAGTAAAAGCTATCTAAAGATTGACATGTGTGTCAGTCCAATTCAAATGTGAAATTACTTATTATGACCTATATTATATAAAATGATATAAATATAGTATAATTATAATTTAAAATAACTCAAATTTATATTTTATCACTATAAATTGTTTCTATTAAAAAAGTTGTTTTCAATTCAAATTTAGTATTTTTCCCAATTCATCGAAATATGAATGTTATCAGAAAATAACCAAAATTTTATCGAAACTAAATTTTAATGAACCTATTATAATTAATAATTTAATCTAATTAAATTTTATATATAAAAGTGGGAAATATTTGATTTAAAAATGATTATCCATTAAAAGGCAGACAAATCTGCATTTTTTAAAAAATACATCTTTTATCTGAAGAATAGAATTTGAATTTATATTATTTCAAAGAAAAAAAATTGAATGTTAAAATTATATAGGATATTTATAAAATAAAAAATATGGTTATTAATATTCATAACCTCTTTTTAAACGGCATGTTTTATAGGTATTGATGCACTTGACCTCGATGTGTCATGTAGCACAAACAATTGAATCACTTTAAAGAGGTAGCATACTATAAAATCATGGGGTGTTACAATAGTTGTTTCAAAATTGGATTAATAATGTTTCCTACATTAAAATATGGTAAAATTATCTTTTTGTAAAATAATGGCTTTTATGCATAGGACTGGGTTGTTTATTATCACATGCCCATAAAATATAATGGATAAATATCCAAATTAAGTGATTAGATATATAAAATATATATTTCATTACAGTAATTCACTAATTGTAATTTATTTAATTATCCAAGGCAAAATAACATTGGGATAACAAAAACCCATTTTTTTATTCAATTGGTATATATTTTCTCTTTAAAATAATTAGTAATTGATCAATTCATATTATAAACCATATATATTCCTTAATAATATAATTCTATTAATAAAAATTATTTTAATTTCTTTTTTAAATAATATTATATTAAAAAATAATATATTAATAATATATTATTTTTCTTTAATTCATAGTATTGCATGCAATACGATCTATCAAAAAATTGGTAATTGTGTGTATCACAAGACACGAATAGTGTTTTGTATACTGCATTCTAATACAAGTGTTTATTGTTGTGAAATTTTAACTTGTAATTGCATATAAGGAATATACACACAGTATTTTTCATATAGAAAATCAATATTCAGTATTGTGTGTAATGAAAAATATCAATAATAATAAATAAATTTTAGGAAAAAAATATTCCCTAAAATCTCAAGGTGATACATGAAAAATATGTTTTCCTCTTTTATTTACAGGGTTTTCACATTGATTGGTGGGTAAAACGTGAATTAGAGGTGAAAGAAATCCACAATTTTTCTCATTGGGTCAACATCAATATCAGTGGATTTAACATTACTTGGAATACTTACTTATTAATTCAATCCTACATCACTAATATATTTGTAAATACATTCAAAATATGAATCAAAAATACATTATTATGTAATAATACTAGATTCTCCCATCATAATTTCAAATATACTAAAATCTATTCCATACCTCCAAACTATACTAATTATATACGTCCTAAGAGAAATTACTCCATATCACTTGATTATAACAATGTGTGAGGTGATAAAACCTCAATACAATAAATCTTATCAGATCACATTAGAGAAAGAAAAACAACCCAATTCAATAATATCACATTAAAAGTATGTAAATTACATGATATTAATTATGCTTTCCATTTCCCAATGAATCTATTGTTTATGATGTAAAATATAATTTATGAGATAGGTAATTTATTTTACTTCGTTCACACATAGTAGAATAATACAAGAAGACTGCATGGAAATAGGATTATACACCAAATTAACAAATGGTTCCAGAAAGGTCACTTCTCCCTGTATTCAATTCCCATAAAATATTATTAGATAATTTCCACACAAGCCTAATGGTGTTTTTTAATTCATTACATATGGAACCAGGTTATGAGACCCATTGTTTATAGATCTATAGGTCTATCATTCATCATAACATTTCGGTTGGATTCTTCTTTCATTACTACATAAGTATGTTTTTTTATCTTCATGAATACTTCTTTATAATAATGGATATGAAATTCTCTGTATGATGGATAGTCATCCCCTTTCGTATGTTCTTCCTAAACTGTGATTTTTTTCATACATATACAAAGATTATTAAAAGGATTTACATTTAAATTGAAAAAGCACTCCCAAGAATTTCCTCTCTCTATCCATGAATAATACTTCTTCATTCAATATGAGTGATTCAGGATAAAAATTGTTCCTTTTTCATGTTGATCTATAGATACATTTTAGTAGGATATCTCTTTATTTTATTTATTCTATCTTTGATATGACACCAATTATTCATTAGGATATTTCATATCAAAAAGGTATAGAGATATTTTTTCCAATATGTCTCACATTAATATTTTCGTAGATATCTACTTTCTCATCTTGATTTTACTATTTCCATACCTATAATAAAATACATTCGATGCTTATATCATATGGTTTATTTAATGAAAAAAGTCAACTTACCACTTTAGCAAATTCCACATCACCACCATTCGTAGTTATTATTTTGAATATTTAGTCATTACATGTATTCCCAAAAAATATGGAAAATCAATAAATCCCCATAAATATAGTCCCTAAATCTTCATGAAATAGGTGGACCTCTAATCTATATTAACATCCAAACATCATACATTATGATTTATCATTTTATCAAAGAGATAATATTTCATGTATTCCATGTGGCTCAAAATTTTACTTTAATGGTGTAGTATAAATATTCATCATTATCCACTGTATATTGGTACACATTTCAAATTATCCCATTGACATATTAGTACAAGAACATTATTCCATATTTATATTCAATCATGTATTCTAGTTCATGTTCAATGTTGTTTAATGAATTCTTCAATAGTTTATGAATCATATAAAATTATGATAAACACCTATATATTTTCTTGATAATCTCCCCACCTAATTCAAAAACAATTCATAAAATTATGGTTACACAACGGATCCATAATAAATCTATGATTTCATTGAATATTACTATGTTGTGATGAGATAATTCATACCCAACATTGGTTAATGACTATAAAAGTCACATTGAAGATTACATAGCATGAATAATGGTTATACAAGGTTCATTATTGTTTACACAAGGAAAGATGACCCTTTCACAAGGATATGGATTATGTTTACACTTAGCTTGAAAATGAATATATATACTGCAAGATGTTGTCTGAAAAGAATTATTGTTAGGTCCCCTAGGTCAATTTCCTTAAGAGGGGGGGGGGTGAATCATTATTTGACAGATTCAAACTACTGCCACATCAGATCTTGTTTTTTCATTAAAAAAATACACTTCTATATTTCTCTATTAGTAATATATGATAAAACAAGAAATCATTCCCATGACATAGTGATTTTACTTGGTTAACCCTCATTTAGATATTTCTAAGGAGAATACAACAAAGATGTACTAATGTTACAAATTCACTAATGATCACTACTATTTACAAGGTTTTGTCTTGATCTTCTTTGCCCAGGCCCACTAACTTCACAATGTTTAGGGTCTGTTCACTGAATTCCAAAGGGTCACTCCCCATGACTATTACTCTACCTCACTACTATTTGGAGGGTTCACCATCATCATCTTCCTTTTCTCAATTCTCTTGAATGGGATCCAAACATTTTTTATGGACTTTTATTTCCATTTTTTTCATGAAATCATTCATCCAAAAATATAGATTGATGCTCGGTTGATGTCCAATTTCACGAATAGATATAAAAAACTTTTCCACGATCTATTTGGTTAGGATAAATTACATTCTTGAACTATTTTAGTGTATTTTCATCTTATTTGAGTCATTTGAGAACAAAATTTGTTCTTCCAATAACTATGTAGTAAGAATGCAACATTGATTTACACTTCTGTGTACTACCTCTAATTCTGCATTTTGCATATCCTCTATGGAATGCATTTTGTTCTTCGAACCATTTCTCATCTTCCATATAATGGTCTCCATCCGTGTACTATGTCCAAATCCCACATACTCTCCTTGCTTCAACATAATTGTTCATCCTTCATCTCATTGTATGTCTTCCTTCTTCTATATTCCACTTCTTTTGTGGGATATAGCACCAATAAAAAACTTCTACAGAGTTACTCTTGTGCGAACAACTACACCGTTCATGGGATTCTTACTTGTGAACCACTTTCAAACATAGCTCAATTCTCTATGAAATGATTTTCTATAATGGAATTAACTATAAAATAATGATGGAATGAAAACTACATATATAAGAAAATAGATCCTCAAAACATGTAAATCTATTATTTCCTTAATCATTGATGCATTACAACCTTCATTGTGTATTCCTTCACCTACCAACCATTATTCCCTATGTTTTCTAATTAATAACTTTCCTCTATGGTTTCCCAAATCAGCATCACGTTTTTACCAATGATTCCCTTCATGGATTACTGAATCACATCATCATTTCCATGATTGAAAATACATCATGTGTAATAAAATACCTTCATGTACCGCACCGTGAGATGTTTTCTCCCTTACGAACTGTTCCCATATATGGTATGCATCATGCGCATTGCAGTTCGCCACCATATAAATTTTATTTCAATGTTATTATTATCACTTTTTCAATCTTAAAACTATGATTTATTGGTCACATACTATGATCCCTTATGCAGAAATAATCCTATTCGAAAAAACCCGAACATTCGATTATGAAGCCCAAAAAATTTGGAAAAAATAGGGAAACTACACCACCTTAAACAACTTCATAAGAAAACACCACCCATACCCATTTGTAGTCATCTAGATTTTTCAAAAAACACAAACACACCTAAAACATACTGAGCGGATAGATTAAGTTTTTTTTCTTATAATTATATCGCTTTGGTTCTTGTTGACAACACATTCATAATTTTATATCTCATTAATGATTATTATAGAATCTCCATAGAGTTTATTCATGTGATCAATATAGTGGTCCAATATTTACTCAATACATACTATAATCCCACATGATCCATGCTCGTTATGAGATACAAGTGAATAGTGATATGTTCATCAATGAATCACTTCATTTTATTCCAAACCCATACTTCTTATTTTATAATTATCCTCAACTATCCTGATATATATCCTTTGATTAATCATTTCTGACATCATCATATATAATACACCCTATATCACACTATTCCTCTAAACAGATTTGAATCCCCCTATCTCACTAATACACAAGACATCCTCTCTCTGAGTCTTGACTGTGACCTTATCTCCCTTAAAATAGAAACCTTTTCTCCCCATTTTTAAATAAAATAAAGGTCATTATATTGAGGTCTAAAACATGGTAAAGAACACGGATTAACACATTAGGTAAAACAAATCATAACCCATGGAGAGGGGGATCCACATCCACACCTTTTCAAGTGCAGGGAGGTGAATGAACTCACATATCCATTTGATTCATTTCAAATGCTTATTTTGTCATGGTATTTGTTAGAATTTCAGTGGTAGATTATTCTATTGTAACATACTCCAACATCACAAGCCCTTGATTACCCTATCCTTGATAAAATGATATTTGATTTAAAAATTTTCTAACCATGAGTGATTTACAATATTTTTTCAAAAATTTATTGCATATGAATTATTGTAATGGATTCAGATAATATATTTCACCTGAAATTTTATACCCTAAAGCAGTTGTTTTATCCATAATAGATGCATGGGTGATTTATTTTATGAAATATGATATGATTTTTTGGTTCTCTATGTAATGATATTATGTTTCATTATTATCAATGAAATAGACAATCGACCATGATAGGAGTTAGCACCAGACATTGATTTCCAATCATATGCTGAACCAGCTCAAACTATATCTTTAGTTCTCAATAGCTCTACCTGTGATTTTTAATTATAAGTTAAACTGAAATCCACAATTCCATTAATATACCAAATAATTCTTTTTTACTATCAGAATGAGTGTTTCCTTAGGATTAAATTGTTATTGTGCTAGTTGACACTAGGAAAACACAATATCGGGTTGTGTTACTATTATGTACCACAAACTTCCAATTATCTTCTGATATTCTATGACATTGACCTCTTTTAATTTATTATATCAAAATAGTTTCATCCAGGTTTCCACTTATGTATTCATATCCTTGGAATTATAGATTCTAAATATTGTCAAAACCTCCTTGGAATATACATATAGTGAAGTAATGTTCCATACATTCATTCTATCACCTTTAGAACAATGAAAAATACTGATTCACTAGTCATTGACATTTAAAACTCACTTTCCATTAATTAATAAAACTACATACATTACGCTTAATTTGATCCAAAGATATTTTTACAATGATATATACAAGAACCACCCTGCATTGATTAATATATTGATTGAAATATACATTGTAATAAACTCCACAATGCTAAAAATTGACATTTTTTAGAAATTCATATCGCCTTGAATACCTTGGTCTGAGTGCTCATATCAAACCATATAAAGCCTTCTTTAACCAAAAAAAATCTATTATCATATTCATTAATGAGAAAACCATCTACCATCTCAATTTAAACATGTTATTCTAGAACTCCATTTATAAATGGCTACATGACATACAACTGGAATACATTGAACACACTTTTCAATAATATGGAAAAGAAAAATTTGATTGTCTCCTACCTTGAAACAAGTGAAAATGATTCATCGATATCGATACCCTCTATTTTGGATTAACATCTGTTCACTAGTAATGCTTTGTTTCGAATTATTGTCCCATATTAATTAATCTTGTTTAGATATAATCATTTACTTCTGAGGAAATTATTTTCTATTCACCTCTAAAAATTCTCTCATGTCAAATTTTCCCCAATTTGGTCAAGCTCTTCGTTTATAGTGTGAACACAAATATCATCACTAGCTCATACATAAAAAAAATTCAACTCCCCTATGATATGTATGATTCTTTTTGTATAGTCATAATCATCCTTGTTTTAACTAGAACTTTCTGATCACCAACTATGTTTTATCTTTCAATACCATCACTTCTCTTCTCTCTTTGTGCAGATATAGAATTGTTATCATCTTTCTCATTATATGAGTCTTCACCTAAATCACCCTCTAGAAGAGGAGCATCCCTTGATTTTCTTATTTATTCATCACAATCCTCCGAGAATTTATCATGTAATTTCAGAAGAGTTTTCTCATTCTCTAATATGGTTAAATCATGGCTTTCAAAAATCATTCCTAGCCTCGTGTTTAAGTATTTATATTATTTTGTTTTGTTTGAGTTTCCAAAAAAATTCCCTTTATTTCCATGGGATTCAAACATCCCATGATTATCTTTATTGAGAATGATACACATACTTCTTGAGATTTAAAATTACTTCAATAATGGCTTCATTCCACAACATATATCATATGGATTATTTTCACCTTTTGAACATTATAATACTATATTTAAATTGTAGGATTTTTTCATCACTGATTCATTCCAAAATTTCTCTAGAAGGTCATTCTCAATTAAAAAAGTTCTGGAAATGTTATTTACAATTCGATTTAACCTCTTAAATACTTCATTATCTTTGGGAATTATTATAGATAAAACATATGGTATTATCTATTATTTCGTGAGATAAACTTCTACATGGATATTTGTAAATTATGTTCCACTATCTATTCATATCTTTTGGATTTTGTAACCCATAATATTTTCAACATCCCATTGATGTATTTTAATGAAACTGTACACTACATACCTATGTGTGTTGAATAATACCCATTCCATTCAATAATAATCTTCAATGAAGAGAACATAGTATCTCCTCCCATCAAGTGTTCATGGAGAAATTATTATGCACAAATCAATATGAACCAACTAATTTTATATTATTGACCCTTGATAATTTAAAATATTTGTATTTCTAATAATCATCCCTTGTAAGAAGGAAATAGACATATGAGTATGACCATGTGATAATCTATAGAGATCATGGGAAATATCAAATTTCACTGGATCTTCCAAGGATTATTTTTATGTGGAAAATAAATTTATGCCAGAAAATATTTTCTTATTCCTTGGATGGAAAGAACATATCATCTTCTACATATATGATTTATATATTTCCTTTTTTACACATCCCCTGAAATACAACCACAAAAACTTTTTCCTTAATGAAACACAATTTCTTGGAAAAGATTATGGAATATCATAAGTCCCATAATTTAATTACACTTAATATGTTGTGACTAAGGAAATCAATAACCAATACATATTCAAGTATCATGTCTTTTACCACAAAATTTTCTCTCCCAGAGCTAATGATTTTCATCCCGTCCTCATTACCAAATCATATGATACTGTATTTTTCGTAACTGCTTACATTTACTAGATCCTTATTTCCTGTGATATAGGAGGTGCATCAACAATAAATGATCCATATCCTAGTACGATCTGATGCCTTTAACACAGATTATGTGACCCTATTCTACTTAAATGTTTTGTTTTTTATCCATGTTAATAACATCATAAATTGTATGGATTGATACCCTTAACATTACTTATAATATTATAGGACAACATCATCTTATGGATCTCGAAATCGAAATTTCATTTTTATGTAATTTGATGATACATTTTCTTTCTTCTTATAACCAACCACATTCTTCGTCGGTACATTCCTCTAAATTTATGATGAGCAATATATTTACATGGGTCCAAATCGTCCACACATGAAACTGTGATCATTTAATAATACCCTAGTAAATTCACATCTGTATGATGGCCTTTCTTGTTCATGTTCTCTTTGATATCACTTTGATAGGGAACACAAGTTTTTGGGATGTCACATCTTGTGCCATACTTTCATATTTTTTGTGGAACATTCCTTCGTGACAATATTGCACCACTGATTAACCCTTGGGATCTCTGAATCATTTGATTTTTCATTGTACCAAAATCAATCATCACATGAGTCATGCTCCGTGTGAGAAACAAGAGGTATTGGTGAAACCAGACAATTGTGTCATGAAATGATGTGGGGATTTTGTATGTATGACTGCAAATATAGATGAGGATTAAGATTTACTTCAGGGAATAAATCCATGAACATTGTCCATAAAGGTATTTGTGCTTTATGGGGATTTGGATACTCTAATATTGGGGCATACTATTAAGGAAGATTCCCATGTTAGGAGGGGGACTTATGATTGGGTTTTACTCCTGAGAAGGAAGCCCCTATCAAAAGGAATTATGACTAGTTAAGAGAAATTAAGACCAGGGATAATTCCTAAAGAAGAGGCCCAGGTTTAAAAGGATTTGAAAATTAAGGGACTTGGGGCTTACTCCTAATGAGGACGCCCATATTTGAGACCGAGGCTTATTCGTGAAAAGGAGGCCCAGATTAAGGGAATTAATGTTTGGGGCTTACTCTTGAGAAGGATGCCCATATTTGGGGAATTATGATGGGGCTTATTCCTGAAAAGGAGGCCCCGGTTAGGGGACTTGGGGCTTACTCCTAAGGAGGATTCCCAATGTAATGAGTATTTGGATTGGGGCTTACTCTTGAAAAAGAAGCCCAGGTTAAGGATTATCTCTTCTTAAATGATTGTGTTTAATGAATGAACTCCCTGACTTTAGTGACAAATAGATGTAAAAATCACTATGTTTTGAGAGATGTTCCATTGATATCCTTTCAGATAAGGTTTTCAATAAAGAAAACATGCCATAAATGGCTTTCAGGCGTGTCTTGAAGACTGAAACATGAATAGGAGAGGTGTAATAGCATAAGAGGGGTTAAATGGACAGGAAAGGAACCCAAAAAGAGAGGGGCGCGCAAGTCCTGACAGGCGCGAAAGAACTACATGGGAGTGAAAGTCCCTATTCATGCATGTATTCCTATATGACACATGTGTACTTTCGCGATCCTTTCCCAGTATAGTAGTACTTGGGCGATTCTAGACCAATGCCTTTAGAGTCATCCTGAGGCACTTCCAGGAGAGTGGCGTGCAAGTTTCAATGAATTGGTAAGGAGGCGCGCAAGTGTGTCCATTTACCTTTAAGGGTAAAAACACTTAGGTGTGCAAGTTCTAGCGAATTTTAACTCTTAGACCTTATTCCTCTTGTTTAGACCTTCCATTCTAGGTGAAGGATTACCTTAGAAGTGTTCAGAAGACTTGAAGAAGAGACTTGAGCGTTCAGAGCTCTATATCTGAATTCTGAAAAATATCTCCCCTCGAAATAGAGGGCCCATAGGGTCTATTTATAGGCTGGCGAAGACCCCGGGTGGTTATCACATAGGTCGCACAAGTCACTTGCATGACCATTAGACGGCACGCAAGCATACTTGCGTGACAGTAAGGGAACCTGCACAGTGCATGGGCATTTGAATGCTTGTTCATAACTTTATTGATTTTTTTGATGTTTTCTTCAAAGAATGAATCAATTTGTGCTAAGTCATTTCCCTTTCCATTCCTTTAGAAAATGTGATGAAAAGGAGCGTCAACAGTGTACTCGAAGAAGGAGTCTACATTGAAGAACCAGTTGGTTTTCTTCTTGGTATTAAGGAAATAGTGGTTTTCAAAATAAAGAAAGTACTCTATGGCTAGAAATAGGCACCATAACCATGGTACTTCCGATATGATTCATTCCTCAAGAATATAGAATTAAAAAGAGGAGGAGTAGATCACACACTCTATGTGAAGAATTTTCCAAAAGATTAGTTCATGGTTCTAGTGTACGTCGATGACATTATATTTGGCGACAGCAAGAAAAAACCAGTGGAAGAATTTTCCAATCACCTAAAATTAGAATTTGAAATGTCAATGATTGGGCAGCTCACATGTTTTTTGGGGTTTTAGGTGACTCAAAATAATGATTACACTTTTGTCTCTCAAGAAAATTATGTATGATAGTTGCTAATGAAATTTAATATGAAGGACTCCATACCCATGTCAAATCTGATTGCAGTTAGAACCAAACATGGAATGTATGATGATGAGACCATTATAGATCCCACCATGTAGATGAGGGTCATTGGGAGCCTGCTGTACACGATAGTGACATGACCAGATATTGTCATTAAAACATGTCTAGTAGTCCACTTGTAGTGTAATCTAAAAGAGGAACATATGGTGGTAATAAAAAGAATGGTGAGGTACATTCAAGGTACTCATAACATTGGGTTATACTTTTCAAATGGAAGGGAAAGTGAATTATCTGAGTTTTATGATGCTTATTGGGTTGGTGATGTAGTAGATAGAATGTACACTAGTGGTGGAGACTTCTATACTGGGCATAAATGTGTTAGCTGGTTGAGATAGAAGCAAGAAATAACTTCTCTTAGTACTGCTAAAGATGAGTATATCTTGGCCAAAATGTCATGCAATCAACTGAAATGGATGAAACAACCACTAAAAGATATTGTTGATTAGGTGAAGCAACCAATGCTGATTTACTGCGATAACAAGAGCACAATTGATCATAAAAATAATCCTGTTCAACAATATAATACAAAACATATTGAAATCAGGTATCACTTTATCAAAGAAAAATTTGATCAAGGCATGATTAGAATGGATCACGTGGGAACTAATGAGAAAGTTTCTGATATCCTGACCAAGCCATTGTCAATAGTTGTGTTTGAGAAACAATAGTTGAATCTCGATGTTCAGCTACATCCCAGTGCATAAAGAGATTACGAATTACGCCTCTCCCCGTTTATGTTAACTATTTTTTATATGTTTGTTTATATGAGGTGGGTTTATGGGGGTGATACTATGATAGGGGTGTATTGAGATGTCTAATGAACAAATACCAATATTTATGCTAATTTCCAATTGGGGATAAGGAATAAATTCAGGAATTTTTTGTTATCAGGATGGGAATTCAGTGTTTGGATGAGAAGGAATACATTCAAGGCATGTAATGCATCTATGACATAGTAAGAGAATATCTTGGGCGTCATTGAGAATTCCAAAACATGGGATCCCAATTCACCCTTCCCCTCATTTTTTCTACTCCGAGCATTGCTCACGTAGACTTTGAGTGTTGGCTCGGTTGATTCTTGCTTTTTTGGTTTGCATGTGACTGGTTCTCTATAGAATTTATCTGGTGATCGCTGAAAATCCCAAAGGGGGAGATTGGGGTAATCATGGTCGTTCTCTTTATGAATTGGAGTACGGTTTGTATTTTTTTTCAATCATCATTGGATGATCAGGATGTGAGATAGAAACATGATCATACAGTTCAAGCAGACAATAGTATTTAAGGTTGCTATGTTTTCTAGTGTTTGCCACATTTTTGGACTGAAAATCAGAAAATGAAGGCATGGGTTTTTTGCAAATGGTGGTGCGCACAAAGAAGAAGTGGTGTGTGAAATATGTGATTTGTGGGCAAAAAACATCTTGGTGCGCAAAAACGGCACGGTGCATGAAATAGTGGTGTGATGTTTTTCGAGAACGAGGTGTTTTGGAATCAAAATGTCAAAAAATGGAAAAGGAATGGGATGCGTGAAAAACGTGGATAGGTGTGCGATAAACAATTCCTATGTGAAAATTTTTGCATGCCGAATGTGAGGTTCTTCATGCCATGATGGGTTTTGCACGCAGGGGTCGGCACATTTTCTTGCTATAAGAGAAGATCTACCACTGGAACGTCTAGAAAGACTATATATTAATGATGTTGTGAGACTTCATGGAGTACCCCTATCGATTGTTTCTGTTCGTGATCCTTGTTTTACTTCAAGATTCTGGAAGAGTCTTTAGAAATCCCTGGATACTGAACTTCATTTGGGAACTGCTTACCACCCTCAAATGGATGGACAATCAGAACGAACTATTCAAACCTTAGAAGACATGTTGAGATCTTGCTCACATGACTTTCATGGTATGAGAGATCAATATTTACCTATGGTAGAATTTTCCTATAACAATAGCTTCCATTCGAGTATTCAGATGGCACCATATGAAGTGTTATACAGAAAGATATGTCGCACACCAACCTGTTGGGATGACGTTGGTGAAAGAAAACTTGTAGGTCCAGAATTGGTAGAGGAAATGATGGAAAAGGTGAAGGTAATCCAAAATCACATTAAAACAGCTCAAAGTAGGTAGAAGAGCTATACTAATAATCGAATGAAGGATTTGTAATTTCAAGTCGGTGATCATGTTTTCCTGAAGGTATCTCCATGGAAGGGAGTCATACATTTTTGTAAGAAAGGTAAATTGAGTCCTAGGTACATCGGACCTTTCGAAATTCTAGAATGAATTGGGGCTGTAGCTTACCGATTGGCAATGCCGCCAAGTCTCTCCAAAGTTCAAGATGTGTTCCACGTATCTTTGTTGAGGAAATACATGCCTGACCCAATGCATGAACTCACATGTGAAGAATTAGAACTGGAACCCGATCTAACTTATTGTGAAGATCCCGTCAGGATTCTTGATAAGAGAGAACAATTACGGAGAAACCGGACGACGCGTCTGGTAAAAGTTTTGTGGAGAAACCATAAGATGGAAGAGGCAACGTGGGAACCCGAGGAACTTATGATGAAGAACCACCCGAGTCTTTTAATGTGATAAGTATTATATAAATTTCGAGGATGAAATTATTGGAAGGAGGGGAGAATGTAACACCCCAAGCTTCCACGGTACGCTTCTCTTTGAATAATGTGATAGCGTGTGTTGCACGCAACACCGAGTTCTAACACACCATAAACAATCAAACTAGCCGTTATGAATAGAAATACCTGCTTTTTGAAATTATATATATATATTATATTTCAAAATGGACTCCATTTTTGGATTCAGAATATCTAATTTAGACTAAGGTGAAATTTTGGTACTTTTCGTATAAATTTAATATTTTGATGAATAGTGAAAATTACTAAATTTTAATTAAAAACAACGTTTTTTAATCAAAATAATTAATACTGATAAATTATGAATTTGAGTGGTTTTAAATTATATTTAGAATATATTTTTATAATTTAATACAACGTTTTTCATTGGACATAATTTTACAATTAAACCGAACATAAACAAGTGGCAATCTTTTGATAGTTATTATCTCTTAAAAACACGATTTTTGTTTTAAAAACAGGAATTAATTTTAAATTAAATTCTTCCACTTCTGTGTTTTGAATTTGGAAAAATGGATTCCTTATTTGGAATCAGGATGTTCAAATTGTGTAAATAGTTAACTTTTATTTTTAGACATTTTGAATAATTACTTCGGTAAATATTTTATTTACCATGGTTAAGGGTAAATCCGTTAAATAAGGGTTAAAAAATAATATTATAATATTAATAAATTACCCTAAAACGTGTCCTAGCCTTATTGGTTGATACATGTTATACCATATGAATATTTGGGTCGATTTTGGGACCCCATGGATCCACTTGTAGGTGATAGGGACACTTTATTTTAATTAAGTTAAAATGAATACAAAAATGACACAAGCATATATCCTTTAGCAAAAAATTTTTTACATAGGGTTATATATGTTGGATTTTCGACTATAAATATTAATTCGAAATCTAAAAAGATTTCCTACATAATGATATTTTATTTATAATTTTTAGACATTAAATAAGTTAATTTATTTATGACACAATGATGATGCAGTAATTACCATAATAGTGAAAAATTAATATAATTGCTTTTATAAATACTCAAATAAATATAAATTGAGAGTTTTAATGAATTACACTAATTTTATAGGATAATATAACATATTAGGATTGATTTAATTAAATTTTATTGAAGTAATAATTCTTTTATAAGTTTCAAAAAAAATCAACTATTGAATAGTGTCAAAATTGACATAAAAGAGTTTATAAAACAAATATTATATTATTAATTGATATTAAATTCCTAAAAATCAAAGGGTCTGCCAGGAGACTTATATAATGATATATTAATCATTAATGGACCACTTTTGGCTCTCTTGGATGTATATAGTATGTTTATTAACCATATAATATAAAAATACAAAGAGACATTGTAAAAGTGAAACTAATTAACTTAGAGTTAATACTTAAAGATAAGGTTAATATAAGTACCCAAACCTGTATAAATTATATTGGTTAAGTTTTTTTCGACCGATCCCCACCTTAACCTTTAAATAATCAACTTTGGAGCCATTAGAAACCGAATATGAATTAATTATAAATTAATATTTCTAGCTTTTTCAAAGGTGCCCCTCACCCCTCTTATAAAAGGGCACTCTTCCTTCTCATTTCTTCACACCATAAAAGCCTTTTGGATCGGACAAACTATGCCCAAATACTCTCCCAACTTCCCTAAATACAACCTAGAGGACTTAGTTTGATCATAAAGCCAACCTATGGAGACCTTTTTTTCAAATCAATAGGAAGAACCCGAAGAAGAGGTAATGATTTCACCACCCTTTTTCCATTTTCCTTTCTTCCTCCATTTCTTCTTGCTTTGTTGTTACCATTCTAAAATAATAAATCTTGTATCTTATATATACGGTGATGTTATTATAAATATGGTACAACCATATTCACTATTCTATCCATCCTTTGAATAACAATTCACCATACATGCGTATGTACGACTTACCGTCTCCACGTCGTGGTGTAATTGTTATTCAATATATTATTATTTGGATGGGTATAATAATGATGTGTAACTCATGTAAATAATAAATATAAAAATTTAATGATTCTGTATATATGATATAACATCCATTTATATATTATTTTAATATCAATAGATTGATATTGTCGCTCGTGTGTAAGTACGGACTACCGTCTCCACGAACGCGATGAGAATCATTCTCCATCACATCCATTCTAGTATAATTCTCATTTGATGATTAATAATTACATCTAAGGACTTGATGTCATTCTTCTTATGATTAAGATACAATTTATCCATTACAGACATGGATTACGTAACAAAACATATAAAAGATAACGAGTAAGTTAACACCCGAAACGACGATAATAATAAGATATTATTAACAAAGCAATGATAAAAGATCATATATGATATCATATGAATGTATATGATTCTTTTATAATTTAATAACAATTATTTCACTATTATACAGGAGCTTAACCTACCCCAACCAAGGAAAAGTACATGGTAAGGGTTTATTTCGCAATCTCTTCATTATACGAGGTTGTTTATACGTAATAATCTTCTGGGATTTCTTTATCATCTGCATCCATGTTTCATAAAAATGAATATCAAAACATTTTTACTATTTACTAGAATATGGGTTAAAGTCATTTATACCCTTATTTTACATTTTATAAGAGGTTTATAAAGTAATCCTTCCGTTGTTTTCCAAACGTGGTGCTTTTTAACCTTTTCGACAAAATTAAGGTAAGAATGTTTTTTTAACTTATACGGCGGGTGCAGTTATTTTCCGCCATTATAAAATTGTAGAAGATTACCTTACAAGATTATAAGAATATTTTCAATGAAAATGTTTTATTTTATAAATATATGACTCTTAAATAATTTCAAAATAGAAAGAGATGTTTCTCTAAAAAGAGTTCTGATATCATCTATGTCAGCATCCTTTGATGGATTCTACGCTTTTTTGAAGTTGATTTATTATGATAAAAAACTTATATATTGTATTTAAGGTTTTGTGACATGTTTTGCTATGGATGTGATATTTTTATACCATTAATAGTTTATGGTGAAAGTATTAACATTCTGTAAGCTAGTTTTAATACGAATGTTTATGTTATGTTTAATCATTTTCATATGGGAATACATTGGACTTAATATGTGACGGGTGGAGCCCTATATAGCTCCTCGATGAAGCGGTAGGTCTCATGAGACAAACTAGTGTCTTGGCACAAGGCCTTGGCAAAATCGTATATGTAGTCTTGGCACGAGGCCTTGGCTATGTGGTTATGATAGTCTGGAATTATGCATTCCATCATTATGAAAGTGGTTATTGATATTGCATGTGATTATTCGATTTGTATAATATTACTGTGAATAATTAAATGGAATTATTTTATTTTATTTTTTCCATACTATGTTTAAGTTCATGTTTAAAATGCTTTTGTTTTAGTTTTACATTGTCTTAAATGTTTATTCTTATTTATGAAAGTTTCCGCTATATTGTTATCCTTACTAGGAATTTGAGCTCACCCCTTTTCTATGTTTTATTTTTCCCAGGGTATGAATAAGTAAATTATGAATGACATGCTGGGATAGTATGTGGGGATATGAGTGTGGATTATGAAGAAAAGATGTTTTTGTAGTTTTCATTTTTATGATGTAATGTAAGACTTATGAATATATCTAGTATTTCTAAGGCTACTAAACAAATAGTTCCTTCGAGATTTGATCCTTCTTGTGATCATGCCAATGTTATGTAATAATGCACTGACTCTGGGTAACTGGGGTTGGGGCGTTACAAATATAAGTTCAATGTAACTCATTTGAGTCATTTTATAATAATTTTAGATATATAAAAATTTTATTGAACTTTTCACCGTCTTTTACTCACCTCCTAGAAGATTTTAAAAATATACATAAAACTTATTTTTACCACTTCTAGGAGAGGAATTTCGAATATCTAAGAGACAAAGTTAACATCAAGGAGTACAATGTGGTTCAATAAGATAAAAATAATTTTTGGTGAATAGTTACTATTTACTTTTATATTCCTCGGTTAAAAGTAAATAGGGTAATTAAGGGTAAAAATGGTATTATTATTACCATAACACATGTCATAATTCTATTGGATTAGTTTAATTCGACCAAAAACAACCTTAGGAATTAAATATGAACATTTAGGTCCACTTGGATTAGATTAGAACATTTATTATTATTTTATTTAAAGAATAGTTAAAATAGTTATAATCAAAGTTTAATAACAAAAAATTTTTAATATAAGGTTATATATAAGATAAATTCTATTATAAATATTAATTTGAAAGCTAAAAATATTTCATAAATAATGGTATTTTATTTATAAATTCTTGACTTTAAATAATTTTTTTTATGACACAATGATGATACATTAATTACCTTATTAAGAAAATATTACCATAATTGATATTATAAATACCGAAATAAAAGTAATATTAGACTTTTTATGAATTACACTAATTTTATAAGTTATTATGACAAGTTAGTATTGATTTAATTTACTTTTTTAGAACTAATCATGTTGGTATAATTTTCAAAAAAATCAATTCCCAAAGAGTGTAAAAATTGACATAAAATAGTTTTTAAAACAAATATTATATTATTAATTGTTATATTATTCCTAAAAATCTAATGTTTGATAAAATTACATAGATAAGGTTATATATATTAATAATAAACAACTTGGGATTCTTTTGACTTGTTATAGTATGTTTATTAACCTTATTGTGTTGGAAAAACAAGAATACACGGTAAAATTAAAATTATTTAACTTAAAGTGAAATCTAAATGATAAGGTTAAAATAGTAACCTAAACTTGTCCAAATTTAATTGGATTAGAGGATTTATACCCGTCCCCACCTTAGATTCTAAATAAATCAATTTAAAGCTATTAAAAACCAGATATGACTTTAAAATAAATTAATATTTTTAGTTTTCCCAAAGGTGCCCCACTCCTCCCTTATAAAAGGGCACCTCCTCCCTCCCCTCCTCACACCACTTTGAGCCATAAAACTCTACCAAACCCTGCCAAATGCACTTCTCCTCTTCTCTAGAAACATCGTAGAGGTCTTAGTCTTCTTGAAAGATCAACTATTGTGCCCGAAGAGGAGTTTAAGAAAAGGTGCATCAATGAAGAGGTAATATACATTACCAATCCTTTCTAATTTCGTTCTTCTTGATCTTCTTCTTCTTTAGTTTTTTCATTATGAAGTAATAACATCGGTATTACTTATATACTTATATGTTATTATAAATATGAAACAACCCAATTTCACCTTCTATCCATCTTGCGGAAAACGAAATCACTGAGGGTGCGTACGTACGGAATACTTTCTCCAGGCTGTGATGTAATATGTTTTCCACCACCGCCTTACATGGATGGTTATAATGGTGTAAAGAATAAATATATATTATTATTTTAATGTGATTTTTATTCTTAAATAGTATACATACACTTCAATCAATTCCACGATAATGGGAACAATATCATCACTCGTGCATACGTACGGCCTACCGTCTCCACGATCTGATGCGACTCGTTCTACATGATCTTCATTGAATAATGACTATATAAATGAAATGAATGAATAAATATGATATATATTACAATAATAACATTATTTAAATGAGGAATATATAACCTAAAAAGTAGAATAAGAATTTATTCGACAAAACACGCATAAGAAAAAAAAGAAATAAACACCTGAATAACAAGTAACAATGCAATATTACTAATAAGAAGCTAAGAATATGACCATATATGATATCATAACAATGAGTAAAATTCTGTAATAATTCAATAACATTATTTGAATCATTATACAAGAGGTTTGGACATGTACGAACTAAATCAGACCTAAGGTAAGGGAAAATCTCGCAATCTCATTTTTATCCGACATTTTTTATACTTCAGAATTTACTGGGGAATATTTATCATCCACATACATGTTTCCCCAATATGTAATATTATTTCTATCCTCCTAAATTGGTTTAGATCCAATTTTACTCTTTGGTGAGTTTTTAGAAAATTATATGAAAGGAATCTTTTGTCATTTTTAGTAAGAGGTACTTTTTGACTTTTTCGGACACAGTATGAGAAGAATGTTTTTTTAACTTATACGACATGAATGAATTTTTATTATTTCATAGAACATTATTTCCATAAAGATTCATTTACATGTATTCATGTTTGTTTTTAATCAACTTATTTTAGTTTAAAATTGTATGACATGATTAAGAAATTAAAATGTTTTTTTGATGTAGAAAGGATATTTTCCTCAAGAATGGAGTTCATGTGTTTTATCAAAATTATTTTCCATCTAAGATAATATTGGGTTCAGTTTCTATCCCAATTTTTACATTGATTTTTTTATGTTATTATGGAATTAATTTTTTGATTTTCTTTTATCTTACATGGATTTCGTTATGATGGTATGAAGTTTAGAAATCCCATTTTTATTACATGAGCTATGATATGATATATGATATATGATTTTCATGGCACACATAAGAATTGTATCATTATGAGATGGGTGGGACCTATATCTCCCTACAATTCATTTGTTATAGATTTATATCTCATGATTTAGACATGGCTCGAACAACAGGTTAATCTAGTACAGTGAAACAGGACTGAAACGAGGAGTGAACTTGGTTCACAAATGGACTTTGTCTGCTAAGATAATCGTGGAAATGATTCATGAGTAATAAGAAATGATTCTCTCTGATTATTTGTGTATGACACAATGTTTCATGTCTTATGTTTTGATTATTGGGATTACATTTCACAACTATGATTTATCCCATGTTGTGAAATTATGATCTCCTTTGAAGGGTAAAATTTCCAAAATATTATGTTTTTTTGAATATTTTGTGATTGATATTTCTTTTGTTTATCCTTAATGACCTTTTGATCTCAGCTTTTTGTATGTCTTCTTTTCCCCAGATCAAGAAGAAGGGTATTAAGTATTATATGCCAAAAGGGACTCTAGATATGATGAAATAAATGGGAGACAATGTAGATTATTTATGGACCTGTTGTTTATGTTTCCCAGTTTCTAAATACACTATACCTATACAGTCCTTTCATTGATTTGTTATATGTTGTAATAAGTGTGCTTAAATTTTGAATTAATAACAATGTATGTAATGTATGGGTCATTATAGTTGGTATCAGAGGCAAAGGTGGTAAAAATGTATCTGATCCTTGGGAACTCTCACATGTGAGCGTTGGACGAAGCATGGATCTCCGCCCAAGGGATTCATGAGGAAATGGATTCCACTGGGGATGGTGGTGTTTCCCACCCAGTGGGTGTAGCCACACATGGAGTTCACTGATAGGTATCAATTATAGTGCATGGAACTAATTACAGACCGCTATAGTTGGAATCCGAGGAAAGGTATAGTCAACCTTTGGAAACTATGATGTGAAAACCTTAGTAAGAACCCTAAGGATATGTCTAAGCATAGAACACAATCTTAGTGTTTTTTAAATGGCCATGAATAACCTATGATAAGACCTTAAGTGTGAAATTTATTCTTTATTATGTGGTTTTCCTATTATAATTAGTGTTTATCATACTATTCCTCTTGGTTTTAGTCAATGGCTGGAACCCAATGGAACCGTGTTAATAAGGAATGTGATGGGAAATGCAATGATTGTCCCCCTGAGCAACCAAATGTTATGGGAGCTAGAATGAAAAATCTTGTAGCCATGATCACAAAACTTTCTCAATCTATGAATCATGCAGGACATCCAAACTAGCAAAGTAAGGAGTAACATTCTGTTGAATCCTTCATGAGGAAGCGTCCAGCCTCATTCAGCGGGTCTATTGATCCATTAGTTGCTGAACAATGGATTAGTACTACTGAAAATATTTTTTCAGTTCTTCAATGTTATGAGCATGATAAAGTCATCATATCAGTATATAGTTTGGAAGGTGAAGCTGATTAATGGTGGAATATTATCAAGAATATGAGGCAAAAGGATGAAATTGAATCCATGGAATGGGAAGAGTTCAAGAACTTATTTTTCAATAAGTACTTCCCTCCTATTATTAGAACAAAGATGAAGAAGGAGTTTCTTGAATTGAATCAAATGTATGATGAATCTGTTGGTACCTACGAAGAAAATTTTACAAGACATGCATGGTATGCAATGCGAATTATTATCCAACCTGAGGGTAAGATCTATCAATTCCTTAGTGGCTTAAAACCAATTATTTGAAGGGAGTTATCCCTAAGGTACTTCAATAGCTATGAGGAAATTGTTCGATGTGCTCTCAAGGTTGAGATGGAGATTGGAGTAACCCATCAGTCATATGCATTTGATAAGAAGAGGAAAATGGAAATCAAAGGAAAATCTAAAGGGCACACTGAAAAGAATATGAGTTTTCCCTTATGATCAATGTGTGGAGTAAAACATGGAGGCAGTTGTCTTAAAGGGACAATTAAATGTTTTAAATGTTTATAGGAAGGTCATTGGGAATTTGAATGCCGCAATGATGGGAAGAAGATGTCTAGTGATGCGAACAAATAAAAGGCTACACAGAGTGCACCTACTACACTTCAATGTTACAAGTGCAAGGAAATGGGGAATTATGACACTCAATTCCTAAATCCAAGGGTTTTTTATGATGATCGACGTCAGCAAATTGTTAAGGCCAATGACAAAGTAAAGTCACATGCAATTTCTATCAGCGATGTGGAGTACAATAATGAAGTGGTGAAAGGTACACTTACCATCCACTATAAAGAAGAAAATGTTTTATTTGATTCTGTATCCACCCACTCTTTTATTTCTGAAGAATTTTCTATGGGTATTTCTGTATTACCTCAACAATTAGATATTGAGTTAGCTGTGACTACTCTTAATGGCACAACAGTTGCATCAAAAGTTTATAATTCTTCTCCAATTGATGTTTGTGGGAAAGTGCTTCCTGCAAATCTTTTTATCCTTCCTATAGTGGAATTTGATGTGATTATTGGAATGGATTGGCATTCTTTATATGGATATCATATCAATTTCCAACGAAGGGAAGTCACATATCATATTCCAGATCAATCTACAATTTTCTATCGATTCAAGGATGAACATAACCATTGGATGGAAGTTTCTTCCATATTATGGGTCTTGATTCCACTAAATGAAGGTTATTTATCTCAAATGGTTGGTGAGAAACTCATGATTAAGAATATTCCCATTGTACAAGAGTTTGATGATTCCTTTCTGGAGGAATTTCCTGGACTTCCACAAAATCATGAAGTAGAGTTTTCAATAGAACTCATATCGGGTGCTTTACCTATTTCAAAGACACCTTATAAAATTCCCCCAATTGAGTTGTAAGAATTGAAGAAGAAAAAGTAATAGAATATTGATAATTCATTCATACACCCTAGTGTGTAACCTTTGGGAGCACATGTTCTCTTTGTTAAGAAGAATGATGGATCAATGAGACTCTGAATTGATTATCGAGAACATAATGAGATCACTATCAAGAACAGATATCCTCTCCCACACATTGATGACTTATTTGACCAACTAAACAGAGCTCAATACTTTTCCTTTTTTGATCTTTATTCAGGTTATCATCAGTTAAGAGTCAATAGGGATGATATACCAAAGATGGCTTTCTATACAAGGTATGGACACTATGAATTTATAGTGATGCCACTTGGTCTTACTAATGCCTCTAATATATTCTTGGATATGATGAATAGAGTTTTTAGAGTCTATCTTGATCAGTTTTTGGTATTCTTTATTGACGATATTCTTGTATATTCAAAGAGCAAGGAAGAACAGGAAGATCACTTGAGAATTGCATTGAAGACCCTAAGAAAGGAGAAGCTTTATGCCAAATTTACCAAGTGTGAATTTTTCCTTCAAAAAGTATCATTTTTGGGTAACATAATCTCAAAAGAAGGGATATCTATGGATCCAGTAAAACAGAGGTTATAGAAAGATGGTCGTGACCAACAACAGTATCTGAGATCCTATGTTTTCTTGGTTTGGTTGGATATTATTGACGTTTTGTGAATGATTTTTCATGATTATCTAATCCACTCACCAGGTTGACTCGAAAAGGAGTTATGTTCGTTTGGAAGGAGGAATGTGAAGTGAATTTAAAGGATTTAAATAGAAGGTTATCCAATCCACCTGTGCTCACACTGCCTTGTAGTGCAGAAAGGTTTGTGATCTACAGTGATGCATCCAAGATGGGATTGGGGTGTGTTCTCATGAAAAATGATATGGTGATAGCTTATGCCTCATGAAAGTTGAAAATCCATGAGCAAAATTACCCAACTCATGATTTGGAGTTAGCTGCGGTAATCCTTGCATTAAATATTTGGAGGCATTATCTTTATGGTGAAAGATGTCATATTTATACTGATTATAAAAATTTAAAGTATATTTTCACACAAAATGAGCTGAATATGTGCCAATGAAGATGGTCGGAGCTGATTAAATATTACGATTACCCAATTCATTATCACCCTAGGAAAGAAAACAAGGTGGCAGATGCATTAAGTCAACAAGACCATGCTAGATTATCCATGATGAGGATCACAAAAGATCCAATACTTATGGATTTACAAAGGATGGATCTAGGAATTATAATGGAAGGTAAAAATTATTATCTTTCTGAAATGAATGTTCAGCCATCTATACATGAGAAGATTAATGAGGCATAGAAAGAAGATGACTAGTTACAAAAGATGGTTAGAAATGTTCCTGAATTCAACTTTGATTATGATGGGATAATAAGGTTTAGGTATCGGGTTTGTGTTTCTACCATCCCAGAATTAAAGAAGGAGTGGCTGGATGAGGATCATAGTTCTTAATTAAATATTTATCATGGAAGCACAATGATGTATAGGGACCTGAAAGAGTACTTCTGGTGGGATGGCATAAAAAGAGATGTTACTGAATATGTATCTCGATGCTTGGTTTGTCAGCAAGTTAAAGATAAGAGACAGAAGTCTAAGGGGATGTTACAACCATTACATATACCTGAATGGAAATGGAAAAACAACACTATGGACTTTGTTACAAGACTTCTAAAAACATCCAATGTAAATAATGCTATCTGGGTCATAGTTGATCGTCTTACAAAGTCTACACACTTCATTGATATTAGAGAGGATTTCTCTCTTGGTCAGCATTCCAGGATATATGTAAATAAAGTGGTAAGATTTCATGGAGTACCACTTTCCATTATATCTAATCAGGATCCGAGGTTTGCCTCAATGTTTTGGCAAATTCGTCAGCATACTCTGGATACAGAGTTGTGCTACAACACTGCTTATCATCCTTAGAGAGACGGTCAGTCTGATAGAACAATTCAAACTCTAGAAGATATGTTAAGAGCTTTCTCTACGGATTTCAAAGGTGGTTGAGATCAAAACCTACCTTTGGTGGAATTTTCATATAATAATATCTTTCAATCTAGTATTCAGATGTCCCCTTATGAGGCTCTCTATGGAAATAAATCCAAGACTCCAACTTTCTAGGATGGAGTTGGGGAAAGAAATCTATTAGGACATGATCTTGTTGATGAGATGGAAGAAAAGGTCAGATCTATTCAACAACACAAAAGAGCAGCTCAGAGTCAACAAAATATTTATTCCGACAATCAAAGAAAAGACATAGAGTTTGAAGTGGGGGATAAAGTGTTCCTTGGAAGAGAGTAATGATACTTGGAAAGAAGGGAAAGCTGAGCCCTAGGTATATCGGTCCTTATGAAATATTCAATCGTGTTGGGAAGGTAACTCATCGATTGGTACATCCATCGAATCTCTCTCAAGTTCATGATGTGTTCCATGTATCTCTCCTGAGAAATTACATACCCGATCCTTCACATGTACTCAGCTCAGATGTTTTCCCGTTGGAGCAAGATCATTCTTATGAGGAATAGCCAATAGAGATTCTGGATTGTAGCAAAAAAGTCCAACAGAACAAGACCACTCGCTTGGGGAATGTTTTATGGAGGAACCACCAATTAGAAGAAGCTACATGGGAGCTTGAGGATATGATGATGGAGTGGAATCATCATCTGTTTATTACAAAGTGACGAATTTTGAGGGAGAAATTCATTTTAAGGGGGGTCGAAGGTAACACCTGATATTTCTATGAGAAATATTTTGTTTTTATGTTATATACATCATCAAAGGATTATTTCACTACAAACAACGCTAGCATGGCATGATTTATACGCAATCTCAACCTTCCATTATAGCTTGCGTTGTACGCAATACCGAGATTCACTAAACAATGATATGCTATTAAAATATTATTAAAACTAGCCGTTATGAATAGTAATATCCACGTTTTGAAATTTTACAAATTTAATCTTTCAAAATCGACTTCATTTTTGGATTCATAATATGGAAATTAGCCTAGGATGAAATTTTGGTATTTTTCTGAAAACTTTCAATTTTTGATGAATAGTGAAAACACTAGGTTACTATTTAAAAACTGACTTTTTATTTAAATAATTATATATTTTATTTAAATTTATTTTAGGTCAAAATTGATACATAATACCTATATATGTTCAATGTATTTTGTTGGAGTAATTTTATAATAATTTTAGTTATATATAAATTTTATTGCACTTTTCACCTTCTTTTACCCACCTCCTATGAGAGTTTAAAAATTTACATAAAACTTAATGTTACCGCTTCAATGAGTGGAATTTACAAAATCTTAGATACAAGGTTAACATCAAGGAGTAAAATGTGGTTCAATAAGATAAAAATAATTTTTGGTGAATAGTAACTTTTTACTTTTATTTACCACGATTAATAGTAAATAGGGTAATTAAGGGTAAAAATGGTATTATTATTACCATAACACATGTATCAGTTCTATTGGATAAGTTTAATTCAACCAAAAACAACCTTAGGAATAAAATATGACCATTTAGGTCCACTTGGATTAGATTAGGATATTTATTATTATTTTATTTAAAGAAAAGTTAAAATAGTTAAAATCAATGTTTCATAACTAAAACATTTTTAATATAGGGATATAAATTAGATAAATTAAACTATAAATATTTATTAGAAATCTAAAAATATTTCATACATAATTTAATTTTATTTATAATTTTTTGACATTAGATAATTTATTTTATTTATGACACAATGATGATACAATAATTACTTTATTAAGAAAATATTAACATAATTGACATTATAAATACCAACATAAATCTAATTTGGGACTTTTAGGAATTAAACTAATTTTATAAGTTAATATGAGATTTTATTATTGATTTAATTAGATTTTTTCGAACTATTCATGTTGTTATGTTTTTCACAAAAATCAATTACCAAATAGTGTTAAAATTGACATAAAATAGTTTTTAAAACAAATATTATATTATTAATTATTATTTTATTCCTAAAAATATAAGGTTCGAAAAAATGACTTAGATAAGGTTATATGTTTTAATAATTAACATCTTGGAGTTCGTTTGACTTGTTGTAGTAAGTTTAATAACCTTATAGTGTAAGAAAACAAGAAGACACGGTAAATGTAAAATTTTTTAACTTAAGGCTAAATCTACATGATAAGGTTAAAATAGTAACCTAAAATTGTAAATATTATATTTGATGAAAGTATATCTACCCATCCCCACTTTACCTTTGAAATAAATCAATATTGAGCTATTAAAAACCGAATATGACTCTATAATAAAATAATATTTTTATTTTTTCCAAAGGTGCCCCTCTCCTCTCTTATAAAAGGGAACCTCCTCTCTCTCTCCTCCTCACACCACTTTGATCCGTCAAGCTCGGCCAAATCCTGACAAATTATTTTCTCCATATTACTAGAAACATCCTAGAGGTCCTGGTATTCTTCAAAGACAAACCCTAGTGCCCTAAGAGGAGTTTAAGAAGAGGCGCGTCAAAGAAGAGGTAATATCCATTACCGATCCTTTCCAATTTTTTTCTTTTTCAAATTCTTCTTCTTTAGTTGTTTCATTATTAAGTAATAAAATCATCATTACTTATATACTGATATGTTATTATAAATATGAAACAACCCCATTTCAACTTCTATCCATCCTACAGAAAATGAAATCACCGCACGTGCGTACGTACAAAATACTGTCTCCACGTCATGCCGTAATTTGTTTTCCACCACCACCTTCTTTGGATGGGTATAATGGTGTAAAGAATAACTATATGTGATTATTTTAAAGTGATTTTTATTCTGAAATACTATACATACACTTCAATATAATTTCCTGATCATGGGAACGATATCATCACTCGTGCGTGCGTACGACCTACCGTCTCCATGATGTAATGAGACTCGTTCTACATGATCTTCATTGCATAATGATTATAAAAGTTAATTGAATGAATAAATATGATATATATTACACTAATACCATTTTTGAAATGAGGTATTTATAACCTAAAATTAATTATAAGAATTTATTCGATAAAACACGCATAAGAACAAAAAGAAATAAACACCCGAATCACAAGTAACAATGCAATATTATTAATAAGAATATATAAATATGACCATATATGATATCATAACAATGAGTAAAATTATGGAATAAGTAAATATCATTATTTAAATAATTATACAGGTGGTTCAGACACAGACGAAGCAAATTAGACCTAATGTAAGGGAAAATCTGGCAATCTCATTTTTATCCGAGATTGTTTATACTTCAGAATTTACTGGGGAATATTTATCTTCCACTTCCATGTTTCCAAAATATGTAATATTATTTATATCCTTATACAATGTTTTAAACCCAATTTTACCCTTTGGTGAGTTTTTTTTTAAATATATGAAAGGAATATTTTTTCGTTTTTATTAAGAGGTACTTTTTGACCATTTCGGCCAAAGTATGAGAAGAATGTTTTTTAACTTATACGGCATGAATGGATTTTTAGGATTTCATAGAAAATTATTTCCATGAGTCATTATTTACATTTTTTCATGATTATTTTTAATCAAATTCTTTTAGTTTAAAATTTTATGACATGATTAAGAATGAAAAATATTTTTTTGAAGTAGAAAGGATATTTTCCTCAAGAATGGAGTTCAAGTGATTTATCAAAATTATTTTCCATCGAATATAATACTGTGTTCTGTTTCTATCCCTATTTTTACAATGATTTGATTATGTTAAGATGGAATTAATTTTATTATGTCCTTTTATCATCCATAAATTATGTTATGATGGAATGAAGTTTAAGAATCCCATTCTTTTACAAGAGTTATGTTATGATATATGATATATGATTTTGTGGCACACATAAGAATGGTATCATTATGAGATGGGTGGGACCTATATCTCCCTCCAATGCATTGGGTAAAGATTTATATCTCATGAGATAGACATGGATGGAATGGAAGGTTAATACGGGTCAGTGAAATAGGACTGAAATGAGGAGTGAACTCGGTTCAGAAATGGACGTTGTCCGCTAAGATAGTCTTGGAAATGAGTATTGACTGATAAGAAATGATTATCTATGATTATGTGTGTATGCCAAAATGTTTTAGGTATAATTTTATGATTATTACGATTACATTTCACCAGAATGATTTATCCCATGTTATGAAATTATGATCTCTTTTGCAGGTTAAGATTTCCAAAATATTATGTTTTTATGAATATGTTGTGATTGATATTTCTTTCGTTTACCCTTACTGAGAATTTGAGCTCACCCTTTTGTATGTTTTATTTTCCCCAGGTCAATAAGAAGGGTATTATGTAGGATATTTCAAAAGCTACTCTAGATATGATGAAATAAATGGGAGACAATGTAGATGATTTATGAACCAGTAGTTTATGTTTCCCAGTTTCTTAAGAGATTATACCTATACGGCCGATTCATGCATTTGGTATACGTTGTAATAAGTGTGCTTTAATTTTTATGTAATAACCATATATGTAAATTATGGGTCATTATAGAAATGTTAGTAAATAATATGTGTTTTGTAAGGTCTTTTATTTTGGGGTGAACCATACCCGCCAACCGATAAAAGGTTATCAGTCGATAAACCATAATTTTTTATTTGACTCCACAGAGAATCTATTGCTGCAACATTTATATTTTGATGGTTTGATACCAACCTTAATTTGGTTTAACTCTCATTCAAACTATTTATAGAACACTATATATAAGACTCATCATTTAATTCATTCAATGTTGTTTTAGAGTTGAGATAATTCCTCTAAGGCCACAATTCCTGACATGGAATATTGTCATACCTTTGCTGATTTTATATCTCCATTGAACTTTTTAATTTTATTTATTTTTTTTGTCTTTTGATTTTCTTTCAAATGTGTCTACAAATATTTATTTCAATTCAAAATCAAGAGATAATGTAAAACCACACTGGAAACCTATTAGATCCATCATTAATGGGATGATCCTCTATTCAAGGAGTGAATCTGTTGATCTATTTTAGTGAGTGATTGTGTGCTTTCCTAAAAAATAAATTCCATTCAGTTGATTCGGTGACCGAGTTGGTCTGACCCAAGATTCTCCCTCCTAAACAAAGAATGTTGTAAGCCAGTTTCATATCTTCCTTTCTCAATGAAATCTCACTACACACTTTTAATTTTGAAAATAATGACAATCTATGAATACTACCCAAATGTAAATGTAATGATTCTCATTTACCTATATTGTAAGGAAATTGAAAGTAGAAAAAAGTGTCAGACATGATAGTATTTTTTTATCCAATGAAGGAATTATACAATCTAGATTGTACTGACATAATGGAGAAATAGGGAGTTCTGACAAGGATAATGGACTCTCGTTGTGAGAGAGGAATGAATTGTAGGAAAATTAACAATCCTTGTTGTAGATATTGGATAAAGGAACGATAAAACATGGATTGGAATGCCTTATCATCCAAAATGATTTATAAATAAGAAGGACTCATTGGGTAGATCTCACTTCTGAAAGATAAGATGAATACCAGAGACGATAATGAATAACTAATTCTACAACACATAGAAATGGGTTCCATGTTACTCAAGCTTTATCATAGATTTATTTAATAGAAACATATTTAGGAAGAAAGATTCTGAATTCTTTTTGAATTCTTGAACTAATAGATTTTGGGTGAAATATTTTATGAATAAATATGACCCTATTCACATATCATTCATTGACACATATTTATCTTCAGGTTATCCTATAATATTATGAAATAGGGGATCTATAATTTTTTGGTGATAAGGGGACCTATTAGATTTGAGTACTGATGAAATAAAATATTTTTCACTCTGAAACATTAACTATTTCTTATTTAAAAAGGAAATGTACATTTAGACACTGTATTTAATTTTATATGATCATTGGAACTTCATTACCAAAATTGAATGACTATTTTTCATCAAAGGACATTGAAAAAGGATCTTACCCTACCAGGGATCGTCTTTCAGAAAAGCACCTTTGTGATGTTTTTTCTCAATCCACTGTCTTACATTGTACAGAATGACCCAACTCATAATATACAATTATATACAATTGATGTTGTTCCAATAAGGAACTATCTACTATATAGATTACACCATCTTGTAATATAGTGTAGCCTAGAGTGACAATTTCTCCATGTTATGGGTTAATTAATGTATCCTAGGTCCTCTCATGTCTTTCCAGGCTAGGAAGGATACTCAATATTAAAAGTGGTCCTCCAAGGTATAGGATATTTCATGTATCCCATGTCCTCTTAGGTCCAGTCAAAAAAGGTATGCTACTCTAGATTATATGTGGCCCTCCAAGGACTGTGATACTTCACATATCCTAGGTCCTCCTAGGTTTATTTAGACAAGGTGTTACGAGAAAAGTTAAACCAGGTACTCACTAGGATACTTCATGTATACTAGAGAGGTTCAAACATCGATTGAATGAATTTTATTCCCATCCTCTAATCTGAATAATTATATACAATGTTAGATATCCCTTACATATAGAACAGAAAATGATATCCTTCAAAGGGAAAAATCCCATAGCCCTTCCAAATTATGTTCTATAATATCTACATAAGTCCTATGATCAAAATACAAACACCCAGTCAATTTGGTATTATATAGTTTGTTGTGTTACCTTCCAACCAATAGGCCAATCTCTTTATACTTGATATTCAACAAACCAATTTGATTCTACTTATTCTACAATATATAATCTCTTTCCATTACCTTGATTCTTACAAATCAATTTTTTTCTATTGATGGAAAAAATCCACAAAATATAGCTTATTATTTTTATTCTTTTGTATTCTCAGAATATAATAATAGCTACATGAGGTAAAGAGATGTTGCATAATTTTCCACAAAGGGGTCCACTTTCATCCCCTAAGTTCCACCATGTCGGTACATAAAAATATGGAGAAAGATTCATGATTATGTTCTGAGGTTGTGTTCCATTCAAGTAGTATATGTTTCAAAATTCATTATTCCATACTCCCATCCATAACTAGTATAGAAGTGGTGTGATTTTTTATTCTAATAATGAAAAAATGTATGAACAGAAATAATGAGCAGACACACCCAATTTTATATGTGGGTTCAGTTCATAATTTTTTTTGTTTTCTATAAAGAATCATTCTACTGTAATTGTGTCATAGGTGTATTTCTTAATTTATGGATGGGATAAATTCCATTATCACATTGTAATGTTATTTTCATGTTGATTATATATTTTAGAATCCAATATAATAATTACTATATGAATTTGTTACATTATTTATAGCTGTCATTAGTATACGATTTAAATGAACTTCTAGTATTAATGGTGTACTCTACAGGAAGCGTTAAAAACATGGTTTTGGCCACCTCTAATGTCCTTCTGAATTAATAGTTTTTGAAAGTCATTCTATGTGATTTAATCCTAGAGTGATTTTTCTACCTCTTTTACTAGCAGGAATAAAGAACTGGTTTACATGTATCATGCACATGTCTAACACATAGGTTCATTATAATATGATATTATATGAAAGATGTGTAAAATGATACAAAAATGATAAATTATTTAATATGAACATCCACATAGTACAAAATGTATAACCTAATTAGAGAAATGAGATTAGCACAACATGATATGTGATATAAACATAATCCGAAATGAAAAAAAAACACATCTCAATACTCTACTCTAATAGGATCATACGAATATAAGAAATTGGTTTAGACCATGTGATTGAACTCTCTATGAGTTGGGATACATGAATATATGCTTAACTAAAGCTTAGTGTAGGTTTAACACTATGGAATGTTAGCCTCACTACACTCTTAGATAATTACATGGGACTAATGAAAATAGATTAACGTATGGGTTAAATCATAGTTGAATGATAGACTACACATTCTAGGCCTAACACAAGTTCTAAGATATATTTGTATTTGGACTTTCTGATAGATTTATTGACAAAAAAAGATAAACATATTTTATTTAACCTAAACCAATGCCTATAGACTGAATTGGAAGATATGTGGTTTAATAGATGGCTAGGAATGCAAGATATATCGAATCCTAATGACAGGTTTAGTAGTCTACACTAATAGTAGACTAAAACTAAAGAAATTGTGTTTAAATAATCCCATAACCCAACATGAGTTGGAGTGTTATCCGGACACCATATGGGACCATACTAGTCGGGCCACTATAGGTAAATAACGGCCTATAGACTACATAGAAGTGTACCCATCGAGATTATTCTGATTAAGAATTTTTCAACCAAAAAGTAAAGGTTCTTGTGGATTAAGGATTATAGATATCCTACCCCAGGATGAATGTGATTGAACGTTTCCCATAGATATGAACACCTAGTGGGAATCTTTCTCATTAGATCTAAAGTGAGTTGTGGGAAGTTCAGTACCATCCCACATGGACAACTTGTGGAGTTGCGTCATTGTGATTTGGAATTCCATAAAAAACCTCAATTTTATATTTTATTTCTCCATAAAAGGCAATAAAATGAATAGAGAGGGTATTTAGGTATTTTCTTGCAACGATAGGATCGGAAATGTGATACAGATTATGTATCTCCGTACAAAACAAGAGAGACAACAGTGTATAAATAGTAAATTAAATTCCATAACTCTTTATTAAAACTTTTATGGATAAAACTATCCTAGTAAAAATATATTACAAGTTCCTCATGTTGAATGTGATTTATTAAGGAATCAATATGAGTGTAGTTGTTATTTCATGGAATATCTAACTAGTTCTGTTTCATACAAGCATTTCCCTCTTTTTAGTTATTGGAGGGAATCTTGTGAACCATAGAAAAATATAAGGAGAGACCAATCCCTAATCGGTGAAGGCATAGCCACCATGTCTCCTTATTCTGTCAAGATAGGTAATAATGAAATCAATTGTCATAAAATATTGAATGACATTCATTTTGAATAAGTGACTTGTTTCCTTTGATCAAAAAGCTAATATATATTGGGAAATGAAACCAGTTGATAAATAATTGAGGGATCTCCCTTAAAGCTCTAAAGAATGTGTGAGAATCACAATGAACCCTAAGAAAAAAGGCGTTCTTTTGTTAGATATTTTGAAAAAATATAGAAAATCAATTCAAATATAGCTTACATTAAGAAGAAACTAGTTCAGAGAAGCATATTGGATTTTAAAAGACTCGGGAGCTACTAAATAAGGTTCTAAAATATCATACACTTTCAAAAGGGTAAGGGGATAAAAAGGTTATTTTTGTGATTGGACGGATGGACTATTTGGTAATTCAAGAGTGGTTCTCACTTTCTTATAGTCTTTCCATGGTGAAAAATCACTAAAGAGGACCTCTAGTCTCCAAGGATTGACCCTTGTTCTCTTCCAAAAAGTTCTTGATGGGAAATCTCAAAATTAAAAGAGAAAATGGACTAACTATGATGGAAGAAATAAGTTAACAAGAAAATGGATCTAAATATATGAATAACAAGAATGACCAAGAGATATGAACATACAGAAATTGTAAAGAGCTGGACTCAAACCTGAACCTCTGGGATGAAAAGGAATATAAATTTAACTACGTTTCAATTTGATCATGACATTCAGAAATAGAGAAAATATGGAATTGGGATTTGACACCTACAATTTGGTTCCATTCTTACCAAGACATCTGGGTAAGATCCTCTAGCTCATTTAGTAAAATTTATTTATTAGATATAGAAAAGTGTCATAATAATGAATATTAATTAAAGGGATATACATCTTATATGAACTTTGGAGAATATCACAATGAATAACTTGTGACTTAACAAAATATGTAATCCCAATCTATCACAAAATACTAAGAGATGTTCCATATATATTAAATTTTTTTATCTAAAATCATTCATATTTTTCTAATCTAATAGTAGTAGACACAATTTTGAAATATGGAACACTTTTAAATTGTCCATTCTCTCAAATATCATTGAGATAGTTCAGATAATATGATTATGAAAGCCCCTTTCAACATAGAGAAAATAAAAACACTTTTATCTGAATTGTTTTTTCAAGGAAATACTGAAAAGAATAACTATTGATGACCTCGATATTATTTTCAATTTTCGGTTGGGTCTCATCAATGAAGTCCCAAACATCCCTATAATAAGTATAACTTTTATTTCTAATTTATTATTGTATTTGTGTATTTGAATATTTTCATCGAGTACGGGGGGTTGAAGCTAGGTATTCTGTGGTT